>OW052221.1:275883235-276448235 GCA_932526605.1 Nephrotoma flavescens | reverse complement strand
TGGAATAATTGGAGCATCTACAAGGACTTTTTCTGAGATTCTGATTGAGCGTGGTATTAAAAAGATTTGAAATTTCAATTCTAGCCGGAATCGAGTTCATCAAAATGTATTTTAACGAGACCAAATAAGTGTTCACGATATTAAAGTTTTGAGGAAAAAATAATCGCCAGGCTTGTGTTACATCGGCAACGTCACATTAAATTGCAATGAAAATTAATAAAAATGTTCAAAATTTACATTCAATTCTGGTCGGGTCCCCTCCGAATGTACTCTTTCTTCAACGGTTGAGAACGTATTCGTACGTGCTGCTTCGTGAAAATTGGACAATTTTACAGATGATCCTTTTTAGTATTTACGAGACATATGTGATGACTCTATTTTCTGGTGTCAGATCAGAAGTCTCCACAATTTCCGTAAAATTCACACAATAAGTTATGTATTTCGTAGACGCATGAACTATATTCGTATCCGAGGTACAAGGCCTCCGTTAATATGGCTTCACTTTCAATCCTAAATATTCCAAATAAATGATGATCCATTTTCAAATCATTTTTAGTACAACAAAAGTTTATTCAATAATTCTAAAAAATACAAATGTAATTTTGTAAGGCTTCAGCTTAGGGGAAAGTTGGAAAGAGTAATCTCTACATAAATCGAATTTCCTCTTTTGATGCCACAAGCTTCCAAGGTTCCGTGATATTGATCTAAATCTTTGCCATTATGAGAAACATCTGTTACGTTAGAAAATAGTTCATTAATTCTTTCCCGCAGGTTGCCAACGCTATCAGTCTTATTTACACGTAGCGTATGTTGCTCATCGGTACTCGCCACAATTAATAAATCGAATGAATCCTTGCTGCTCGAATTCACCATAACGTCAGATGACTATTTAACCGCTTCACCGTAGAACAGGACCAAACTGTAAAATTCAGAAAATATTGTGATTTGGAACGTTAAAAAATGCGTATAAAATAAAGGCTTTATGACTATTTGAATTTTTATGATAGACTTTGTGATCTTTTCAGGGATTAACATGGCTTGGAAGTGTTCGCTCAGAATGCCTTTTTCTATAGGGCCATTGAAACAAGTGATAAGCGGGAGGCACGGCATATAAACTTTCGAAGCAGAATGTCCTTTTATAGAGCTGCCACTGAACGGAACAGTATGAGATCCAGCTGGAAAATAATCACTTACGACTCAGTGGATCAATATGAAAACTTCACAGCTCATTCAATTGCGATAAATACTATGATTATTATAGCATGAATTTCAATGTTTCAATCGGGCAAATGGAGAACATTTGGTTAAACTTTTATTACGTTAAAGTTTCACAATGAATCGCATATATCAGATATCAGAAATCAGCATCAGACATCGGATATCAGACATTAAACAGTAGACATCAGGCATTAGATATCAGGCATTAGACATCAGTTCTCAGACGCCAGATATGAGACATCAGACGTCAAACATTAGACATCAGAATCAGACATCATACATCAGTCATCAGACATCAGACATCAGATATCAGATATCAGATATCAGACATCAGAAATCAGGTATGATGATATGATGTCTAACATAATGTCAGACATGATGTCTATCATGACATCAGACATAGACGTCAGGCATGATACATCTGATATCAAACATCAGACGTCAAACATTATATATCAGACATCTGATATCAGACTTCAGAATCAGACATCAGACATCAGATATGATATCTAACCTAATGTCAGACATGATGCCTGTCTTGACATCAGACATAGACATCAGACATAAGACTTCAGACATCAGGCACCAGATATCAGTCATCAGACGTCAAACATCAGACAGCAGATATCGGAGATCAGACATTAGACTTTAGACATCAGACCTTAGACACCAGATATGTTGTCTAACATAATGTTTGTCATGACATCAGACATAGACATCAGACATGAAAGATGGGCCATGCGACATGAGACATAAGACACCAGATATCAGACATCAGACGTCAGACATCAAACATCAGCCATCACACAGCAGACATAAGACATAAGTCATCAGACATAAGACATCAGATATGATGTTTAAATGATGTCAGACATGATGTCTGTCATGACATCAGACATAGATTTCACACATGAGACACAAGACATCAGTCATCAAACATCAGACTTTAGACATCAGACATCAGATATGATGTCTAACATAAAGTCAGACATGATGTCTGTCATGATATCAGAGATAGGCAACTGTCCTGGGATATCAGACATATCAGTCATCAGACTTCAGAGATCAGATATCAGATATCAGACATCAGACCTCAGTCATCAGATGTTAGACATTAGTCCTCAGACATCACACAACAGACATCAGATATGATTTCTAAAATAATGTCAGAAATGATGTCTGTTATGACATCAGACATCAGAACTACATCGGAATGAAATGTCTGATGTCTGTTGTCAGATGTCTAATGTTTGATGTCTAATGTCTAATATCTAATGTCTGATGTGTGAAGCCTGAGGTCTGATATATGATGTCAAAGGTTTGATGTCTGATATCTGATATTGAATATCTGATGTCTGATGCCTGATGTATGATACCTGAAGTCTCATGTCGGATGTCTGATGTTAGATGTCTGATATCTGATGTTTGATGTTTGTACCTGATGTCTGATGCCTGATACCTGATGTCAGATGTCTGATGTATGATATCTGACGTCTGATGACTAATGTCATGTCTGATATCTGATGCCTGATGTCAACATTCTATAAATTTCATCATAGAGGTTCTTTTGTACAGTGGGCGAAATGTTATAATACCGCGTTTTACAGGTTTATATTTGGGAAGAACATCTATTTCTTGACCACGTTTGTTCATTCTGAGAAATTCTAATGCATGTCTATCCAAAACGCTGACTGAGGCCTTTGCGTCTAAAAGTCCATATATTGGTTTGGCAGTTATAGTTACGAATGCTTGTAATCAAGGATCTTTAAACGAACTAGATTTTACGATAGAGGGAACGCAATGTTTAACTAACGATTTATCTGGATCGAATGTTTAGCCCTCGCCGCAATCACACTCGGACGATACTTTTCCAACGAGAGATTCTGGTAGGTTACACAAAACGGCTATCGTCGATTAGGCGCACCACAACCAAAGCAAAAAATATTATTAAATGACTAACGCCAATCTTGATAATTATAGCAAATCTTTTTTGCAAATCTAGCGCCGGTGGAGAAAAATTCCTATATTAGGATTAGAATTTTTTTTTTCTTACTTTGCCATTTCTTCATCAAAGACAATTTGCTCTAAGTTTCAGATTTAGAAAGAAGATTCAGAAAAAATTATAAATTTCTCCTAAAGTCCTTCTGAAGCCTTCCTCGGCCTTTCTAAAGGCCTTCCGATCATAGCGCTACTTCTAAACGAAAATTGGGACCATATTAGGCGGAACCAAACCAACTATGACACAAGTAGCATGATGCATTGCGCTTCATTTTGAATTATAAGATTTTTCAGCAGAGACCGTGCAGCACACTGCACAATGCATGATTGTGCCAGAATCATAACAATCTCACTATGGGAATCACTAGCCAGACGGTATCATACTTTCACTAACTGGCACCCTTTTAAACTTGCACAACGAACACTTTGTGTATTAAATAGTTGTGCAATATATAAACTAGAAACCAGAACCATAAAAATGTCAGCTAGAACTACGCCATCTGAAACTAAACAACTATAACACAAGTAGCACAACCATTATACATCATTGCACATTATTTGATTTTTGAGCCTGAACCAATATTGTTACCGGTGTTCATTGTCCAAGATCCTATTGGTTCTAGTTGATAAATTTCTGATGGTTTTAAATTGGTTCGGCTGACTAAGCAGACTGTGCTACTTGTGTCGTAGTTGGTTGGTTTCGGCTGATATTATTCACGTTGGCGTGACGGACACAAAGTTGATCCTGGTTGATTAGGTTTCTTAAAAGTTGCCGTACAAACGGATAAACAATTTAATTATTAGCATCAGAAGCATAAAGTAAAGCCTAAATTATCTCGGAAAATGTTTTAAAATTGATCGATTAAATATTGTGCATACTTACCTAATAAAATCTGATACTAGTTAGAAAATTTTAAATGAAGTAGCACAGTGACATTGCATCAAAGTACAGTATATAATGGCATAGTGCACGTAAAATAATTTGTTAGAAAATTTTTCGATGCCCTCGAATTTCTATAAGCCACTTTATATGCTACTTTATTACAGTCAATTCTATAAAAATGATTTAACTGAAAAATTGGTTCTTAGTCGATTTATTCCATTCAGAATAACTTATTTTGTTAAAACGCGTTGACACCCAACGAACACTAAACAAATACTATAGAAATAAAATACAAACCGGTTATCTCAGAAAAGTTATCTTATCGTAAAGTTCTACCAAAATAGAATCAGAAACAAATTGAACTGACTTTCAAAAAATATTCCAATAACTTAATTAAAATTAATATTTACCATGCAGAAAAATTCAGCAGAAAAAACCGCATTATCGACTTGCTTTATATACATTGGTAGAAAAAGTCAGCAGAAATTTTTTGTTGCGAATAAACTGCAAACAATTGATGCCCACAAAGTCAACATAGCGAATACCATCCAGGAAATTCATTGATGCAACAAAGTCATCGAAAATTGGACCTCCCGAATGTGCCACCAAACAACGCTGCGGCCAACGAAGGACGTTATATTCCATATTTAATGCCACAAAATAATATTTCAAATGAAACAAAAATTGAATGGATACCTCACACAACTTGGTTTATTTACAATTAAAAATCAAGCGTTACTCTTAAAAACAAACTGAGTGTAAATTTAATTTCAAACAAAATTAGATCTGTTAGGTACTTTTTTAATTTTTATCGGAAATCATGAGTTTTTTTATGAAATAAAAGTTTATTGCACCTAAATTCTGCATCTGTGACTATTCTGAATAAATCTTCATTCGAGCTGATGTTGAAAATGTTACATTCACAGAAAACAACAAGGAATTAAAAGATTCAAATAAATTGATTAAAATTGTTTGTTGTCTCAAATTTAAGCAGGAATAATGATTTAATAAAGTCAGTTTTACCAAAAGTGCGGTAAGTTTAATTTTTCGCTTTAGAAATCAAGTCTGGTGTAATCGAGATCTATGTAATGTATACATAGATCTAGGGAGGTAAAAGAAAATCTGGTTTTTCCGACATCAATGCATTTTGTATCTATAAGAATTACCGTGCAGACACCGGGGTTCATGCGTAATGTTCACCAAAATATTCAACAAAAGTTTGCTTTACATAGTAAAGGGTGTTTTTTTTAAGCCCAATAGAACTTGAAATTGTAGAAAATAACACAAAAAATTAAAATTGTAATCAAAAATTTAGTTTTCCCAAGTGTTTTAACCGAAGTCAAATTTCTACCAAATAACAAAAACTATACATGTGTGCGAATATACAAATAGTATACATTTACAAGGAATACTGGCAACAATTGTTGCGTGATAAAACTAAATTAATAATTAAAATCAATTGAGTAAATAGTCCAATATAGAAAAAATGATTTTTTATGATAGCCTTGGTACTTTACTACAAAAATGCCAAATGGCCGCTTCCTTTGTTCGGTCATATGCAGTAACTGCAGCAGTTGTTGTACGAACTTCAATGAACTATTTTGTTCTACAGAAGTCAAAAGTCCCATATATGTATAGACACGTTTTTTTCTGATGGCCTTAGTATGCACTTTAATGCAGAAATGCCCAATGGTCGGTCCCTGGGATCAGTCATATGAATAACAAGCGATAACTGCAACAATTGTTACATGAAACATGGGTTTTATGATGGCCTTAGCGTGCACTTTAATACAAAAATACCAAATGGTCGGTCTGTGGGGTTGGCCATATCAATAACAAGCAATAACTGCAACAGTTGTTGCATGAAACTTCAATGAAAAATGTTGTTCTACAGAAGTCAAAAATCCCATATATAGACATGTTTTTTTATAATAGCCTTAGTATGCTCTTTAATACAAAAATGCCAATTGGTCGGTCCCTGGGGTCAGTCATATGAATAACTGCAACAGTTACCAAAACATGCTCAAACCATGTTTTAAAACTTTTGACTTCTGTTGCACAAAATTGTTCATTGAAGTTTCGTGCAACTGTTGCAGTTATTGCTTGTTATAGATATGACCCCAGGGACCGACCATTTGGCATTTTTGTATTAAAGTGTGCCATCATAAAAAATCATGTCTATATATGGGACTTCTGTAGAACAAAATTTCTTATTGATGTTTCGTGCAACAACTGTTGCAGTTACTGCTTGTTATTTATGCGACCGACTTTTTGACATTTTTTTATTAAAGTACATATACCAAGCCAAAAACCATGTTTATATACGGGACTTTTGACTTCTGTAGAACAAATTGTTTCATAGAAGTTTCTTGCAACAACTGCTGCAGTTATTGCTTGTTATTCATTTGAACCAACCAGTTAGCATTTTTGACATTTAGTATATGGGGCCGACCATTTAGCATTTTTAGATTTTAGACTATGTTATGCTTTAACTTACAAACACGGCTATTTTTACGTTACGCATATTCAGCACATTAAAGCCTTACTTTCAAATGAATGTTTCGATTAGCTGCGTTTTTCTGAAAATAATCGAGTTGAGTTCGCGATAGTGTTTCCAAATTTGCCCAATTTAAAATTAAAAATTAATTTTTATTTTAATCAAATAATTTAGATTTAACAATCCTCTAAGTAAACCAAAAAAATCCATCATAAAAGTTGTATAGTTTTCTTGTAATATCGTTGTTCTGTATAGCTCTGTATAATAACGGAGTAGTTCAGAACTATGCAGACTAGTGATATTACAAGAAAACCATACAACTATTATGATGGATTTTTTCGGTTATACTTAGAAGATTTTTAAATCTAAATTATTTAATTTAAAAAAATTAATCTTTTAATTTTAAATTGGGCAAATTTGAAAAACTATCGCGAACTCAACTCGATTATTTTCAGAAAAACGCAGTTGATTGTATTGCATATTTTAATTTTAATTCGCCAAATGGTACTCTATTTTTCTTTTGCCTAAGAGCAACATTTAACGAAATAACTAACCAATACATGTATACAGCGTTTACGTATATGAGAAAATTTGTTAGTTTTTTGTGTTAAATATTTGATAGAGGCCATTAAAATATGAAAATCATTTCGGGCATATGGGCACCGCGGCTATTCTTGACGAAACGCATTCAGAGCGTCCAATTTTGGGTCACTTTTTAGAGCACATAAAATTAACTGACCGTATGTTACGAATAACACGAACAATGCATGCTTGCAAGGCGTCAATTGTTGCTGGTTTATCAGCATAAGCTATAGCAGTGACACGTAGTCCCACAGGAAATAATTGAGAGGTGTAAAATCGCACGACCTTGGAGGCCAATTGACAGGTCCATTTCTCGAAATCAAGTTATCGTAAGGCACATAGCGCCATCCTGTTGAAACCACATCTCGTCCGGATCAATGTCATCTATATTTTCAAACAAAAAATCATTGATCATGGTGCGGTAACGATCTCCATTGACCGTAACGTATTTTTGAAGAAATAAGGTCCGATGATGCCATTTGTGTATAGGATTGAAGCTATAAAGTTTCATAATCACTTCGTCATTTTCAATCACTTATCAAGCTGCAATTGAACACTTATCAGAACATCCAAGGCCGCTGACATTATTATTTTGATTTTAATGTTGATGGTTTATGGTCAATCACTGACACAGTAATTCTGGGATGAGGAGGGCTATAATAACCAATTGGCATACGACCACAGTGAAAACGAGATATCCAATGACGAGCAGGATCGCAAATAAATTTTATAACGGAAAACCTGTCTGGAGGATGGGCTGCCGATTTTCATATAACTACCTGTACATTGCATAGTCTATAGTACTTGCATGGAAGATGGGTCGGCCCATGAGTTGTGCACTCCGGAAGCCGAATGACATTTTTTTCGGAAGAACACCGAATCAATTATCAAAACTTTGCAGATTTCAAGGAAAATTCATGACGATCTGGTCGAGAGACCGCAAAAATCAAGACTCGGCCATAACAAGACAACAGTGTCTCCGTAGCAACAACTTCGGGACGACGCATCCATAAAACCCAGATTAAAAACCTACCATTAGTGTGGTTGTCATTATTGCCACAATACTTATGTATAACAAACTTTCCCTCTCTTCTATTCTAGTTTCTGGCTCTGGTGTTTTACTATGTCACTTTTTAGGGGTACAACACCACTCGTAGGGTACAACATCACTCGTAACAACTAAACAAGGAAATGGATGAAAAATTCAATGTTTAATTTCATATACAATTTCAATTTCAATTTCAATTTCAATTTCAATTTCAATTTCAATTTCAATTTCAATTTCAATTTCAATTTCAATTTCAATTTCAATTTCAATTTCAATTTCAATTTCAATTTCAATTTCAATTTCAATTTCAATTTCAATTTCAATTTCAATTTCAATTTCAATTTCAATTTCAATTTCAATTTCAATTTCAATTTCAATTTCAATTTCAATTTCAATTTCAATTTCAATTTCAATTTCAATTTCAATTTCAATTTCAATTTCAATTTCAATTTCAATTTCAATTTCAATTTCAATTTCAATTTCAATTTCAATTTCAATTTCAATTTCAATTTCAATTTCAATTTCAATTTCAATTTCAATTTCAATTTCAATTTCAATTTCAATTTCAATTTCAATTTCAATTTCAATTTCAATTTCAATTTCAATTTCAATTTCAATTTCAATTTCAATTTCAATTTCAATTTCAATTTCAATTTCAATTTCAATTTCAATTTCAATTTCAATTTCAATTTCAATTTCAATTTCAATTTCAATTTCAATTTCAATTTCAATTTCAATTTCAATTTCAATTTCAATTTCAATTTCAATTTCAATTTCAATTTCAATTTCAATTTCAATTTCAATTTCAATTTCAATTTCAATTTCAATTTCAATTTCAATTTCAATTTCAATTTCAATTTCAATTTCAATTTCAATTTCAATTTCAATTTCAATTTCAATTTCAATTTCAATTTCAATTTCAATTTCAATTTCAATTTCAATTTCAATTTCAATTTCAATTTCAATTTCAATTTCAATTTCAATTTCAATTTCAATTTCAATTTCAATTTCAATTTCAATTTCAATTTCAATTTCAATTTCAATTTCAATTTCAATTTCAATTTCAATTTCAATTTCAATTTCAATTTCAATTTCAATTTCAATTTCAATTTCAATTTCAATTTCAATTTCAATTTCAATTTCAATTTCAATTTCAATTTCAATTTCAATTTCAATTTCAATTTCAATTTCAATTTCAATTTCAATTTCAATTTCAATTTCAATTTCAATTTCAATTTCAATTTCAATTTCAATTTCAATTTCAATTTCAATTTCAATTTCAATTTCAATTTCAATTTCAATTTCAATTTCAATTTCAATTTCAATTTCAATTTCAATTTCAATTTCAATTTCAATTTCAATTTCAATTTCAATTTCAATTTCAATTTCAATTTCAATTTCAATTTCAATTTCAATTTCAATTTCAATTTCAATTTCAATTTCAATTTCAATTTCAATTTCAATTTCAATTTCAATTTCAATTTCAATTTCAATTTCAATTTCAATTTCAATTTCAATTTCAATTTCAATTTCAATTTCAATTTCAATTTCAATTTCAATTTCAATTTCAATTTCAATTTCAATTTCAATTTCAATTTCAATTTCAATTTCAATTTCAATTTCAATTTCAATTTCAATTTCAATTTCAATTTCAATTTCAATTTCAATTTCAATTTCAATTTCAATTTCAATTTCAATTTCAATTTCAATTTCAATTTCAATTTCAATTTCAATTTCAATTTCAATTTCAATTTCAATTTCAATTTCAATTTCAATTTCAATTTCAATTTCAATTTCAATTTCAATTTCAATTTCAATTTCAATTTCAATTTCAATTTCAATTTCAATTTCAATTTCAATTTCAATTTCAATTTCAATTTCAATTTCAATTTCAATTTCAATTTCAATTTCAATTTCAATTTCAATTTCAATTTCAATTTCAATTTCAATTTCAATTTCAATTTCAATTTCAATTTCAATTTCAATTTCAATTTCAATTTCAATTTCAATTTCAATTTCAATTTCAATTTCAATTTCAATTTCAATTTCAATTTCAATTTCAATTTCAATTTCAATTTCAATTTCAATTTCAATTTCAATTTCAATTTCAATTTCAATTTCAATTTCAATTTCAATTTCAATTTCAATTTCAATTTCAATTTCAATTTCAATTTCAATTTCAATTTCAATTTCAATTTCAATTTCAATTTCAATTTCAATTTCAATTTCAATTTCAATTTCAATTTCAATTTCAATTTCAATTTCAATTTCAATTTCAATTTCAATTTCAATTTCAATTTCAATTTCAATTTCAATTTCAATTTCAATTTCAATTTCAATTTCAATTTCAATTTCAATTTCAATTTCAATTTCAATTTCAATTTCAATTTCAATTTCAATTTCAATTTCAATTTCAATTTCAATTTCAATTTCAATTTCAATTTCAATTTCAATTTCAATTTCAATTTCAATTTCAATTTCAATTTCAATTTCAATTTCAATTTCAATTTCAATTTCAATTTCAATTTCAATTTCAATTTCAATTTCAATTTCAATTTCAATTTATTGCCATTCCCATTGTGATTGCCATTACCATTACCATTGCCATTGCCATTGCTATTTCAATTTATATTTCAAAAGTTAGCATCTCTAAGAACTGGAATGAAGATCAGAATGTTACAAGAGTAGCGAGTTTTACCAATTCTGGAAAGGATTAATATCCTATCTCCAGTCAAAATCAGTTCAAAATCGAATTGATAAGCTTGGTTAATCTACCGTATCTATAAATAGCGTATATTCCAAATTTATGATTTAAAATGTTGCGTATTATCGTCACACACTTTTTAACGACCCGTACGGCTTGCAAAAATCTACAAATATAAATATTCGAAGATTACCAAAATGTAAATGTGTTTTTGTGGCAAAAAACAGATAGTGCGAAAAATCTTGACTAAACAAATATGTAATTAACTTATAAAAATAATATTTTATCGCAACCAATTCAAATTCAATAAATTTTGGTCGCGCAGTCGTTCAGTGAACTTATAAGATATCGTACGCGTACATTAAAATGAAGACCAAATTCCAAATTATAAACGAACTTCTTTTGTATGATGATCCAGCGCACTGTAAGTGGTTAGAAAAACTTTTCGATTTGGTTTAATATTTTTTTTTATATCACCACACGCATAGGGAGATTTCGTCAGCATCAATGGGCATTTTTTGTACATGAGAGTATCTTCGAAAAATTCGCAAAACTATGGCATAAATCCTTTACAAACAGTGTACAAAAAATATTCGAGTACTCTTTAAAAATTGATATGAAGCACTTTGATATGCGTATTATTTACGTAACACTGGATTACACTGAAGAGATTGAAGCGTTTCGCGAACTAATCAAGAATTCTCAATATTCATTCCCTTGGGAAGAAAATGCCACTTTGTTTGTAAACGCGCGCTCATTTACAGTGTTGCAGGTAAACTATTATTAGTAAATATTCTAAATCGCAAATTAATCAAAAAAATTTTTATTCAGCAATTCATCAAAACGAACGAATTAGAAAACCATGTTTTAAAAATTGATGATCTGACTGGAATAACCGCGAATTCAGAAAATATTAAATTAGTTACGTTTGATGAAAGCGTAAGCCCATCGAGCACAATTAAAAAGTTTCAAAATTATATATCGTCGATCACAACGTACCAACAGCCTCAGTACTATTACATTACGTTCGTATTTCCTTGGCTACAACCGCGCTGGTTGGACCATTTCAAAATTTCCATATCGAATGCGTGTTATGTAGTTTTCCCAATTCTACTAAACCATCTCAAATCACTTAGCTACACGAACGAATTAAACATATTTGAGTTACTCAGTTTTAGGCTGGCATTTTGTGACCACTTCTCGTCGGCAATGTGCCTCGTAAAGCATGACATTGATGTCCTTATAAAACAAAAATTACGTAAACTGGTTAAAAATAAACATTTGAATGTAGACCGTTACCAGAATGCGACAAGCTATGTGCCTAGAGATTTGCTAATCAATTATTTGGTGTACGAATTTCAAGATAGCTTATTGAAGATTACAACACGTCCAAGAGAAACATTTCAACCTAGATTAGGACCCGATAAGCCCAAATCAATTATTGAATTGGCACATGAGACCGATGTTTTTACAAGATTAGATGAAAACCGGAATACCACGTTTTACATCGATGGCCGCAATTTTAATAGGATGAGTTTTTCATTCTTTATGAAATTAGCTGAATGCGATAATGTGACAGCGATATTTCTAGACATAAATTACCCATGGATAAGTGATGCATGTGATCCTAGTGGATCTTTGTCTCCGGTAGGGGGTCGCATTTATATATTTTTGGTAGGTGGCAACTATTATAATTTTATAGAAGACTTTGTGTTATCTCTTAAATCGATTCTCTTTACAATGAAAACATTTTCGTTACACATACACTGCAACCTAAACGATTACCGAATTTTTGATAATCTTACGGTTTATCGAATCGATTTCATTGATATGAAAATTGATAAGAAAATGTTACATGAGTTACACAAAAGCAACCTCAATACCATGGTCAGAGTGTACAACTGCACATTCGAGAATTCATCTTGTAATTGGGCACTACTTAACAATTTACGCACATTAAATGTAAGTCAATCCGAGATTATGCGAATATAATAAAAAATTAATTTTATTTTTTATTCCGCAGCACGTCGAATTGCAGGAGGACGAAGGGACATGGCATTCAATGTTTGAATTTATTTGGGACGAATTAGACAAATCAAAAACATCGGAATTTCAATTTAAACGTAAAACGCTGATCATGTGCGATGAAAAGCTCGTATCCCTCGAAGGGATTAAATTTAAGGTAGACGAAGAAATGTCAAAGTTGGTGCTATGTAACATAAATAGGAATGATCAAATTATTGATTTATATGATCTGAAATATGACCTTGAGTCAGACGATAAATTCGATTATGAGTTTTATCAATAAAATGTATACAACCCAAAATAAACAAATAAATACAATTGGTGCGTGTATTCGAAATTTTGATAAAAAAAATTGTTTCGCTTGATATCCATACAATGACATTTCAGTTCTTATCAAAAAATAATAATTTGGAAATCATTTTACCAGAGATATAACGTAAGTACGACATAGAGGGCTCGCTATACTTAAACTTTTTAACCTTAAATGTTTTGAGGAATATCGCCAGTATTTGTGTATCCCTTATTAACATTACTGGTTTAAATAATATAATTGTTGAACAAATTGTTCTTAATCTAAATGTAAGAAGCTTCTAAAATTGTAGCTGTTCCCAAAACCACGTCTGGCTGCTTAATCGAAATTTCTGATAACCCTTAAACGCAGGTTGTGTGAAGTTCTCCTATACTTGGTTTTGTATGAATGAGTTCAAACAGTGTGCCGACACAGATCGACTTCAGTTATACAATTTCTATCGGGTGTTAACAAAATATGTGAATAATGCATGAACCAATTGTGTGTAACCGCCATTGTTTATCGTTTGCCTTTGATATTAGTATTGTCAACCACATGTGGACATTTTAACACATCATGAGTGTCGAGTCAAGAAAGTAAAAGCCATTAGAGTGTAATCACGAAGTTTTCGCTAATGTTATAGTTGAATGAGAATCCCCTTACCTGAATTGAAACTCGCTCCCTCACAATAAAAACATAGATCCAACGGAAAAATTCGTATTTTAAATTTCTCTCTTTCAACCCGGGCTAGCATACAGGTTAATCGAGTACCTTCCAGTTACAAAATTGCTTGGAAACCATTGTGTGATCGGTATAAAATGAAATATCCATTCAAAGTGTCCATATAAAAGAAATATATGAGGACAAACTTTTGCAACACATTTCTTCGAAATCATTACAACTTTTTGTAGATCTAGCCATAAAATATACAATACTATAATGCAACTTTATTATCATTCTAGTTTGTGCTAAAAAAATTTTTAAAAATTACACTGTCAAATTTATTATCTTGCAAATTGGAATTTATTTTCGATACGATTATAAATGTTGTGCCCTCGAATCTATATCGGCAGATTCTAGCTGAGATTTTTGGGTAGATAAGGCATATACCTATTTCTAAAATTTCAAACAATATTCCAGAAAGTGTGGAGATGTCCACATAACGGAACCAAGAAATACCCACGGCATTACACCTGTATTTTTATATAGTTCAAAATATTTACAAAATCTGTATAAATTGGATTCAATTTGTTATGAACTTTGCTATGTATTTGACAATTTGAAACATTAAACGCGATTTGGTCATTTTCAATAATTTGTTGCTTTGCATTTTAAAACTTTTATCAAATTTACTTTTTATACTGCCAATCCTTTGCACTGCCATTACCAGAAATGTTCTTGAAAGCTCGCCTCCATTTTTTGACAGCTTATAATATTTTCTATCTATGGGACGAATATGGGTCAATTGTAATGAGTCTAACACTGATTTTTGAAAGTTGGAAGTTCCGTGATTTCGAAAAAAATATTATTTCCTTTAGAAGAGTTTAGCAATCTCCAATTGGATTTTAAATTGACATCCCCAAACAAGTGACGAACCCTTTTTAATAGATTTATTTAAACATTTGGAAAAGAAATCTGACGGGTCTATGAAATTTTTGACTCTATGTGTTGTTAGTAGTTCTATGTGTTTACAGATATCCAGACGGTCGAACAAATTTTTTTGATGATGAACCTTCAAAGAGTTGGGATAAAAGGTTTTGAACTAAAATTATTTTGACCGAAGTTAAATTTCTACCATCCTTCTCGATGTCTCTCCCACTGGTATCTCAAGAATAAGTTGTGGGATTAAAATATTTTTCCATTTTTAATTCAAATAATTGAAAAGCTTCTGATGCCAGCGCCAGAAGGAGCGCGAGTATCTATCCTAAACAATTATCGAAAAATTCCATACAATTATAATAGTGCTATATACTTTCCTTCTATACCAACCAGAACAAGCTTTGGGTAATCAAGAAAATCGCGTTTAAAAAAAAAAAATTTACACAATCCATTAGCCGTTTTGCAACTAATTTTCTTACTAGATATAGAGTGGTATCCAAATTTCCAGTGGTTTTTCTAGGTTACTTCCAGGTACCCCGTGAAATGTCAGCCGCTAATTTCCAGCTTTTTACTAGCAATCAGTGATCTTTCTTCATCGATGCCATGACGCCAATCACGTTTAACACTAGCGCTTCTGAACGCTACTTGTGCCTTTGTGTTTCTCTGACTTCTATCAAGCTATTCATTGCTGTCCCACTTGCCTCATCCGCAGCGTACGTGTTTATTTGTGCACTCAAACTTTCAGAATAGCTTAGTGCTCGATACCAATGTAATATTCATTCTCGTATACAATCTTGTAGGCAGTTTATGACGCCATTTAGAAAATTTATTTTTCAAAATTGTATGTAATATTATAGGTTCGAAGCTTTTAAGTTTACGAGTAGGAGTGGATGTCTTTCGTATTTCAAGTCGATAAAAGCTCCAAAGATTAAAGTTCCGGAAACGTGTTATTTTTATTGTTTCCAATTCTTTCGTGAAACATGGTTTTTATTTTGTTTTAAAATAATACATAATTTAGTATTTTGGAAATATTATGTGTTGTTATAAATATTATTTATACTGAATTGAATTTTATTTTTTCTGAATACTCCATGTTAGTGCTTAATGCAAGTACTCCGCTTGTGTTCTGGCTTGTATAGTAGCTCATCTCTCTCTCTCTCTCTCTCTCTCCCCCAGCCAACTGAGCAATAAGAAGTTCTATTTAACTTATATATAGAGTAGAGAAGAAAGATAATGATTTTGACCTGTTTAAAGTTAGCCGAAAGTTGCCAGCCGAAAGATAATGCAGATAGTGTCTTGACTATTTTTCAACTAGCTTTATACTCTCGCTCTTATCCATTTTGAAATACCAATAAACTGAAATAATTTCCCCTTCACCCGAATGATGTAACCCGATCCTAAATTCTCGTAAATTTGAGTTCATAACTGATTTTTGCTGTATTCAAGACACTATCTGCATTATCTTTCGGCTGGAAACTTTCGGCTAACTTTAACAGTATATGATTTTGACCATTTGACTGGCGATGGTAAGGAAAACAACAAACCAATACCTCTGGCAAAGAATGAGTTATTAAAATTGTTTTCCTGTTTACGGAAAACAGTAGATTCTTTGTCTTATGCGATGTAAGGTAAGAAATCTTGCCTCGAAGCTAGGACGACTTCTCATCATATTCATTTTTGTGAAGGAAAATGACAGTAGGTCAAGTGACAGTGAAGTGGCGCAGTATGTAAGTGGTCAAATCACAACTTAGTAGCAAACTTGATCAAATTTTTTAAGTGTGAAAACGAGAAACTATTTTTTCGGTAATTCAAAAAGCGATGAATCCCAATACAAAAAAGGGAAGTACTGCGGAAGGGTAACGATACATCATAATTTTCTTAAAATTAAAAGTAACCATCTTTCCCACCAGACTAACATGTTTTACATATTTAAGTTGCCAATCAATATATATATTTTGGACAAGTTCACCAAATATTTCTTTATTTGGGTATGTATCATGTCAAAAGGGCCTCTGGCCTTGACTTTAATTGGAGCACAATTTTGTTTTCAAAGCTGAACCATTCGCTACTTTAAGCAGTGATTGCATTTGATAACATTCTGTAGGTTTCTGGGTAAAGTGTATTCACTTTTCAAATGATATTATTTAGTGCAGTGTCTTTATATTTGTCGTTTGGAACTAACTTCACTATTTTTTTAATTGTTTCGTATTCACTAACATTAAGTATGTTGATGGGTTGAGGTGGAATCTCTTTATGTATTTTTTGATTTTCCTGCATTTTCCTTTGATTGATTACGTTGGATGTATTAAGTGATTGCAGCGGTCTCTCTTTCGGTATCAGTGATACGTTCTTATGTACCTTCACTAGGTCCATGGATGACTTTTCAGGTCGTTGCGGTTGTGGTTTTCTGACGCTCTGTATTGATTGTTCCACCTCAGGCGAAGATTCTGCTTTTCTTTTTTTGTTTTGACGTTTAGCTTTAATTTGCCTTCGGATAAAACTCGTTTCATACGCCAATTAATCTTTATCTGTTTCAAAGGTAGCTATAATATTTTCTTTGGCTTGATTTTCATGTTTGACTATATAAATTTCTTGTTTATGCTGTTGGACTTCTTTGAATAGTTGTCAATTTAGTTGAATTAGGCTTTCTAACAATTTCTTTAAATCAGCGTTTTCTCTAGCAACATTGTTGTGGTTTTTTTTGATCATGTTCTCCATACGTTCAGCATTTTCTTTCTTCTGCTGAGTCTCGGGATGCATGTGTCAAGGTGGTGATCTAGAGATTACTGAGCTTGGCATGAATGAGTTTTGCAATACTTGGTTCACCCCAGAATCCATTGAGCCTGGCTCGTGTGAGGATGGATTAGCCAAATTTGTATAGTTGGCTTAGTTGCATTTTGTTGTACACTCATGGCTTTAATGACTGTTTATTGCAGCAGCTACCAACTTAAGCAGTCAGATTGGTTTAGTGAGTCAGTTGAGAGAGCATAATTTGCTGGATTCTTGATGTTCGGTTATCCCACCGTCTCTCGGTCGCCAGGGCTACGTTGTTTGACTAAAAGGGAGCACCACGTGCAGATGTGATTGACATTTGGGCTGGTGTATAGACCTTCTAGTGCGAAGCCCCTTACCCTCACTAAAAAATTAATTTTTTTTTGATTCGCATAATTATGTAAAAAAAGTAACATTAAATTTTTTTGATATTACTTGATGCGTACCTGATGCAATTCAGATCATTAATCGAAAATTGAACTGATACTATAGTAAATTTAATAATAATTTACACTGTTAAATTAAGTTCAATTTTTTTTTTCAAGATAGTTTAGGACAAGCTTCACTTGATTATAGTCGTATAAAATTTATCCTAAATTTCTTCTAAAATTTAAAGTTGTTTTTGGACAATTTAGGACAAACCCCCCACAAATCTTATTTTAGGATTGTTACAATAGTCGAAATACACGTTACAATAACAAAAATAATGTAATGTAATTTGTTTTTGTTCAAAATTTTCAAATGTTTCTAGCAGTGTTGTTTTTCCAATAATGTTTAGTGGCTAAATTTTTAAAAATAATCACGGTTGTAGTGGTTGATGTAAGTTCGTTTTGTTATATGCATGTGCGCAAGTTTGAAGATCTAGATTGGCAGCTTACTAATTGCAATGGGGAGCAATACGTTTCGTTATATCCAGCATACCGAACGAGTGTTTTAATTTCACTATGGCAAATCTATAATAGAAAATGAAAATTGAGGCGCGTCATTTTTTATTCGGATTACAATAATATGCGCAGCGTGTGTGAGCCTAGTCGGGTTCTCCGCTATATCATCGGACTGATAGTGTCTCGTTGCTCATGACAATTCGAGACTAATGAGCATCCCAAGGATAAGTAGAAAAAATCCAACCGCTGAACTAATTTATTTCCCTATCCATTCGTGTTTCTATGGCAGTTCATTAATTTTTTTTTCTTTATTTTATTTTAAAGAAAGGATTCAAGGCCAGTGCCTCCCGGTCCAAGTTCCGAAGCTTTAACGCAGTGACATGTGGTGCAGTGACATGCTCGGTAATTTAATATTTAAACGTGGCAAGCTAATGAAACATGAGAAAACTAATCTTGAACCAGGAACGTGATCTGCCTAATAAATTTCGTGCCCAACAACCGCGTAGATTACATCGCGTAATCTAACTCGCCCATTTCTGAATCTTAGCTTACTGGCACTTCATTAGGTGTGTCTATTTCGTAGGATTTGCTGCTTTTATGCTGTTAATTTGAACGTTAAATTTCAGTTGAATTTAGAGAGATAACATTATGCTAGTTGAAAAAAGTGACAAGCTGGGCACCCAGGGGGTAAACCTAATTCGAGTACGCTGAATTCCATGGTGTTGGTCCCATTTCAAAGTTAGTCCCCATTTTTGAGATTTCGTTTTCAACATGTTTTGGTTCTCAGTCAAAAAATTGTCAAAATATATACTCATTTTCATTTTGATAGTTCTAGAACCATAAAGATTTTCGTTTAGCTTTTTTCAGCGAAGTTGTTCCTATTATTCTGGCAAAAAATTACACCCAGTGGGTTTTTTTATGCAAAATATCTTAAAAAACTGTCATTTTTTCGTAGTTCACCAATAATATTTGAACCATTAAGATTTATGTTGTGCTTTCTTCAGCAAAGTGGCTGCGCAAGTCAAGACAAACAACTTCGCCGCACATCTGACCGAAAACCCACATCCACCATATATGTGTGTTTTACTCAGGCCAAGGTTAGGTTAGGCTAGGTTGGAGTGGCTGCTTCTGCACAATTAGATCAGTAGTGGCCCGTTGTGATCCTATTTCCCCTTTACCCCTGTTCAAAACAATTTTGAGCTACGTACCTAGCACAAAATATTTCGCACTCCACAGTGTGCGAGACCTGAAATGTTGGCCATACTGTACACGCCCAAATACTTATGCGTTCGGTATGTTAGTGACGGACAAAATGGAAAAAAATGATAAACAAAGTGTTTTCGTCGAAATGAAAAGAAAAAAAATAACCCAAAAATGTGAATGTTGATGTGGGGTTTCGGACTTGATATGTTCGGCAAAGGAGTGTACTACGGAATCTCGGTTTTCAAAATCCCGGTTTCAAAATCTCGGTTTTCAAAATCCCGGTTTTCAAAATCTCGGTTTTCATAATCCCGGTTTTATTTTCTTCTAGTTCTAATTGCACAAAATAATTAATACAGTTTTTGTAATTGCAACATTTTGTAGTTGCAAGATTAATAAAACACCAATACTTTGTTAATGCAGCATTTTGAAATGCAATAATTGTAGAGGCTGACGGCTTCGATAACTCTCACGAGCACTTAGCCCTCCATCCAAATTCCATTAATATTAACCATTTTCTAGAACTTTATCTTAAACTTATTTTTGAATTTTATCAAAAAATCGTTTAAGAGTCCCATTTCCCCACATGCCAAATTATAAAAATTCAAACCGGGATTTCCTAAAAATCGGGTTTTTGTTTATACAAAACTCGGATTATGAAAACCGGGATTTTGAAAACCCGGATTTTGAAAACCGGAATTTTTAAAACCGAGGTTTTGAAAACCGAGATTTTGAAAACCGAGATTTAGAAAAAAACCGAGATTTTGACAAACCGAGATTTTGAAAACCAAGATTAAGAAAAAAATCGAAGTTTTGACAAACCGAGATTTTGAAAACGGAGATTTCGTTACACACCCGATATGTTCGGCAAAGTTGTTTGTCTTGGCTTGTGCAACAACTTTGCTGAAGAAATCAAAACGACAATTTTAATGGTTCAAGAGCTATTAACGTGAATATGAGTGTATATTTTGACAAATTTTTGACTCAAAGCCAAAACATATGTTGAAAGCGATATATCAAAAATTGGGACTAACTTTGAAATGCGACTAGCACCATTGAATTCAGAATACTTGAATTAAATGTACCCACTGGGTGCCCAGCTTGTCACAAAAAAAAGTTTGAGATTCGAGCACAGTGTTATTGTTGGTGTTGTATTAACAATACAACCACGGGAGAATACCACGTATACTCGTATTAACCATTTCACCTTCCTACCCGTATTTTATTTCAACAACGAAACAATACAATTTTCCTCACTCTACGAGTACAATACACCAACCAACACATATTACAACAGCAAATTATCAAAACTATATATAAAACTTTTATCACACATTTTTACCTAATTTACATATAAAATCCAGCTGATAACCGTAAAATCGTTATTTTCCATTTTCCGACTACGGAACCAAGAAAAAGTTTTTTTGTTTTATCAAGATCATAAAATTCGCGCTAATTCAATTCAACAATGGAAAACAAAAGAAAATCGTGCAAAGTGTAAAAATACGAATTTGTAAAGAATGGTAAAAAAATAAAATCTCCAACTTTAACATCTTGATACCAGATTTGGAAAATGAAAATTATCTTTTCAATGTTTATATAACGAACAATTTGTAACAATATGGAATTAACAGAATGTGGAAAAATATTGTAATAATACTGATCCAATAGGGTGGTGGTGGCGTACATTTTCTTACCAACATTTTACATTAATAGATTCTTTGGGTTGAGCAGTTGAAATGATCAGTTTAAAGAATTATTTGTGTTGGTAGAAATTGTGTAGAAAATACTAGCCTAGAGTTGGCTTACTATATAGACAGCAAAATAGAAAAAATAATTAGTGCAAGGTTATGAGATGAGTTTTAAAATTTGCAACAAAATATTTTAAAACAAATCATTTAAAAAGAAGAAGTTTTCAAGAAGTAGCGACAAGTCTTCTAAAACAACTCAATATCGGATACTGTTTGGTGATTTATGATCTAACAACATATTCCATTTCCTTATCAAAATCCACCCAACCCTCCCTTATACATTCGATATTTCTTAAATTGCCAAATTTTTGGGCATAACTTTTCAAAGTTAGCTGGCCATTACAACTAACTATTAATGGTAGAAATTGTGTAGAAAATAGATTTTTAATATCAGTTATGGCAACAAGCAGCATATTGCATTGTGCATCATTATGCACTTTTAGACTATTTGCCAAACCATGCCAGTCAGATACAATTCAGTTATGGCACGGCTATCTCTCAGCCGGTATCGGAACCAAATAAAATCGGATTGACAATTTTTTGCAAAATATGTATTCTGTTATGAGTGATCGGACTGCCACATATGGTGAGCAGTTCATACCGTACGTTACCATTTGCAATTGGCAGATTTGAATATCCCGATTATGGATATTTCGTCACAAAACTAATTGATAATTTGTGTCAGCTGTACCCCAAATGAATGTTGTTCCCATTGTGAAGAGTTAAGAAGCCCATTATGACAGATTTCTTTAATTTTTAATCCATATGGCAATCTAACGGTGATCTTATGATGAAGGTGGTTATTTTGGTTCTACTTAATTTTAAATTTTATTAGTTTGGTTTAGTTTACTTTTTTTTATATGTGGGTCAAGAATTTTTTTTTTAATGAATGTGGAACATTAAGACTGCGCCGAGTTCATAATCGAATGTGAATGTCATAAGATTCCCGTAGAGTCCTTTCATAAAGTGGCCATCGCTTTGAAAAATGAATTGATGGAAGAACGATTGACCCCTACGAGATATGACCTTGTTGTATGTCAAGTCAAGCTGAGGAGTTATTCCAGCAGATGAACAATTACCAGTTGTGTCAACGAAGCTGCTACTCGTTCAAGGTAGACTGAATCGCATCCGATCTACATTCTCTTGACAAGAGATAATCTATGAGATGGAAATAGGAGAATTGATAAAAATAACCGATAAGTTACTCTACCGATAAGTTGCTCAGTAACTCAGTCTCAAAGGCTAATACTCAAAGTATTGGGGCGTGGGGATTTGGAAGCTTGCATGACTCTGGCCTACACTGTTTTTACAGAAATTAAAAAAAAACGCAAATTAAAAATGCAAAACTTGAGGAACGGAATAAAATAATTATAACCGAGTGTGCCCATCCAATGGCGACCGGATCTCCCCGTGTGACATGTACTCGGTTCGCTGAAGAAACCCCCCCGAATGACTCACCCCGAAAGTCCGATGCCCAGCCACAACGAAGCAGCATAAGAGGATAAGGACGTCTTCTCAACAGACCAAGCCTCTCTTCACCCGGAGAGACCTCCAGCGAATCTCCCACAATTCACACTTCGGCAGTATGAAACCGCCGAAGTACTACGAGGAGATCGCGTGGATTTTACGGTAGCCCCGAATGGATGATACATTCACTGGACTCACCGACCCTGTGGATGTCCTGCCAAGGGGATAAAGGGGAGAGGCAAGCCTAGCCTTTACATATGGAACCGACACAGAATGGAGTATCCCCTCCTATCATACCGAACCGAAAATTTAGTAATTCATTTAAAAAAAAAATTTACGACGAAAGGCGAAGAAAAAGAAAAGGAAAGACAAACAAATCCGAATGCTTATGAAAATCGCAATGCAATTTGTTTTTTTATTTATATGACAGAAGGAAAAGCGGGAAAAACAAAGTAAATAATCACTAATTCCAAAACGTCACAGAAAAATAAAAATCCGTAAGAAAATAAAAAGAATTAAAAATAAAAACAACCGATTTCGGAACTAGACCATTTCACGTAAATAATTATTTGCGTATGGCGGTGTTGAAATTTGTGTCACTTTTGAATTATTACCGTTTCTAAATCTTGTTATTATTTTATTTATAACTCATAAAAAATTTTAATTCAAATTTAAGCCTCGAGCTATAATAAATTAAGAAATAGCGCGATGTATTAAAAATTAAATATTAAAATATTACGTATATTAATTAATTAATTATGATTTTGCCTGTAGGCCATCTAAATAAATATGTAGAACAAACGACATAAGGAAAATGAATTTGTATTAGTCGAGCTCAAGATCTTGAACTTTCCGATAATAAGCTCGGACTATATACGAGATGATTGATGCTTTGCTCCTAAATGACTTAATTTTAACTCGGATATTATTTATGGTTGTTTAAATGCCCCCGATACAATTTATTATTTATAAAATTATGTCACAGCGCCGGTGGGACACTAAATCACTTCGTGGGAATTTAAAATTAATAACCGCAATGTTAAAGACGACATTACTTGTACACGAAGCTAATTAATTTTCGACTGCTTCAAAACCATTAATCAAACTGTTTGTCATTAACATTTCTTACAAACAAGAATGCGAGACGAATAACAGATTTTTTGTTTGGATTCAATCCGTCGCGGTTAATTCATTCATAAAAATGCCAAACGAATGAGAGAGTGAGCGAAAATCTTTGATGTTTGTATTTTTACTTTCGTTATGCCGCTTACAAAATATTGAAAGAGTTACGAAATTTTATATGGGCTGTTCCCAACGTACGCGTACAGTGTTTTGTCTGGAGGTTATTCAACTTTGATAATTTATTGAGTTTGAGATAGTGGAGATGTTCGTACAAATAAAATGCAACCTATTTGTAATGTTTTTGTTGTTTAAAACCTGTTCCATTATACACACGTTAATGATGACAAGAAGTTAATCGATTTATTGCTGGGTACGATGGATATGCAGATGTAAATTGATTGAATGATTATTTTGAAATGTTCGAAGCCGAAAATTCTCCTTCTCTAACTAAGCTTTCATTATGTTCTGAGAAGACGCACATTATTCAACTGAATGAAACTTTTAAATATGAGAATTAATTGAACCGAATACATTTTTCCAACCTTAAATTTTTACGAATAAAATTATAGATTTTTAAGCGCATGTGTTGAAAGCAAAAGTACAAAATAAATTGGGTAACTAGTGGGCATATCGACATTTAAATATTACCTACAGTTCCTCTATATTGTATTTAAAACAATCTCCGTTAAACGTGTCGTTAAAATGAGTAGAAGTTCACAGGATAACATAGAAATCGTGCCTTCAATCTTTTGAACGGTTTGAAACCGACAATAATGAATTCTCCGTGCCGTCTCTTACTGACATTTGGCCTAACTTTAAAAAAAAATATCTATAAATATTATGTTCACCAACCTGACAAATATTTCTTCCGTGCATCAATTAATTTAACAGTGCAGTTAAATTTGAAAACATTCACAGAAAAAAATAAGTCAAATTTACAGAATAAATTTGACTTATTTTTTTCTGTGAATGTTTTCAAGCTGATGTAGTCCTATCTGAACCAATGAATACTGGATTAAATAGGCCAGCTGGAAAGTACGTGAATTCGTTTTCATCACCGCTAAATTGTATGATTTGTGGAGAATATTTAAGCGTGTTCATCATACTAATCGTGCACAACACCCTGTCTTGGTTGAACATGTGCTCACTATAATGATACGTATAACGGCGATTCTTGCAAAATTGTGTTGATTTTTACCCAATGAGAATATAATATTGTGTCCGGAATAATTGTTGATGGCCGTTGTAGCGTATGCCCACTATTTTCGCGAGACGTAATGTTAACAACCATGTACATCCAGAGTTAGAGACAAATCAGTACAATTGTATCAACTAAATGCGCTAATAATATGACCCGCACCGATAATATATTAAAGTCGTGACATTCTTTTACAGGTTCATCTTATAAATAAATTTTAAGGCGCCCAATTTACTCTGTATCTTTGCTTATTAATTCCATTTTTTCGTATTTGCCCGGTCGCGGTCATTAGAGTCGGTGATATATACCCCGTTAAAGTTAGCCGATAGTTTCCAGCCGAAAGTAATAAATCGATAATGCAGATAGTGCCTTTGCTATCTCAGCCGAAAATATAATATAACATAAAATATAAAATATAAATGTGATTCACAGTGGCAACACCAAAACTATAATTTCTGTCACCTATGAACTGTCAGCCCAAAAACCAAAAATATTTTTCTATCACGTATGAACTGTCAGCCTGTAACGATATGACGACTCATATCGCTACACGAAAGTTGTTTTTTTTTGTTAATTTGTATTTCTCGTGTATGACATGACAAATGATGATTCCTAACACAAAACTGAGAGAGAAACAATGTTATAGTGATTCAAGTACTTTGTGAATTCAGTGTACTTATGCAATTATCGGCGTTTGTTTTGTGGCTGTAGTTTACAATTCTCTAATTACCTAATTATTATGATATTTTCAGTTTATAGCTATGTACTCTCAATAATGATTCTATTTTGTTATGTAAATCTTATCCGAGACGAGACCAGGGATGATTCAAATATTTTGTTTTACTGTCTTAATGGTAAATCGTACAACCGATCCTGGATACATGTAATAGTATGCAATTTTGTGTTCTTCCTAATGTAATTGTATGAAATCTATATTCTCACGATGTCTAATACCATCAAATATGAATCGAAAGTTAAGGAAATTGGGAATAGCGATTCATTCGTTTTAAAAAGTTTCACTCGAAAATATCATTTTAAAATATCAAGAATAGTGAGCCTTAGTAAAAAGTGAACTGTACCTTTTAAGAAAAAAAAATTAAAGTACTGTGATTGTTCGGTTTAATTAATTAATAGAATACGCAACTAAAAGTTGGCGTATGTTCTACCCTTGGGGTCGAAAGAAACAACAGTGTGGTTGTTGTACAAGCCGTAGATTCTCCATTTTGCATGAGAAATCTAACTCCGCAAAATTGCAGCGCATGAGAAGCGGAAAACCGCGATTTGGTTGGCCTTACCGGATTTTTGGGTTTTTTTTTTGCAACCGTTATATTGTGGATTGTGCATACCAGTTATTCAAGGCAAAACGTGCGCGAGATTTTGGATCATTCCTAGTGTAGTGGACAGTGAAACTATTCGAATTCGGATCAAATAAATAAATAAATAAATAATTATATACTTTAGTTCGATAAATTTAAGTTCATTTTTGGATCACTAAAACAAAACTTTATGTTTCGTTGTTACGGAGTTTATATTATACGGTAACAAGTAAAGTAAAGTTTTGGTGGTTTGCAGTTATTTTTCTTTGCATGTCTTTTATTATTAAGATTGTTATTTTAGTAATTTGATACATTTTTGTTGTTTTCTTTATTTCTCTTAAATTTAATATGGTAAATTTCGTTAAAGTATTATTGTTTAATTTATGATTATCTATATATTATAATACGTATTTAGTTTAATTCAAAACGTTGTGGTATCAATGAACCAATCGCGTATCATTCGGGTTTTAGGAAAACATAATTCATTAAATCTTATTCACAGGTATATCAATAACTTGCTGAAAGCGCTTTCTCAGGACATTGGTTACTATTGGTAAGTTTTTTTTTGCATTCCGTAATTATATCATATGTCCTAAATGATTTACTGTCAGTTTATCGTGAACAATTTATCGTGAGCAATTTATCGTAAAACAATTTATCGTAGAACAATTTATCGTGGAAACAATTTATCGTGGGCAATTTATCGTATAACAGTTTATCGTGGCCAATTTATCGTATAACAGTTTGGAACAGCTTTAGTATCACAGTCAAATTTTTTTGACAGTCTGCGCGACGGTAGCGCCACTTTGACCAAGAGCGGAATTGTTTATAACTAAAAATGTGCCTTGGCTTAGCATTTTGGACCTAGCGCCATCTATTGGAATAAAAACGAACTAAAATTTTAAAAAAATACGTTAAGACGTGCTAAAAAAGTTTAATAAAAAATATTGAATCTCATTTAAAAATAAATGATATTTAATATTTTTTTATGAATATATTAAATTGAGAGTGGGAGTCGCACTGCGTGCCGCACGTAGGGGCAGATTATATAGAATCTATTAACGTCACCTACGCTCCTCCCCGTAGCCCTGCGGGGCTCTTTAGATTTTAATTTCGGGGGGCGTAGGAGCCGGGATCTTCAAACATGTCGCACTGCGTGCCGCACCTAGGAGCGGATTATATAGAATCTATTAATGACAAGTACGCTCTTCCCCGTAGCCCTGCCGCACCTAGGAGCGTAGGAGCCGGGATCTTTAATCGGTTAAGAAACTACCGAGTTCCGTCCCACATGTCCATATTAAATAACTTCTTCCAAAAATCATTTAATAATCCCATTTCCATCCAACATACCCAATCCCATCATAATCGGTTAAGAAACTACCGAGTTCCGTCCCACATGGCCATATTCCAGAACTTCTTCAAAAAATCATGCAATAATCCCATTTCCATCCAACATACCCAATCCCATCATAATCGGTTAAGAAACTACCGAGTTCCGTCCTACTTGGCCATACTCCAGAACTTCTTCCAAAAATCATTCAATAATCCCATTTCCATCCAACATACATAATCCCATCATAATCGGTTAAGAAACTACCGTGTTCCGTCCCACATGGCAATATTCCAGAACTTCTTCCAAAAATCATTAAACAATCCCACTAATTTTTTGATACCACGCATAAAACCTTTCTACGATAAATTGTCCACGAAAAACTGTTCTACGATAAATTGTCCCACGATAAATTGTGTCCACGGTAAATTGTGTCCACGATAAACTGTTCTACGATTAAATGTTCACGTTAAATTGAAACACGATAAATTGTTTACGATAAAGAGGCCGTCACCCGTCCTAAATATATATATAAAAAAAAATTACAATTAAACTAAATATAACGGATAAAAAATTTTTGCGTCTATATAAATTTTCTTTAATATTATTATTATTTTTTTTTGTGTTTTATTGGTTATGCCAAGGAGTACGTAGAGGTTATGTTTTTTTTTATAAGTAATTAATTAATAAATTTTAATGATATCTTTTATAAGAAAAGGAAAATAAATTTTTCATTTCTTCTGCTATACATATATTTTGGTTATTATTTGCTACAATTTCTTTTGGTAATATATATATATATATATATATATATATATATATATATATATATATATATATATATATATATATATATATATATATATATATATATATATATATATATATATATATATATATATATATATATATATATATATATATATATATATATATATATATATATATATATATATATATATATATATATATATATATATATATATATATATATATATATATATATATATATATATATATATATATATATATATATATATATATATATATATATATATATATATATATATATATATATATATATATATATATATATATATATATATATATATATATATATATATATATATATATATATATATATATATATATATATATATATATATATATATATATATATATATATATATATATATATATATATATATATATATATATATATATATATATATATATATATATATATATATATATATATATATATATATATATATATATATATATATATATATATATATATATATATATATATATATATATATATATATATATATATATATATATATATATATATATATATATATATATATATATATATATATATATATATATATATATATATATATATATATATATATATATATATATATATATATATATATATATATATATATATATATATATATATATATATATATATATATATATATATATATATATATATATATATATATATATATATATATATATATATATATATATATATCTATTTATATATATATATATATATATATATATATATATATATATATATATATATATATATATATATATATATATATATATATATATATATATATATATATATATATATATATATATATATATATATATATATATATATATATATATATATATATATATATATATATATATATCGTTGTTTTCTTTACTATAAACTAATTAACATGATTAATTAATCCCTTATCATTTTGGAATAGAGTGCAATTTAACTGGATTCTAGCGTCCATGTTGGATTTGTAAATGTATGTAAAGTTGTATTATTTGGACCCTTTCCTTTACCATTTTAAATTGACGGTTATTCCAGATCCTTCACAGCCTGTAGAAAACCCACGCAACGACCCTGAGTGATAGCCGCGCTAAGAGACCGTCTTGCACAACCTGTATTGGATAATCATTTTTTTTTTCTACGTAACCACCACGTGCTGCTAAAACGTGTTCGGATTGTCATCCATCGAACCGTTACACAAAAGGGGAAAGGTTACAAGCCCAAAAAACAAATATATTTTTTTGTCACGTATGAACGTCAGCCCAAAAAATCGTATGTCAAGACATTTTAATGTTGTCAACCTAAAAAATTAAAATATTTCTACTTCTAAAATTCAATATTTAACTAAAATAAAGAAGTTTCAGGAGATTGTGATGCCGATTTACGAACAATCATAATATTCAATGTTGAGATTTTCGGTGTTGGTCATCGGTCTCGCTATGGTTTTTGGACAGATCTAGTTCTAGCCTTTACGAAGAAGAAGTTTCAGGAGGTCAGGGGACTTCCATTAAATAGTATGATTGTTCATAGATCGGACGAGTATAGGCCATTCTTGGTATGAGAACCACATCACAGCCTCCTGAAACTTCTTACTCGTAAAGGCTAGAACCATATCTGTCCAAAAATCATAATAAAACCGATGACCAACACCGAAAATCTCAACTTACATTAAATACCATGATTGTTCGTAGATCGGCCGAATATAGGCCATTCTCGGTATGAGGACCCCATCACAGCCTCCTGAAATTTCTTACTCGTAAAGGCTAGATCCTAATCTGTTTAAAAATTATTAGAATTTTGTGTTTGAGTTAAATTTGTATATTTTTTATTTTATTAATAGTATAATTTTATAAATTTAAAATACAATTGTATTATGTATTTATATTCATTTCATTCAAATTCATATTTAATCTTTGAATTTATGTAGTATTTAATGTTTTTTTCAGTTTTCTGTCATGATAGTTATCAAAATAGATGACGGTTTAGCCAGCGGCAAAAATTTTATTTTTTGGGCCACAATTTTGGACCAACTTCACAAAGGTAAGTCAGCCGAAATTTTTAAGCCGAAAGTATTTTTTTATACCGAAAATATTTGTTTTCTACAACAAAAAAAAAAACAAAAATTCAACTGAAACGGTTAAAAATAAAACATTTAACTACATTTTTAATAGCATTATTAATTGTTTAAAATTCATTTTACAATAGTGAAACTTGTATATAAATATATCATGTAAACAAAATTTGAAAGTTTCTAAAAATTAACCGTGCTAAAGTGTCACGCATGGAAATAGATCCAAATGAAAGGTCGAAAAAAATTATTTTTTACATACATTTGTATCTGCATTATCGACATTATTCGGCTGTCATTTAATCTTTTTTATATTTAATCTGCATTATTGGCATTTTTCAGCTGGGTATTTCTATGCATCTTTTTACCATTTTATATGTTTTTTCAACCGAATTTTTCCGGACTCTCCACGTGAAAACAGTCCTGAAATTTTTTCCAGGTGTGAGCATCATTAAGACCTTTTATTTCAATCTTATTCTCATCCATGACACTTTAATAGGTCAATATTTAGAAATTTTCAAATTTCGTCAAGTTTCCCTATTGGAAAACGAATTTTCAAACAATTAATAATGCTATTAAAAATATAGTTTAGTGTTTTATTTATAACCGTTTCAGTTGATTTTTTTTGTTATAGAAAACAAATATTTATGGTATAAAAAATACTTTCGGCTGAAAAATATCGGCTGAGAAATGTCGGGTGATAACTATCGGCTGATGCATATTAGTATTTGACATTTCATATTATATTTTCGGCATAGATAGCAAAGACGCTATCTGCATTATCGATTTGTTTTACTTTCGACTGGAAACTATCGGCTAATTTTAATAGTTCATGATTTTCGACTTTTCCAAAACAAAATTTTTCAACCTCATCAAAGAGTGGCTTACTCGCAAATGAATTAAAAACATTAGAGTGTACGCTGTAGTTGGCGCATAATACAAACTGTCAACACAAAAAACAATGATCTGTCATTCTATTCAGAAAGTTTTATCATTTGTGGTTATCGCGTCGATCATGTCAATTAATCGAATTAGAAAATATTAAAAACCTCATAAATAGTAAAAAATATTTATTTTCGTAAAACTTGGTGGTGATTTCGAGTATTGTTTGCAAAAATTATTTATTCACATATAAAAGTAAAATAATAAAATAAAAAATATTAGTTAGCAAAAATGCCACCGAAAAGAGCTGTAATTGGAAGAAATATAGCAGACGCGAAACAAAAAAGAGCCACCGAAACACCCGAACAACGCGAAATGCGATAGAGTCAAATAGGTTGAGAGGGCGGCAGTCAAGAACCAAACCATATGAAGCACGTTTAGAACAAGTTCGAATCAGAGCGACTACAGCAAGGGCTGCTGAAACTCTTCAACAGCATGAAACGCGGCTTGAAGGTAATCAATTACGAGCGGCTCAATCGAGACCAAAAATCGGGTTTCAGTTTCTTTGTTATACTGCCACGCACTGATTGAACTTTCAAAAGGAATCACCCGGCATGTGTTGTTCGAATGGTAAAGTCAAGTTGTCACCGCTGGTTGAGCCACTTGAACCACTTAAGTTACGTTTCTGGCAACACAGCGTTGTCCAAACATTTTTTGGAAAATATTCGGAAATACAATTCGAGCTTTCAAATAACTTACCGACGAACTAAATGCATGTTCGAAAGCGTCATATTTTTGGAGAAATGTAGAGTAACTTACATTGCCGACAAATATGCGGGTGTATTTACTTTAAGATGCTGGTGTGCTGCAGCATCGAGAAAGTTTTTCCCGATATCACAAACAATTTCAAAACACATGCTTTGCGAACGAGCAATTTTGGCTCCGAAGAATGATTATGTCATCAAAATAAACAATCAAATTCAATTGAAGCTGTCCGGTGAGTTGTCAAGTACAAATTGATTGGCACAGTTATAGAAGAGGAATAAGGTGTCAACTATCCGCAATAGAGTTTCTTAACTCTTTGGAACCATCTGGAATGCCACCACACATATTAACTTTAAAAGTTGGTTCACTGTTGATGCTCATTCGCAACTTAGTGCACCAAAATTGTGCAACGCAACTAGACTTCCTGTTAAAAAAACTCTCGCCGAATTTAATCTAAGCCACAATCATCAGCGGCAAATGTAAAGGAGAAGATTTGCTGATACCACGAATTCAAATGATTTCAAGCGATTACAGTTTCCAGAACATCCGATTTTTGCCATAACCAACCAATCAACCATCAACATGACTCAAGGCCAATCGCTAATTGTTGTTGGTTTCAACTTAGAAAATTCCTGTTTTTCGCACGGCCAATTATATGTTGCTTACTCAGAAGTTGGAACGCCGAAAAATCTTTATAGACAACAGTTTTATTAGACCTCCCTTTGTTTTGCATGAAGAACAATTTTCCATTTCTCTTGTAAGGTGTATTTTAAAATATGAATTCAACCGGGCTGGTTGATGATTGCTTCATTATTATTTTGAATCTGGTATTATAAGGGATCGATTCTATTTGACTGGTTTAAGGTGTTGGGAGTGCCGTCGCCATCCCTATGCACGTTAGGTACATTGTCAACATGCGCAGCCTTTCTGATCGTGAATTTGATTTGTGTTCAGTGCTGGTAGGTTTTTCATCGTTGAGATTGACGTCTTTGCCCGGATGTAATTCCTCAATTTTGCCTATAGAGTCCATTAAGATGGCGGTAGATAAATGGTTAAATGATAATTATTTCTGAGATATAGGTTTTGTTGAACTCTTTTATGGCTATGGCAGTCTAACATTGTTGGCTTAAAATTAATTGGCATCCTCCATACAACGTATTGTCATGGGTTTCTTCAATAATCAATTTAGCAAAATGATGCTCTATCTAGTTTCTGTTTCTTCCGCCTACTCGTAGGATACCTACTTTGTCGACAAATGGATGTTTGATGCATCAGTTCAAATCCCTTTCTAACATTTCGGTTGCTCCTTACTTCCTCAGTCGACAGTGGACCCCGGATGTTTTTTTAAAGTAATCCTGGCATCTGGCATTGTTGACAAATCTTGTTATATAAGTAATGATTCTTACCAGTTTTGTGTATCATGAATATTTTTCCCAAATGTCACATTCATGTAATGCTGGTTGCGTGATGATTATGATTTTCTCCATGTCTGAGTACTGAAAATTTAATGTTTTGTTTGGCAGATTCACACATGAAACTGTTCGGCTCGACTGATGTTGTTTCTTATTTCTGTTATACGATTTGAATCCTTGAAAGAGTAATGGTTCAATCAGTTGCTAACAAAACTGCACCCCATAGTTCTAGTCGTGATGTATTTATTTTCTTCAATGGAGCTACTCTTGTTTTTGATGCTAGTAATGTAACTTTAGCATCTCCGGATCCTATATGATCGTAGCGTATGCCGCTTCCGAAGCATTGCAGAACCCATCTAATTATATGACATTGAGATAAGAACTAATCCATATGGTAATTTTAAATGTGGCTTACAAGCTAACTGCTCACCTGAAAGAAAATTTGGATAAAATTTCACAACAGTTATGTGATATTTTATCCAATGGTCTTCCAAGTGATCAGGTAGTTTTTCGTTCCTACTAATGTTTTCGTCCCATAGCTTTTGCATTAATATTTTTCTGGTTGAAATTGAATTACTGCACCATTTTCTAAAATTGAAACCTCCACATTTCTTTTTTCAAGTTCAATATTTCGTCTAACGAATGTGCCTCAGTCAAGACATAATCTACATAAAAATTTCTTTTTAAGATTTCTGCTGCCAGTTGATGTAATATTCTTTTGGCCAGCTATGGTGCAGCGACAATGCCATAAGTTACTATGGTTAATTTGTATTCTGGCGATGGCTTATTTGGATCATCTTACCAGGCTATTGTTTGCAGATCCTGATATTCTTCGGGCACCTTTATTGGCCGATGAATTTTCTTAATATCGGCAGTGAAAACTTATTTATAACTTCGCAATCTTAGCACGATTGACAAAAGATCTTGCTGGAGGGTTGTCTCAATTATTTCCACATCATTAAGGCTGCTACCTGAAGATGTTTTTATTGATGCATCAAAAACCACTCGAAGTTTTGTTGTGTTTATCACCTTTATGGCTGCATGATGCCGTAAATACTTTTGTCTCCCGTTGAATCGTTTGCTAGAACCACATGTCCTAAACTCAGGTATTCGTCCATAAAATTTGCAGGATTTTTTGGAGTTTTTTTTCTATTCAATGGAACGTTGACTTAATATTGAAATCATAGTTTGTACCTGATCTTCGTTGGAAACTGACTTTATAGCTCCAAACACGATCCAACCAAATTTTGTACGTTGAACTGCGGGTTCGTTTCGCCCTTCATTATTTTTGCCATTAAAATATCAGAAACATTCATTCCTAGTAGAATATTTATGACTCCTTACTCCTGTCTCCAAGTTTCTGTGTTTAGATCCTCATTTGGCACTATTCTTGTCAATTTGGGTAAGACACGCCTTGACATGAAGTTCGAAATCATATGCGAATCGAGGTCGTATTGTTATACATGTTTTTTTGGTTGATGTTATTCTTTTGTCACCGATTCCGGATATTTCCACGTTCGTCTTTTGTTTGTTGAGTCTTAGCTCTGTGCGTTGTCGTTTCATCGATAAATGTTGCCTGAGAACTGCTATTAATGAAAACTTTTGCAATTTCTTCCTGTCCATTATTTAGCTTTATTTTTATAAGCGCAGTTGCTAGAACTCCGGCAGCCGTGTGTACTCGATGTGCCACTGTTGTTATGGCGGTATGCTGATGTAGCAAGGAATGATGTGCTCCCCGACAGGTATTACATTCGGTTTTTGAATCACATCGTTGAAATGTACTAAACACCTCTTACACAATTCTACTTTTATTGCAAAATCATGTCTCCATGTTAGACTACGATTTTTAAAAATAATGCAATTTGTAATTAAATAATTACAGATACTTACAACATTATCTAGGGAACTCTTGAATTGCACTGTTGTGTTTCTTGGGCAGTATTTCACCTTAATGATGTTGTAGATAGCTGCTTCTTCCTTGGATTTGGCCGATTTTTCGCGTTCCAACAATCATGAACCTTATTAGATGTATATTGTTGACTCAAAGCGTTGAACATTTTCTTTGAATTTGTTGAAAAATTCGTTCAATTTTTCTTTACGTTTGACGAAATATTGTGGACCATCCTTTTTTCCATTTTCTTTCGTTCTTTGGGTTTGAGCACAAAGCCTTATTTTGCGCTAATTCTTCGAATATCATTCCAACTAACTTTTCTGTTGAACTTAGAATTTTAATTATTACACACTTAGCTATTTCCGATAATCACGATGGTAATTTTCCAAGTTCAGAAATGTGGATCGGTTACGACGCGCGATGGACCAATGCTTACTACTCCGGTCTTAGGTATGCTGCCGATGAATTCTAATACTAATGCAGTGAACTAGGTGTATGTATTATACAACTGATTACACTAACAAATTATAAAATTAGATTGTTCAGTACTTATTTATTATTAATTTGAATAAAATCAAATTTTGGATTAGCTAATCCCTTTACTTACTACACTCGGGCGATTTAGGCCAAAGCGAAACTCTAACGTCCTGTTGTTGGTAGTGATGTAAAATTATTTCTCGGATGGCAGCATCACAAATAAAGTCTTTAAAATGCAGGTAGATAACCAATAATCCTTTCCAAAGACAACTCTTTCGACGGCTTAAGACAACCAAAAATAAAATCCGGTAAACATTATTTGCATCGCGTGATGGGCGAAACGCTACTCATATTGGAAGAGCTGACGAGGCGAAATCGAGTATTTTTCTTTACTTTCGTATCAATTTTTACAATGTGACATCTATTGAAAAGTAGATGAACCTTCTCTGAGTATAGTGACACCTTATAAAACAATTTCTAAATATTTTTGTGTTTTCTTATGGTTTTTAATTAATCAATAAATTATAATCAGTTAGTGTACATGACGTTCACTTTGAAGATAGTAAAAAATATTTCGAACATTCATCAATAGCGTGACAGAAACGGTCGGTGAATAATATTGAAAAATTTGTTGAAATACAGCTCGTTATCGCAATCAAGAATGCATATTTTTTTAAACTTTTATTAACAAGTAATCTGAGATTACAGATAAAATTGTTTAGGAACCTACAAAATATTGGCAGAATTAATTTCTTTTACGTAGTGAAGTAAAGTATTCATGGTAATCATGAAAATGTTGACGTCGCGATTTTTGCAGATTTACCATTCGCTATATCACCGAAGTCAATTGAGTGCTTTTTGGTTGAAATCGGTCCACTGGAAGTGAAAAACTTTAAAATTTGGCATCTAAATAATCCAGGTGGGTTAACTATTCGGAATGCATTTTCATACTTAAAATCTGTGTACTGGAAGTGGCAGCTTACAAGGAAGCATTTTTAATTTTTGAATGGATGTTGAAAAGTTTATAGCATTTACAAAAAACGTTAAAGAACTAAAAGATTAAAAGTATTCAAAATCTATATTTACATTCCTGGTAAAATAATGTCAGGTGCTGGCATAGGTGTTATCAGTGATAAACCGAAAAATACAACTAGAATTTCATTCATTAAATTTAGTCACAGTTGATATTTTGATGTCATTAGAGTGGGTGAAATACCGTGACTAATTGTTAAATGGCTGTGCCGAAATCCAAGATTATAAATGAGCTTCTATTATATGACGACCCCGCGCATTGTAAGTTTTGTATATATACGAACTATGAATTTAACGTAATTTGTATATTTTATTCATAGGGAAATTCCATGAAAACCAATGGGCATTTTTTGTGCATGCAAGCATAATTGAACAGTTGCAACAGGTGTGGCATAAATTTTTTACAAACAGTGCGCGAAACATTCTCGAATACACGTTAAAAATTGGGGATGAGTGCTATGATATGCGAACAATTTATGTAACGTTGAATTACGCAGAGGAAATTGACACCCTACGTGAAATAATTAAAAATTCCCAATTTTCATTTCCGTGGCATGAAAATCCAAATTTATTTATAAATGTTACTTCTTATAAACTGTTACAGGTAAAATATTTAAAATTCACATTAGATCACAAATAATTTTCAAATATTTTTAGGATTTTATATCATCTAATGATATAGCGGCTCACATGTTAAAAGTTGAAGAGCTTCCCGGAATAACAGCGGGCGGTGAAAATATAAAATTAGTCACGTTTAGTAAAAGTGTTAGTGCGTTAAATATTACTGCACGATATGAAAATTATTTATCGTCTATCCGAGCATACCAACCGCCACAGTATTATTATTTGGCATTTGGTTTTCCATGGCTGCAACCACGATTGCAAGAATATTTTAAAATTTCAGTAGCTGACAGCTATCAACTATTATTAGAAATCGTTCTCAAACATCTTAAATCGCTTACATACAACAACGAATTAAATATATTTGATTGGCTTAATTTTCGGCTGGCCCTATACGACTATCCCTTAAAACATCAAATCGATGATATCATAAAACAAAAACTCGGCGACGTCACCAAAAATCATCATTTGGATTTAGAGCGTTACGCGCTTGATACGAACTGCGTGCCCCGAGATTTACTAATCAATTACTTGGTGTATGAATTTCAGGATAATTTTGAAACGGTTACAGCCCGACCTAGAGAAACATTTCGTCCTGGATTGGGACCAGATAAGCCAAAATCAATTATAGAATTGGCGTATGAACGTGATGTGTTTACGAAATTAGCGAAAAATCGGGATATCACGTACTACATCGATGGTCATCACTATGATCGCATGCGTTTTTCATTATTTATGAATTTAGCCGAGTACGATAATGTACACGCTATATACTTAGACACCAATTTTCGTTGGATTAACGATGTGTGTGACCCTAATAGATCAATATCACCGTTGGGCGGTCGAATTTATATATTTCTAGTAGGTGAAAATACGCATAAATTTATCGAAAATTTTGTGTCATCTTTAAAAACGATGCCGTTTACAATGAAAACGTTTTCGTTACACATACACTGCAATTTGGATGATTACCAGATTTTTGATGATTTAACTGTTTACAGAATCGATTTTATTGATATGAAAATTGATAAGCATATGCTGGATGGCTTGCATAAATGCAACTTAAAAACCATGGTTAGATTTTATAATTGCACATTCGAAAGTACATGCGTTAACTGGGTTCTATTAGACAGTATTAAGAAATTAAATGTAAGTACATTTCATATAAATTCAATGAAACATTCTTGTATAATGCTGAAAGGTATTTTTTTTTCAGTACGTCGAAATTCATGAGGACAAATCTACATGGCAATCTATATTCGAATTTATTTTGGAAGATTTGCACAAGTCAAACTCTACAGAATTCGAATTTAAACGTAAAACTATAATCGTACGTGGTGGTGGTAAACGAATATGTTTAGACGGAGTTAAATTTTTGGTCGACAACGAAAATTTGAAATTAGAAATTTATAATACAAATACTAGGAATAAACAAATTATCGATTTGAATGACGTTAAACTTGGGGTTTTGACAGATGATGTGATTGATAACAGCTGTTTCCAATGAAATTTATAACATTTTTGTTTAGCCAAACTAAGTAAATGTATATTTATTTTTTATTGTACATAGTATTTTTATTTACAATTAAATCAATTCTGGTCAATTTATTACAGTCGCGGAAAATGGGGTAAATACCCTGCGATTTGTTATTGAAATGAGCCCAATTTGTAAGCCGGATAAATGTGTTAGCAATATTGATCATATTTCCAATGTAGTATCTTATATTATCAGCCCCGACACCGTTTTTTATCATTATATCAACGTCAAAATAAGGTGTTTTCGTGACTGAAGTTGTTTAATGAAGGCCACAAGTAAAATATAACGGTTTGAGGAGATGTCTTGAGAAATATTAATATCATTAAAACTCTCATACGAGTATAGTGCTCAAGTTACTCAATAGGGAAGTCTAGAACATGCCACTCTAGATGAGATTTAAGTGAAACAGGAGAGAGCACAAGAACTGCTACGCGAGTAAACAGAGCATCTCATCAGTCAAAACGCAACCAGTTGATAACACAATGAAGGACAACCAGTGTGAAGTATTTAATGTCAATTAAAAGTGTAGCTATACTTTTTAACGAAAAGTGTAGACTCAAAATGTGTAGCTACACAAATTATCAAAAGGTGTAGCTAGAAAAGAAAAAAATAGTTAGAAACTCGAAACACGTGGTTTAATTAAAATTATTTATTAAAAATAAATATTGAGAATCACAGTAATACAAAAATAAGTTGTTTAAATAAGTTGTTTAAAAAAAAATGTTTAAAGTATTTTAATTCAAAAAACCATCACAACAATGATTGGCAAGTGAGGAATTTAGTGTTTTTAGCTTGGGATGGTGTCCGGGATTCGTAAAAAAATTTCTAGACAATTTGGATGTTGTGATTGGCGGTATGGCCCTACACGTGGAAGCATCTTTAGCCAAATTCACTTAAATCTTCAAAAATTCAAAAGATCATTGCAACAATGATTGGCAAGTGAGGAATTTAGTGTTTTTAACTTACGGTTGTATCTGGCATTTGTAAACAAAAATTCGAAACAATTTGGATGTTGTGATTGGCGATATGACCCTACACGTGGAAGCATCTTTGGCCAAATTCACCTAAATCTTTAAAAATTCAAAAGATCATCACAACAATGATTGCCAAGTATGGAACTTAGTGTTTTTAACTTGGGGTTGAGTTTGGCATTTGTAAAAAAAATTTCAAGACAATTTGGATGTTGTGATTTGCAATATGGCCCTACATGTGGAAGCATCTTTGGCCAAATTCACTTAAACCTTTAAAAATTCAAAAAACCATCGCAACAATGATTGCCAAGTGTGGAATTTAGAGTTTTAAACTTGGGATGGTGTCTGGAATTTGTAAAAAAAATTCAAGACAATTTGGATGTTGTGATTGGCGATATGGCCCTACACGTGGAAGCATCTTTGGCCAAATTCACATAAATCTTTAAAAATTCAAAAGATCATCACAACAATGATTGGCAAGTGTGGAACTTAGTGTTTTTAACTTGGGGTTGTTTTGGCATTTATAAAAAAAATTTCAAGACAATTTGGATGTATATGGCCCTACACGTGGAAGCATCTTTGGGCAAATTCACTCAAATTTTTAAAAATTCAAAAAACCATCGCAACAATGATTGCCAAGTGTGGAAATTAGTGTTTTTAACTAAGGATGGTGTCTGGAATTTGTAAAAAAAATTCAAGGCAATTTGGATGTTGTGATTGGTGATATGGCCCATCACGTGGAAGCATCTTTGGCCAAATTCACTTAAATCTTTAAAAATTCAAAAGAACATCCCAACAATCATTGGCAAGTGTGGAATTGAGTGTTTTTAACTAAGAGTGGTGTCTGGAATTTGTAACAAAAGTTTCAAGACAATTTACATGTTGTGATTGGCTATATGGCCCTACACGTGGAAGTATCTTTGGCCAAATTCACTTAAATCATTAAAAATTCAAAAGATCATCGCAACAATGATTGCCAAGTGTTGAATTTGTTTTTTTTTTTAATTAGGAATGGTGTCTGAAATTTCAAATGGCACGTGTAGGGCCATATCACCAATCGCAACATTGAAATTGTCTTCAACTTTTTTTTTACAAATGCCAAACACAACCCCAAGTTAAAAACACCAAATTCCACACTTGGCAATCAATGTTGTGATGATCTTTTGAATTTTTAAAAATTTAAGTGAATTTGGACAAAGATGCTTCCACGTGATGGGCCATATCACCAATCACAACATCCAAATTGTCTTGAATTTTTTTTTACAAATTTCAGACACCATCCGTAGTTAAAAACACTAAGTTTCACACTTGGCAATCATTGTTGCGATGGTTTTTTGAATGAAAATATTTTAAACAATTTTTTTTATAAAATATGTATATAAACTTTTTGTTATTAATGTGATTCTCAATATTTATTTTTTATTTTTAATAAATAATTTTATTTAAACCACGTGTTTCGAGTTTCTAATTTCTTGTTTTCTTTGCTAGCTACACTTTTTGATAATTTGTGTAACTACACATTTTGAGTCTACACTTTTCGTTAAAAATTATAGCTACACTTTTAATTAACGTTAAATACTTCACACCGGTATTGCAACAGTCGTCTATTGAAGCGCGCTTACCAAAATTCAATATTTCCATTTCGTTGGGATTTCCTTTACGCAAGTTACAAGCTTAGTCATCTGAATTTCAAATACGGCAATGAAGAAATGCATGGGGTTTTCAGTTCTTTGAATCATTTCGAATAGTAAATTATGTAACCCCAATTAGTATATGTATCCCCAATTGTATGGAAGCACCTAGACCCAGGAGGCCGTCCCTCTTGATAAATATAGGAGGCCGTCCCTCTTGATTTTGTATTTTGGCATAGCATCGCATTATTTTTGTTTTATTTTTTGTTAAATTCACTATTTCCCAATAGATGGATCTTAGAGGTGTGTGTATTTAGTAAGAGAATGACTGGATGAACTTATAAAAATTATCTTATGTTTTGACCACACCTGGAAGCAAATATTATATCTAACCTCTAAACCACGGAATTTTAATTTACTTCACTTCAAGATAATTAAAATAAAGGGTCTGACGTAATCGTTTTGATTTTTGTATTCGTACAAGACTTTGACTGATTGATATCAATTAATTAAAACTTGCGCCGGGATAAGCTTCCACTTGTGCTTTCCGAACTCAAGCGCAAGGTTGACGCAATCGATCAATTTCTATACCAAACAAACCTTAATATTTTGTATTTTTATACTATTTAGTTAGCTGGGGGGCTCTATACGCTCCGTCTAGTTCATTAATATAAAACGCGGAAATATTTAAAATTTATTGAACATAAATTATGTAAAATCATCTCGCGCGTATACACCATCAATAATCATTGAAATTAGTTTTTTTTTATCTTTATATCATCATGACATTGATGGTTACCCAATAAAATTAATAAATTTGTATATTTCACGTACACATATACACTTGTACAAGGTAAAAATAAATATATTTTCAAAAATGTCCATCATGAACTTGTCTCTAAACGAATGACACAAACGGACGTTTGTCGTAAGCGACACAATATTTTTTAACAGATTTACATGATGCATGATTGATGCGCGAGTCATAATTTTCTTATGCAAGAGGCATATATATAGGTAGGTGGTAAAGCCCACGCATCATATTTTTAAATGCGAAGGGTTCACGCAAATTTATTATGTAAGTAATCTTTACGTGTTAGATTTATAAACCTGCACGATCATAAATAAGATGAATACATAAAAAGTTTACATATTTTTATTTTAGCGAATATTTTAAAATCTTTATAATTTAAATAAACATGTAAGATATATCATATATTATTTAGGTCCACAAATACACGTTCGTGGATTTGAGTGTGGCTTGGAGAAATTTATAAAAAACAAATTGTTTTGGTGAAATTAATTTGATGTCAGTTGTAGGCGGCGCAGACTTTTGAGGTTAATCCATAATAAGTACTGAATGTTGGGTAATTAGATTTTTGGTAAGCATGAAGTGATTGATTGTCCTGAATTATTTAAAATTTACTTCATTCAAATGAAACAGGAGATGGTTTTGTATGATTCTTTTTATTTAAACTGCTCCAGTCTTTTTGTCTGAATGTTCATTCAAATTAAATATTTAGCTTAATTTAAACATTTTAATTCAGATTATAAATAAGGCATTGTAGCTTGAATCAAAACTTTCAAAATTTTATAAAATTTTCAAGATTCTATTGCTATATCAGTGCCTTGTATAGAAACTGTCAAATTATACCAAAACGGTTGACGCATATAAATTACAAATTTGTTACACTTCGCAGTTATACATTTTTTGGCAGTTTTGATTAGATTGGCATTGGCTAAAGTTTCTTTATACTTTTAGCATTTCTGCTAGAGTTGTCCACCAAAATTGAGAATCTTGACAATATCCCAATGGTTCGATAGTGAGTGACATGCCTTGAACATCTGTTGAAGGTAATATAATTGATGGGCGACCAGTCACAAAATGCGCTTGGGTCAACACTTCATCATCAGAGCTGCATATGCAAAAAGCCCTAGAGTTAAGTATAGTCACGATTTGGCCAGCAACCACTTTGTATTCATGTTGTTTGGCTACTTTCATGGCCGCTTACCATAGACATTCCATGCTAGCAGAGCTTGGGGAATAAAATGCTAGTTTACACTTTTTTTTAAAAAGTAATAAGAAATTGCATCAGAACACGTATCGTGAAAGAATTTATGTATATGTAAATCGGACAGCTGACGATTTGCACCAACTAATGATCGATAAATCTTATTTTCTTGCTGTCAAAAAGTTGTCGGAACTAGATTGGCTACTCATTAAATGTGTACCACTCTAATGCTCAGATCTATTTATGCCTTTGCCGGAAATTGCCCTCTATTTTTCACAAATTGAACATAGACTAGCGACGTATAATCGATACCGGCTGCTGACACCTCATAAGTTTTCGTGAATGCACCTTGTACAAGCCCTGAATTTAGTTTTGATGACTTTTCTTGCTTGCATGACCCAACAGTGATATATCACGAGAACTCTCTTTTCGTCCTCGTCTAGAATAGTAGTTTAACATATTATCAAGCACCTTGGACTGATCTAAGGAAATTGCAAACATCTGAGATTTAGCTTAAATTTAGCTTTCTATTTTTGTTTCACACCAAATTAATCTGCTTTCACTGACCGCAGCGCTCCATCTCCTCCCACAATGTCACCAACCCGTAAAAACAAATCTATGGCGTAAAAACGTCAAATTATCTCGACCTATTTAGAATTGCTCTAGAAATTGATTTGCTCAAAGCGTTGGAAACCACTCGAAATTTAGTAGTGGAGCGGGATTCCTTATAGAACGCCAAGATGAGCCATCCAATATTGAAGTTGCGAACTTTTTTCTCATGGCATTTTCTTTAAATTTTCTAGCTTTTCATATTCAATTATGAAGTCCTTACACAGTTCGAACAATTTTGAATCGTCTCTTCATAGCGAATAGTCGTGTAATATGGCCACTTGCCTTGACGATCTCAAATTTACTCGTTGATCCTTGAATTACTCGTTGTTTCACGAAATTTTTATCAATTTGTGGTGGAGGCAAACCAACCAGTACACCGCTGCTCATCAGGAATCGTCGTTGAACATGCTCATAGTTAAGAAGTAATTTGCTCACACTTTTTCGATTTGTCAAAACCGTTTAAGAAATTCATCAACATCCATCAGACCGTCAAATAGGCACCGTGGTTAAAGCTTTGGCGTTTGGATCGGGAGGTACCGGGTTCGAGTCCCGATAGGGGCAGGATGCAAAGTGAAATTTCATCAACAGATTACGATTTGTGGTGAAACGTAACACACCTATGACCCCCCGTCGTTGTGCAAAACCCATGGGTCGACCCATCTTCCATGCCAGTATAGGTTGGCATGGAGCTTGCAATGTGCAGATGATCTTTAATTGGTCCTATAGCCGAACGTCCTTAAGTTGAACGAAAGGCGTAAAGCAAGGACGTAAAAAGCATAACCGCGGAAGAGCAGAGTGAGCCTTGAGCCCCAAAACAGATTACATAGGAAGGAAAATAAACACATCCATCAGTATACTAAAACAAGAGGAATCGACGATAGTATCACGTCTGAAATGGATTTAATTGACCAGATGTGAACTTTCAAAGGATTATGTGGAGAGAATTGCCAAACCAGCAGTTGAACCATTATCGACTACTCACCGTAACTTATGGAACGTCCTCGGCACCATTCCTCGCCACGTTTAGCCTTACACAACATTTCTGATCGACTGAAGCATAACTTACCAAGAGTAGCCACAATCATAAAACGGGATTTATATGTCAATGATCTTATGTCCGAATCAAGTACTTTAAAACACGCTGTAGAAATACAACGAGAATTGATTCGGGCACTGCAGTTATCGGGGCCAAATTTACGAAAATGGTCTGCAAATCACACCGACCTATTAAATTGGTTACCCACTGATGATGTAGATTTGACCGAGAGAGAGTTTGACAATGGTCTAAAAGGCGTGCAAATATTGGGTATATATTATCAACCTAAACAAGATGTGTTCAAATTTCTAATCAACCTGTCTGAATCGTCCCATACAACGAAAAAACAACTGTTATCCGAAGCGTCCCGTTTATTCGACCCAATGGGTTGGTTATCGCCAGTCATAATAATTTTAAAGGGGTTATTTCAGAAACTATGGTTGGGATGATCCAATACCTCCTAGTCACCAGTTAACATGGTGTCCGTAACGAGCTGAAATTAATCGAAGCATTCGAAATTTCCAGATGGCTTGCAATAGAAGAAGAGTTTGAAATACATGGGTTTGCTGATGCGTCAAAAGAAGCCTAGGCAGCAGGTTTGTATTCGAGATCAAAATTACATACCGGAGAAATAGAGGTTAACCTAATTACTGCCAAGACCAAGGTTGCACCGATAAAAACTACAAGCATTCCCAAACTTGAACTATGTGCAGCAGCGCTACTGGTAAAGTAGCGTTTACCAGTAGCGCTGCTGCACTTACGGCAACACAACGTTTTATAGGGTTTCAAGATATCCCATCATATTACGAGTACTCGCCAGAATTAAAAGATTGGCGTCCAAAGCAAACCATATCATTGCAAAAAACGAAATTGAAAGTATAGCAGTACAAGATTTGGCTTAGGCAGAAACACGTCTACTTTCCCTAGTCCAATATCAACAATTTGGGGTAGAAATAGAAACAATAAAATCAGGTACGAGATTAACAAGTGGCAAATTAGTTAGTTTTCTTCCATTTATAGACAATGCAGGACTGCTAAGAGTTAATGGCAGAATTTCAAAAGCTCCAATACCATACGACGCCAAACATCCAATAATCTTACCTGGGGACCATCCAACGGTCTTGAAGCTCATAAAATATTTACATTTGAAGCTATTACACGCTGGGACATCACAGTTATTGTCACATATTCGTCAGAGATTCCAGATCTTAAGATGTAAAGAATCGATAAAGAAGGTAATATTCAGATGTATGAAATGTCATCGGCAGAATTAAAGACGCAGACGCAATTAATGGGGCAGTTACCATCTTCACGAGTAACCCTATCACGACCTTTCCTAAGAACCGGAGTGGATTACGCAGGTCCATATATGATAAAGGCTCATCAGCAACGAAACTCCAAGCTCATCAAAGGATACCACGCCTTATTTGTTTGCATGGTCACAAAGGCTGTGCACTTTGAGTTAGTCACAAGTCTCAGCACAGAAACATTTATAGCGGCTCTAACTCGATTCCAGGCAGTAAGAGGAATTTCAGCCGATATTTACTCAGACAACGGCACCAATTTCATCGGCGCGAGAAACCATTTGGAAGAGATCGTCGAATTATTCAACTCGAAAGATGGTGTGACAAAGGTAACAAACTGGGCTTCCGAGCAACGATTTGAGCGGATTCCTGGATGGTATAGATTCACAATTGGACAAGGTAGGTGGCACAGGATATTTTTTTTGTTTTTTGGCAAAAAACTTCGCATATCCATCCGGATATCCGCACATATTTTTCGCATATCCGAACATATAACCCCAAAATATCACCACCCCCCCCACCCTCAAATATTTTCTAAAATGAAAAAAATCTTAAGTTCAATAATAATTGACCATTAAAACCTGTTCAATAATTGAACTCCTGTGAATAATTCATATAGTTATGTTTGTTTACCATAGGTGGCGCTGATGTCAAATTCTGCGGCATTTAAGTACGCAAAAATACGCGCAAGCCACTTGCGTTGTATAGCTTGGAATTATTCTGCCAATCGTATCTATTCTGACAGTGGAACGTGTAAAAGAACAATAAAAGTGTAATATAAATAAAATAAATTTTAAGACTCCTTATTAATAATTCAGTTGAGTGTGATAAGCTTCAAAACAATGAGGAAAGCGCAAGGCAACAAGGCACTTTTTGCACTCCCATATCGTTTCTCTGCGTTTATTGTGCTTTGCACATACCTTGCATCTTCGCTGGAGTTTTTTTTTTATTTTTTGTAGGTGGAATTTTTCGTAGGAAATGTGCCCACTGCTTCGCCTGCAGACGTACTTCCGGGTGTTCCATATTCTAGAATATTTACATTTTATAAAATTTCTTCTCCAACGTCGAGCCGATATTTTGAAATTTTTTTCAGGTAATTAAATTTTTTCCACTCCAATTTTTTGCACACCAATATTATTTTTCCTGTCTCGATCATTTCAATTTCTGTATGTTTTGTAAATAGGAAATATATGTCTTTTTTGTCCTTCCAATTTACAGATAAAATTCCATTACAAGATCTGGAGGAAGCTTCTAATCTTCTCAATTTTGTCGCTGCGAGCTCTGCTGGCATATCTTTCTATGACATTGAACTGTCTCGACAGTATACTAATTATCTAAATAAATATTATGTCCATAACATAATGTAAATACGACATTTTCCGATGGACTATTCTCAGAATCTACTAGCACATCTTGCCCTGTATATATTTTAAACCCCTTGTCGGAGTGCAAAACTCATGGGCCGACCCATCTTCCATGTCAGTATAGGCTGGCATGGAGCTTGCAGTGTGTAGATGGTTTTAAATGGGCCCTATAGCCGTACGTCTTCGATTTGGCAGGTGATGCGCAAAGTAAAACGGAAAAATAAACTGCGAAAGAGCAGTGAGTGCTTCGGCCCCAAAACAAATAGCATGGATAAAAAAAAAAAAAAAACTCAAAAAAATAAAAATATCGTTTACTATTTTCTTCCTCTTTTTCAGAATCCACGATATTTTTTTTATTTCTATTCGGTGAGAAAGGAAAGAAAACAGAAAATATAATTTTTTCTTTTGGAAATGTCAAAATACATTAAACCCTCCCTCAATTTAACGGACCCCAATTTAATGGACCTCGATTACATGAACGCTCGATTTAAAGGACAATTTTTTTATTTTCCATTTTCCGATTATCGATTATGGTGGAATTTGGTATGTATCCAGTATACCCAATCTCATCATAATCGGTTAAGAGTTGAACGAATTCCGCCCCAGAGGGCCATATTCCAGAACTTCTTCCAAAAATCATTTAATAATCCCATTTAAATCCAACATACCCAATTCCATCATGATCAGTGGAGAATTGGTCGAGTTCCGTCCCAGATGGCCATATTCCAGAATTTATTCTAAAAACGTTTATGAATCTCATTTCCATCTAACAAACAAAATCCCTTAATAATCGGTTAAGAGATAAACGAATTCTGTCCTAGATGGCCATATTCCAGAACAAGTACAAAATCTATAGTCGATTAAATTTAAAAATTTTCCATTCGGATTTAACGGACATTCGGATTTAACGGACTCCCCAATTAGTCCGTTAAATCGAGGTTTTTCTGTAACAAAGTCAAATTAGGTCATTTTCGCGAAGAGCGACTAGTGTTTATTAGTGTTCCAAACTAGAAAATTCAATAAAAGATGCATTTTTGTAAAAACAATCGTCTCGAGTTCGCGATAACGTTTTATATCTACTACGAATTCAAACGAGCGCTGCTGTAAATCATAGAATTTTTGCCACTTGTTGTTTGCATAGGCCAATCCCTGAACTACAAAACCTTTATAGTCCGGTTTCCGGTAATGAACATCTACTACGAATTCCGACGGCTATAGCGGAGCTCTAAATCATGAATTTTTCCCCATTTATTATATAAATAGGCAAATCCTTGAGCTTTTTTGGTTAAAACTCTCATCGGCTTCTTGTAATTTTGCGAGTGAATTCCATTTAAGAGATTTGCTCATATTGAAAGGGTGCATACGCTGTTGGACAGGTAAAGCTCATAAGAATTACCTCTATATGGTGGCATTCTGGTGCAATCTCTATGATGCCCTGTCATTGGATGAAATAAAATTCACTCAAAATGAGACGATGAAAATTGTACATTTTGGTGCAACCTCTGTGATGTCCATTTATTTGAAATGATGAGGTTCACTTATAGACAAAATGGATCCGATGAGGATCATAACTACCTGTAAACGTGGTATTTTAGTACAATCGTTGAGATTTTTACTCAAAAAATCTGCATGCGTAACTCCATATTACAACAGAACACACGTCATTGGAAAGATAAACCCGTAAATGTTATTTTAATATGAATTCATTTTGGTGCCATCTCTCTGGTATAAAAAGGAGCCAATGAGAGCTTTACTTAAATATTTGTACTTGAGCCTATATTGAAACGTCACATTCGCCGTTTTGTAGATCAGGTATATAGAGGGATCTCTGTTTGGTAGAATTTTGATGCTATTTATGTGTAATTTTAGCGGCCATGCAACATTATTCCCGACTGTTACTCAAAAACAAGTCGTATGTTCTTGAAAAACTTTTTATTCATTATGGCGTTTAATGGGATTCTATAGAAAACAATTCACACTACAATATTAAAATGAGATTGCAAGTATTGCCGTACAGGTCCATAAGAAGAAAACCTGGCGTTTTGTTTGTTTCTTTCTAACATTAACTAGTTGCTTCGCTCATCTTTATGCTTAACAGTGTACACCTAACACACACTTTTAACAAGTCTTATTGGATTTATATAAGTTTCCCATTGTCAGAACCAATATGAAAAATCTGTTTTCCGCGTGAATACTCCAGAAATTTTTAAATAGTAAAAGTGAAAATATGTTGTGAATTTTATTCGTGTGACCACGCAATGACAAGCATTGTGCTAGTGAAATTAGGTCTACTATAGTCATTGGCGTCTATTGAATCTTCTGCGAAATATTAATGAAAATTTGTAACAGGACACGAGAAACCGACAAATTTAAAATCAGTTTTATTACCATAAGTACCATTGTGACTGTTCAAAATCACGTCTTATTGATTTTTTTACATATTCAAATACAAATCTTATAATTTTTACGTTTATTTGCAGCCGATTTTTTTTATTATATATATATGTATTTATTGAAACATAAAGGATTTCGAGATTTACCCTCCTGAGACGGTAAAATAGAAATAAATAAAAATTCCAAAATATCCTATTAAACGTAATAGGTATAAATACAGTGTCTCACCCCACCTTGAATCTTTCGCCACATCGAACAACATAACAACAACAAATTGTCAATTTTTTATTCCTTAATATATCCTTTCAGCCTTAAGTCAAATAATAATATACTTTTTTTTTATTTTGAGGATATATGAAGTGATTTCGTTCATTTGGTGTACAAAGATGTATCAAGAAAATCTCCCTTAGAGAAATTCTTGCGATTCATTTTCCTCCTTCAACAGCAGCAAAAAAAATCTCTTTACTTTATTTTAGAAAAAACAAATTTCTTAATTCCGCATGGTTGCATTTTCAAATACACACGGAAGATGAATAAAAATAAAATTCTTGAAAACATTTTTAAGATCGTCAACGTAGGATGCGAAACGTATAGGATGAAAAGTGGCATGAAGTTAAAGTCAACAGAAAATTTCATATAAATTTATGAATTATTATTATTTTTTTGTTGTTGTGTGCTTTTATATATAAACTCGGTGCGAGCTTTTTCAAAACTTTTTCGCATTTATGAACTTTTTCGGGTGCACAACAATATATGTATATATAAAAAAAATTAAAATTAAATACTGGAAATATTTCGTATACCGTGAGCTCACTCATAACAAACAAAACAAATTTATTTTTGGGGTAGCACTAGCACCATATTCATTGTCTTCTCCGCCTAAAGTTTCAACGTACGGAGGAAACAGCAGATTATTCCGTCGTGTTATTTTGAAGATTTGAATATACGTTGGTAAATCACAATAAAATGGTTCATAAAATTTTTGTATGTTTGTGTGTGATTTGACGTGATATTATTGCTGGAGGTTATGTAGATGTACAAAAAGGAATAAGGATCGAAATTAATCATTAGTGTGCATGCGGTAATTGTGAGGGTATGAAGTAAGGCATTATATTAACATTTCCTTTTTCTTTGTGCTAAGATTGCCCGAAGCTGTATTTTATCAATAATGAACTTTTATTGTTTTTTGAATTGTTTGGGGTAGAACGTGATTGGACATTATTTGAGGGGGAGCAGTGATATACAATTTAAACAGCTTATTTGCACTACAGGGGGAAACTAAAAACAGAATTTGGTAATAATTTGTAAAATACGTACGTCCAAATAATCGAAAAATTTGAGGCAATTGGGTAGTTCCAACCCGTGTTCGCGCAACTCGGTCCAATAAAAACATTGCAGGGGTTAGTGAGTATGTTGACAACAATTTGTACACTTCAATTTGCCATCGATCTCAGCAATTGAGATATTCACGAAACAGTTTACAGCGAATTTTGACTAAAGATCCCCATTTGTATGCTAGCAAGATTCAATGGACACAACATTTGAAGCCAGCAGACCATGCGCATCGTCGAACGTTCACAGAAAGGATCTTAGATCTACAACAAGTGAATGATGATTTTTCGAAGAAAATCATCTTCTCCGATGAGGCGTATTTAGCTTTCGGTGTCTATAATGATTTGACTTTGGTCCTCTTTTCTTCCGCCTCAAACGGTTTTGTTGTCCGGGTCCATTCGTTAACTTTTTTGGGTTTGCACAATTTGTGCAAAAACTATTGAGAGATTAATAATTGGTGAAGAGTGGATTTCAATGAGTCAATGATGTCTTGTGATGAATTCTAATTTCAGAAGATTCCATTTAGGAGGTCCTCCGGTGAGGCCTCTCATTTTTTTGAGTAAAATTTTGGTTTGAACGATTTTGATGAAATTTGGTGGAGGCGTTTGAGTACCAGGAATCAATTACGATCACTCTATTTTTACGAAAATTTATTTGTGGATTTTTACTGGTCGGACAAATTTCGTAAAAATGTATGGGGTTTTCGAGTGCTATCAGATGGAGTCCGGGTCCGGATATTTTAAAGAAAAATCGACTCGAACGATTGACGTCGAAGCGACTGAAATGCAATATGATTTCGACAAATTCGTTTAGGTGTCCTCCGGTCCTTTATGTTATCGAAGTGGGTGAAACTCAAATTACAATATGAAAATGGGAATAAATTTTGAACTTGCCTCTGGAAAAATATTAATTTTAACGGACATAAGCCATTTCATAAACGATTGGATACACGATAAAAAACATTTAAATATAGGTGGATAAAATGGAGGTACGGTAAAATAAGTAATAGTAAGACTTTTCTCAAACGAATAGTATGAAACTCGGATTCTTGAGGCATCTGTCGCTGACGAGGGTGGAGATTCACGCTGATGGTGGACAAGCTGGGACGCTTTCACAATAGAGTTTTTTACCTCAAAAAATGTTTTTTTTGCTCTTTTAAGCAAATAAACAGAAAATTTTTCTTACTCAATGAACGGTTAAAATAATTAACCTTACCAATGACAGCTTGAAAATCTTTCAAATTTTCAGGCAGCCTATAATTTAAAAATCTTTTCGAGATTATGGAGATGTCCTTCTTCAGTTCGACTTCTTACAATTAGTTTGTATACAAGTAACTTTTAACAAAATCTGCATTCGATGGTCATTTTCAAGTTCCAATTGCAAACCCGTTTAGCTCAGGTCAATCTACGGAAAACGTTTCTCTCTTTGCATGCGTTGAAAATACTGCTCAAATCTCGGAATTGGATACTGGTCAAAGCAGAGTTGAGAGTTTACCGTAACTTTAACTTCACCGCAGATTCTCAATGACTTGGTATCAGCTTTTTGGGCAACATCGAGGGGTGCGGCCCATCAACCAATCTATCAATCTCTGTTTCAACTTCGGTTACCTGTTCAAACGTTGAAGGTTGTGCCTTGGAAAATTTCAGTAGAAGGTTAAGTGGGCTTTGAATTGATTACAGTGACCCAACCCATTTTCGAAAATGCTCCAGTATATTTTACACAGATCATTGACTTTGGTTTCCCAATTGCACAAAATAGAAAAATAGTACTTTTTCTCCAGTTCACTGTGAAAATATTTGCTCCGTCGGCTGCACTCACGATTTTCAAGAAGCCCCCAGTGGAGATTAAAAAGGAGTTAAATGTGTCAGCAAGTATTCGAACAGTAAACAATCATCTTGTCGACAGTAAATTAAATGCCCGAAGCCCACGAAAAGTGCCATTATTGACAAAACGACATACATTAAAACAATATGGCAAAAATTGTATGGTCGGATGTCAGCAAACTGATATTATATGGCATTCGAGATTCCCGACTTTATTGGCACAAACAATATACAGGTTCTGGACTGGCCTCCACAATCTCTAGACCTGAATTAAATCGAGAACTTATGGACTGATATTAAGAAGGCGGTATCAAAAGCTAACTGTAGAAGAAGCGTGGCATGTGATACCTGTAGAAAGATGTCGAAAACTTGTTCATTCAACGAAAAATCGTAGTAATTCGGTAATTAAGAACATAGGACATTCTACCAAATACTAAACTGATATAGTGATATATTTCAAAATTATGAATATTGAATTTTAATTCCCGTAATTTAAGTTATTATTAGGTTCATTTTTGTTAGTTCAAAACGCGAAATTTGGTGTCACTACTATTTTTTTCCCACCCAAAAATTTAATGAAATATAATTGGAGTATTTTTGTTATTAAAATGTGATTTAAACAAAATAATGAAATTATTTTCTTATTATGTAATAAATAATGGCAATTTGGAAAACATTTTTTTTAAACGTATCCTTTGTTTTCAAGGCAGTTTGTATTGAATAATCTTGGTTCATTCCCTACTATCATTTTTGGAAAGCATAGTTTTTTAAAAAAATGCCTAGTGTAATAATTAATGCAGCAATCTCACAAAGAAACCGCGACGATTCCTAAAGTGTGGTTGTTACAAGATAGCACCATCCCCACACCATTTGCCTCATGCCAGAATTAAAATCCATACGATTGTTAAAATTTCAACACTTGACCATTCGAACATTTGCTAACTGAAAAATATATGAGTCAACACGCTTTTAACAAAAATGTTTCTTTTATCATAATTTGATCGCTGTCATGTCACATAATAAATATTTAACCGCCCACATCACACATATTAGACATAACATTTTACTCACACAGTTTTTATGTTCTGCAAAAAAAAAATGTACACCAAGAAAACACAACAGAAATCCGGTGTAATATATTTCATCATCGCATCTCATCATCCTCATATGCATTTAGGTATAATAAATAATCCTCGGTAACATTTAAACAAAAAAAAAAAACATTAAATATTTGTATCATTTATGCAATTTTTGACATCTAAATTACTAACCTAATTCACACCGGCACGTTGCATATCTTCTTCAAAATTATGCGCGAAGCGATGATGACAAGATCGTTTCATGCAGTTTACACATCGCTAAATATGTAAATTAAATATTTATAAATATTTTTACATAACACCTGTAATTGAATTTAATTGACTTAAGTGTTTCATAAAGACAAGCACCGTATCTCATCCGTAATACTGTTGTATTACCGTGACAAACCAAAGCAAAGCATAACAAATCATATCATAGTTATGGGGTCGGTGTGTTCGGTTTGTTTTTTGATTTGAAGAATGAAAGCGCGCGTGGGAAAATTGAGTTACACAACAACAACATTGACGGGAAAAGTTCTAAAAAAAAATGTTTTGTTTAATGGTGTACTCCCCTGATATAAACATTATGAATTCAAGTTCAGTAATCCGATATGATCTATTACAACATCTCATCATGAACGGAGGCGTATTTGAATAGGTAAATATCCTCTAATATCTTTGGCATTATATAATTATAGAGTTTATAATATGCCCCAGATCAAGATGATGTACTCGCAAAGCAAATAGGTTAATCATTAATAAATTCATCTCACGGATGACGTTCATTAAAAACTGATTTCATCACTCAGTGAAAGTATTTACTTGCAAGTTTCAAACTCATCAAAAAAATCAACATATACTCGTAATGCTTTAATAGGTGTTCGAGATAAACTTTACTTGATTAAAATCTTTGGTTGGTTGTTACGTAGCTATAATGACATTTTGAATAACTGGTTTATTTTAAAGTTAATTAAGAGATTTAAATTATTTATATGTGTGACAATAACCGATAACGTTTATAAATAACTTGGTATAGTGCTAGAAAATAAGTAAAGTATGTATAACCTTTGCTCTCTGACCGACATTAAGTTTAGGGGAGATGACTTATAGAATTAACTGACAATTTTCAATTGTAATATAGTAATATGCTAAACCTAAAGTGTTATCGAAGTGCTCCCTGATAATCAACCAAGGAGAACATATATCAAATGATGTTCTCGTCACTGACCCACTACCAATTTCACTAAGGTAAGGTTGGTAGCTGCTTTAATACCCTAAGGCCTAGTTCAAGAAATGAGTTTTAATACAAAAAATCTATGGTCACAAGGCAAAACCGCTTAAATCGTCTTAGTCGCATGAGATATGAATGCATCTGTATTTAAAACAAAACATTTTTTCTCTGAGCAAAATTATGTTTTATTATACTATCTAACTTTTTAGAGCCTTTAAATATAAGCGTGGTTTTTTAAAAAGTTTTTTTTTTAAATATATTTTATTTTCTACTTTTTAGTCATCGAAATTTTTTAATGTCCAAAAATGTTAGAATCTTGTATTGTCATCGGAGTTAAGCCTGCATGCAAAATTTCAGCTCAATTGGACTATCGCATGTGGTTGAAAAATTGATTACAAAATTTGACGATACAAACAGACACACAGAGCGACGCGAGTTTTTCCGAACGCAAACTTCAACGAAAAAATCAGCCATATTATGTAACTAAAAAAAAAAAATGTGCAAATTTTTCCAAACGCACGTGTCAAGATTCGATTACTATTAAGTTAACGAATTTGATATATGACTGATCGTATTTTTATGTTAATGGCGTTAATTCCTTTTCTGTGTTACATGTATTAAATAACTTTTGAATTTATATACAATACTAGTTGTAGGAAATAATTTAAAACATAATATACAATAAAATAAGTAATTATTATTTTATCGAAATAATAAATTGTAATAATAATTTTGGAAGAAGTATAAAATTTTCCGAGATTAACGTACGAAAAATTTGAAATGTTAGTTTTATTATAAACAAGACCCGTGCGAGAACTACGGGTCGGAATTTATGATTTGATTAGAAATCAAAGATGAATTAAAAAAAAATAAAAAAAAAAAAATATGACGAAATAAAGAAATTAATATACCTATAGGTTCTTCCTGGACTGAGCTGCGGCGGATCAAAGTTTCAGAAACTTGCCATTGAAAATACATGGAATTCAAAAATTGATATTTTTAAATTTTGCAACATAAAAATCCTACTTATTACAATGTTTAGTAATAAGTAGTATTTTTATGTTGCAAAATTTAAAAATATCAATTTTTGAATTCCATGTATTTTCAATGGCAAGTTTCTGAAACTTTGATCCGCCGCAGCTCAGCCCTATCGGTATAATTCTAACGACTGTGAACTTTTCTCACCGAACCCTAAAAAATATAAGGAGGCGATCAATTAATTGTGGGAAATCATTGCAATAGATTTTAATGATGAAGACCATCCAACAAAAACTGGACCTGGTTGGACAAAAATAGTTAAAACATATTAATAAAAAGTATCAGCTTATTAATTTATTTAAAAAAAGTGGTGGTCCATGTACAATGAAAAGAATAAATCCAACGGAGGAACGACTCGATAAGCTGTTAGATAGCACAGGCGAAATTGACGGGGTCAATGCCCAAGAGTTTGGCTGTACAGCATCAACCTGCAACTACAAGTGCAGCGCTTAATAATCGCGGTAACGAGGTAGAAGTACCGACAATGAATGACGGATTTCAAATTTATGTTTATGCAGCCAATGTTGAATGACCTTTACGGGAATCGAAACACGGCATGAAAGAACCTCTAAAACCAAGAAAAAATAAGGAAACAGTGAAAATGCTTCTTAAGGATCAAATCAAAATGCAGGAAGCCCATTACAAAAGTTTAGATGAGTTCCACAATTGCCATATAAGAGTGTTAAAAGAAATACGAAATAGAAACAAAGACACATGGAAATGTTACAGAGACACTTTGAATTGTTGATAGGGAAAAGTGGTTGGCTAAACAAAAACTTTTAATACAAAGAGCCAAACAAAAAGCCGAACAACTCGAAGTTCAAAAATTAGAAGTAGAGCTTAGCCGTGATTTACAATCTACAACAATTTAATTTCAAAAAATTTATTCCAGTAGCTCAGCACACATATATTTGATTTAAAAATGTGAATATGATATAAAATTCAATATGAGTACCTATCTATAGTACTGCACTCAACTCAATATCTGGGGTTACACTTAAACTCACAACTAAATTTCAAAGAGCTTGTGAATAATTTACAGAGTAAGTTAAGGATGACATTACCGTCTTTTTACGATTTGAGAAATATTTGCAGTCCTAAATTTATGAAGTGCCTACGTCCTAGTTCATTCTCACCTTCAATATGGAATTGCATTTTGGGGTGGTACTTACTTATCAAATATCAAGCCTTTGATCTCAGTTCAGAAAGCAGTTTACAGAATCATTAACTTCCTGCTAAAAACTGCGCCATCATTTCTGTTGTTTGTTAAATTAAAAATGTTGCCCCTTCGGCCCACCTTTATGTTTTCAAAGTCCAACATTCAAAATTGCCGGCCCGGTGGTAAAGTGGTCAGCATGCTTGTTCCAGCGACCGGAGGTCCCGGGTTCGATTCCCGGTGGTGACAAGGAACAAAATTCACGGCTGGTTTAGGATCAATGACTCATTATCCGAAATGAAAATATGATTATGAAACCTCATTTGCGCCAAAGGCGGCCAAATCCCTTGGTGGGATATAGTGCCCAGAGAGAGAGAACATCCAAAATTAGAAACATTGACTTTTTTTCTTTCTTTTTTTTAACCAAAATTATTTATTTTTCTATAAGTCCGAATTAATGATAGTCCGAATATTGGCGTATTGGATTTTTAGATATCGATTTTTTCGAAGGTGAGAAAAGTTTCTCTTGGCGAAGCAATGAACTTAACGAGTGATTCAAAAATGGAACTTATGACTGCTGAAATTGAAAACAATTTGGAAAACAAGGCTCTATCTTTAGAAATATTCACGAAAAATAATCCAAAATAGACGGAATCAGAGAAAACTATATGAAACAAAATCTGGGAAAAGATTAATTAAAGAAAATGTATACCGTTAGAAAACTTGGGAACATTTTGTGCAACGGAAATATCTTTTGAAAAACAGAAGGCTATTTTTCATCAATACTGGCAGTTGGGCAGCTATAATCAGAGAATATTATTAATCTCTGGTTTGAGTCGAAGATAAAAAAACGCAAAAGAAACCGAAAATACTCTGCGTATTATTAAGTAAAATTGATTAATGTATGTCATCAATGTTTTCGAATACGTTATTTGCGGATCATCGTGGAGCTACAGCGGCAAGAAATAAAATCCTAAGTGAAACAATTAATGCGGTTAAGAAACACATTGACAGTTTCCCGGCCCACTTGAAGTCGAAGAGATACTTTAGCATACAAACGACATTCGTCCTTTGCTGGCTTATTATGTTACCTAAAAGGAAGCATTTAAGCATTTCCAAATTGTTTACTAGAAATTACTCCACATAAATTTTATGATGTGAGGCTTGTGGATGAAATGATAAAATATGGTTCCGGATTTGATTGTGAATTAAAGTAGATTTTTCTACCGATTTTTCTACTGTTTTTCGACCGATAGTATGAAGGAAAATTGTCTGACATGTTGTCATTTGTTTCGTATTTACTGCATTCAGTGGAGGAAGATGGTATATGTAGGTCGTAAATTTCACCACACATTTTTTTGTAACAACATAATAGTTTTATAGCAGCCGCTGATTTTTTTTTAACTTCAACCAGAAGTGGTGATGGTATTTGATTGTTAACTTCAACCAGAAGTGGTGATGGTATTTGATTGTTGATTTAGGGTATGCGAGTTATGAATACGTCCTCTCTTTTTGCAATCCACGTCAATACAGTGGCGCCGATGACATTTGGCGAAAGATTTTTGACACCACCTATGCTTTTTCTCAGCTGCTAAAAAGTATTCGTGCAAAATTTCGGAAAAATCGCTCGAGTGGATCAAAACTTTTCATATTTTGTAAATTCCTCCTTACAGATGAGCACGGGGAAGGGTAACATGTTTTGATCACTAACCTCACTATGCTTTTCTCGGCTACTAAAACGTATTGGTTCAAAATTTGGGAGCAATCGCTCGAGTGGATCAAAAGTTTTTGTGAAACAAACATAGTTACATACACACTTTTCTTCTTTATATAGATTATCAAGAATAATTTCAGAATTCACAGAATTTTCATAAAATGAAAACGAAAGGCATAATAGGAGGTAGTTATATCAAATTTGATTACGCTGTATGTGATATGTAAGAGGTACAAAAGATATAAGGCAAATAAATAATCTAGAAAAACGTGGTGGGAAAGACTGCTAAATCGTAGTCGAAATGTTGATGGCTATTCTGTTTCAACAACAAAACAAAAAAATGAAAGAAATTGTTAGTGATTAATTTTTCTTATTTACACGAAAGATGAACCCGGTTTATTATGTGCTGCTGATATTATTAGAAAACCATCTTACAAAACTGTCACCAATAAATTCTGAATGCAGATTGGCAGTTGGCAGACGTCCAATAAATTTTGAATACAGATTGGCAGTTACGCTTTCGTATAAGCATTATATGCTTGAAAGTTTGAAGTTTATAATGTGGAAATAAATGAGTTTTCTTCAATTCAGATATTTGTCGCAAGGTGTCTCCCCAGTTTCTTGCCTGGAGCTACAAAATGGCCATAACGACTGTGAGGACCATGATTTTGGATACATGCGAGATAATATGGAAAGTTCTATATCCAACTTATGTAGGAACACCGGGTTCTTCTCACTACTCACAAATTGCTAATTATTTTAATTGAAACAAAAATTTTCAGCATTGTCCTTATGGCAACATGCTATGCAAATTACATTTTTACTAGCGTTTGCACTAGAGCTTATGGTAGCCAAAGCGATCAAGGTAAGTACATATATTATACATATATTATATTATAAATCAGGCTTCACTAGGCTTTTGGAGCATTATTATTTTGTAATTTGCTTTTTCCTTGCATCACATTTGTTTCATCGTAAACTCTAGTTATATCCCACGAGTTCACCAAGAACTCACCAGAAAGCAAACTCGGCATAATGCTTAGTTAATCAATTCTAAAAACTAGAGATTCTAAGAATTAGAATCTTAAATTCATATTCCATGTGAATTAACTTAAACTTGCATTTTGAAAATACAAATCAGTTCTTGTAAACGATTCGAAGAGTAAAAACATAATTATAACGACGTAAAAAGGTATTTTATTTAAATCACGTAGGAACGCTTCCCCGTGAAACAAAAAAAAGTTGTTATCGAACCGGCACGCACCGATAACTGTCAAATCAAAATAAAATTTCCAAAATTAGCATGAACATAACTAGCGTATTTAAAACCTCTGTGATTACAGAAAAAACTTCATTAAAATTCGATGAAATTTCGGAACCCATCGAAATATTTCTATTCAAGTTTCATAAAACATTTGATGGCTTAATAGGTTACAAAACTCTAGCTAAATTGAAAGCAAACGTTAATCTAAAAGATCAAATTCTAGAAAATTCTAATTTTAAATTAAAACTGCACAATAATTTTACTTCTTGCATAAAACCATTTTATATGCAACCACTGTCCAAAATAGCAGTTAAAATTCCAGATTCCATAGAAACAGGTGAATTTTACACCACTCCAATAACTTTACGTTACGGTGTGCAACTACAGGAAGGTATTTATAAAACCTGTGAACCATTTCATTCTATTATGGAAATAATAAACCTCTCAGAACAAGAAAAACAAGTCTATCTATTTCAACCACTGCAAGTTAAACAACAACACATTTCTCACAACGAAATAAATTTCATAAACACAACTTTATCACATAATAAAACACGGCGATTGGAAAACATAAAAAATCTAATCGATATAAATCATCTCAATAGAGAAGAACGAACAAAATTAATAAAACTATGTTCTAAAATATACGAACATATCTTCTTCAAGGAAGAAGACAAACTTACCTTTTCAAACAACATCAAACATGATATAAATCTTTCTAATCATAAACCGGTGTATATTAAACAGTACCGACAGCCGGAAAACTTAAAACAAGATATTAAAAATGAAATTAACAAGCTACTGGATCAAGGGATTATTCGACCATCTTATAGTCCTTGGTCATCACCAATCTGGATGGTGCCCAAAAAACCGGATTCAAATGGTAAAAAACAATGGCGTCTTGTCATTGACTATCGTCAGCTAAATAAGCAAACGATAGACGACAAATATCCATTACCAAATATAAATAGTATCGTAGACAAGCTTGGAAAATCAATGTACTTTACAACAATTGATTTGGCGTCTGGTTTCCATCACATCGAAATCAATTCTGCTGATATTAGTAAGACTGGATTTTCTATTGAAGGAGGGCACTATGAATTTGTTCGCATGCCTTTCGGCCTCAAGAATGCTCCAAGCACGTTCCAACGTGTAATGGACAATATTCTTGGCGAACTTCAGGGAAACCACGTTCTATGCTACATGGACGACATCGTAGTGTTCAGCACAAGTCTTCAGGAACACATTGAAGATCTCCATAAAGTATTCAAAAAATTAAGTCAGGCAAATCTTAAGATACAAATTAATAAAACACATTTTATGAAAAAAGAAATAGGATTCTTGGGTCGTATAATATCTCAGGACGGGGTCAAACTCAATCCTTTAAAAATTGAAGCTATTCAGAACTTCAAAATTCCCAAAACACCAAAGGAAATCAAAAGCTTCCTTGGATTAATAGGTTATTATCGCAAGTTTATAAAAGACTTTGCGAAAATAACCAAACCATTCACATCATGTTTGCAAAAATCAGTAAAAATCGTATTAAATGACGATTACATAAATTGTTTTGAAAAATGTAAAAAACTATTAACTTCCGAACCAATACTCCAATATCCGGATTTTAATAAAAATTTCATCCTCACTACCGACGCATCCAACATTGCGTTAGGGGCTATCTTGTCTCAAGGGGAAATTAACAATGATTTACCAATTTGTTATGCTTCTCGCACGTTATCTAAAACGGAGCAAAATTATAGTACCATAGAGAAAGAACTTCTTGGTATTGTATGGTCTATTAAGTATTTTCGACCTTACCTTTATGGCCGAAAATTTACAATTGTAACCGACCACAAACCTCTGGTTTGGTTGTTCAATTGCAAGGACCCTACATCAAAAATAGTCCGTTGGAGACTTCGCCTCGAGGAATATGATTATCACATCGTTCATAAAAAAGGTACAGCAAACACCAATGCTGACGCTCTATCGAAATTAGAACTGAATGAGTATTTGGACAACGGAAAATTATCCTATCCTAATACCATTGATTCAATTAGAAGAGATCTTCTAATAAATAAACAAAGTAACCCCTCATTAAACGGCAGTATACCGAATAATGATGTTACAGAAAATAGCAGTAAGTACGAAAGTTTTGGCAATAAAGCTATTAACAATATAGAAAGTGGAGAGAAACAGCAACACTCACCATTAGCTATACTAAAGCACGCAAATAAACAAATAAAATCTAAGTGTAAAATCAATATGTTTGAAAATCCCTATGATAAAGGTATAGATGAAACTTTAAATCAATTTTATAATATATCATTAGGAAACGAAAATAAATTAAAATCAAACGAAATATTGATTAATACGACGAAATCATTGTTAAATGAATTTAAAACTCAGCTTATGTTTATATAGTCGACGATAACCATGAGCAAATGAAAGAAACTTTCATTATTAAACATCAAGAATACAAACGATTTTTATTCATAAAGCTTGTATTCGATAGGAATGACATCATACACATCTTGTCAAATTTTCCTAATAAAAAGCACTTTACAGCTATGTACTGTAGAGACGATGTATTTAATTTTTTTTTTTTTTTTTTTGTAACTATTGCCAAAGGCTTTATTCTTGAATCTTTCTTTATACGAAACTAACAAGAAGTGTGAAATTCTTAAAAACTATAAAAAAAAAAAATTTTAACTTAAGCCTTAACCTCTGTTAATACTTAATATCATTATGCATTATTATTATTAAATTATTATTAATTACTTAATTTCATTTCAACATGCACGAAATTATTAGATTATATTTCTCAGTTAATTAAATCTAGAGGATCTGTTCTGCGAAGCCGTCCATATTTTGGTTGCCTTAGTAGTTCTCTAGCTAATTCGTTAGGGTGTGATTCCAGTTTCAGTTGGTATTTTAGACTGCATGATTTAATTGTCTCTTTAACAGTTTTGATTCCTAGGTCTCTATGGATGTTGCTGTTTCGAATATACCATGGGGCATTTGTAATGCTACGAAGTATCTTTGCTTGCGTTCTTTGTACGATATCTATATTTGATGCACTAGTTGAGCCCCATAGTTGGATACCATATGTCCATATGGGGATTAGGATCGCTTTGTATAGTAGAACCTTGCAGTCTAGAGAGAGTTTCGATTTTCTTCCGATCATCCAGTACATTTTAGAAAATATTATTTTTAATTGATTGTGTTTTGTTTCAATGTGCTTTTCCATGTCAATCTTCTATCGAGATGAAGACCGAGATATTTGACGTTTGTTTGTTGAGGAATTGTGATATTGTTTAATTTTACTGCTGGACATGTACGTTTATTTAATGTGAATGATACATGTGTTGATTTACATTCATTCGTCCTTATACGCTAAGTTTTTAACCAATCTCCTATTTTGTGTAGATGTTCTTGTAATTCTCTCGATGCTGTTTGAGGATTTTTGTGTGAAAATAATATAGCTGTGTCATCAGCAAAAGTTGAAGTGACGATTTTTTCAGTTATTGGTAGGTCAGCTGTGAATAACAAGTATAGCACAGGTCCCAATACACTACCTTGCGGTACTCCTGCCTTTATCTCGGTTAGATCAGTAGTGGCCGTATTTTGTTTCACCTGGAACATCCTTTGGGCTAAGTAGTTTTCAAGAATTGCATGAAATTGTTTAGGCAAAAGAGTTTTAATTTTGTAATTTAATCCTTCATGCCATACTTTGTCGAAAGCTTGCGCAATATCCAAGAAAACGGCCGAGCAATATTTCTTTTCTTCTAAGGAAACCTTAATTGTATTTACAATTCTGTGCACTTGTTCTATTGTGCCGTGTTGCTCTCTAAATCCAAATTGGTGATCTGGTATAATGCGACCTTTAGATAGTATAGGTATTAGTTCTTGTAGTAGCATCTTTTCAAAAAGCTTTGAAATTATCGGAAGTAGACTTATTGGTCTGTACGACGAGACTTGGGTTTCGTTTTTACCTGGCTTAGGAATCATGATAATTTGAGATATTTTCCATTTTTGGGGAAAGTATCCACATCTCATAATCGCGTTAAAAATATATGTTATATATTTTATGCATCTATTTGGTAATTCTTTGATCATTTTTCCAGTTATTAGATCATGACTTGGCGCTTTCTTGGGATTTATACTGTTTTTGATAACTTTTTTGACGCATTTCCATTTAAATTTTACTGGATTTGGATTCGACTCGTCCCTCGTAAGCTGTGGTAGTACGCAGTCATTATTTTGTTCGTTTGGGGTGAACACTTTTTGTAGATGGTTAGAGAAAGCGATAGCCTTTTCTAAGTCACTTCTGGCTCAGTGACCATCTGGTTTCCTTATCGGTGGGTTCGATACCTCTGGTCTTTTTAAATTTCTTGCTGCCTTCCACAGTGAGTAATCTGTTGTTTCTGTTGCGGTGAGCTCACTTAGGTAATTCTGTATTCCTAAATTTTGTTCTTCCCGTATTGCTTCTCTCAAAGCTTTAATAGCTCTATTTAATTTCCATTTATGCAAAGGAGATTGGTGAAGCTGCCATAGCCGCCGAATTGTCCGCTTCTCTGCTAATAACTTTTGAATGTTACTTGAAAGCCTTATATTTTTTTCGGAATTTTTGTTCTCCGGAGTAGCTTTTTTTGCAGCCATTTCCATTATTTGACTTAAGTTTTCTATCGCGGCATCAATGTCTTCTGGTGTGCGAAGTGGAACATCAAGATGACAATTTACATCCACTATGTTTCTATAGAGAACCCATTTCGTTAGTTTGTTTGTTAAACGTTGTGGTGGTTCAGTTTTTAATGCTTGGGTACTTAGTGTTACTATTATTTTTGAGTGATCTGAAGATAAATCATAACAGTCAACGACTTGAGCATTGGTGCGTACTTTTCCTCGTACTACACAGAAATCTATTAAATCAGGAATTTTTTTCCTATCTGTAGGCCAATATGTGGGATGTCCAGATGATAAATAATCAAGGTTTTTCTCGTTTATTGCTTCGTAGAGTTGCTTTCCTTTCGGTGACGTCAACCTCGAACCTCATTGCACATGTTTAGCGTTGTAATCACCCCCTGCTAGAAATTTGATTCCCAACTGGTTAAAGTAATCGATAAATTGCTGTTTTTTAATTGCGTGTTTCGGTGGACAGTAGGCAGCCGATATTAAAAATTTCCCAGACCATTCTTCCAAACTGACAGTTGTAGCCTGGATGTGATCTTTAGCATATTTCTGGAGCTCGTAGTGCTTTAATCTTCTTTTTATTAAGACTGCAGTGCCGCCGTTTGCTTTTCCATCCGGATGTTTGGTGTCATAAACGGAATAGCCGGTAATATTAAAAAAATTTTGTTTTGTGAAGTGTGTTTCAGATATTAACATGATGTCTATATTTTGTTCGATAAGAAATGTTTGTACCTCAGCTTTATGTTGCGAGAGCCCGTTCGCATTCCAAATGGCTATTTTAAGAATTGTCATTTTTGATTTTTGACTATAATTTGCATAAGCGTATTCATATTTTGCATCATCATGCTCATTTGTCTTTCCATCATCAACATGAAACTTTGGATGGTCTCAGTTAATTTATTTATCATGGTGTGAATGTTTAGGTCCTCATTAGAATGAACTTTTGGTTTCGGTTTGTTACCTTTCAGGATATTTGCGTAAGAAACACCTGGCTGTGCAAAACTGCTGGCAAATGTCTCCAAGTTATCGTTTTGTGTGTTTGCACTCGTTGGTTTGGTGACTATTGTATTTTTTGGTAACATGGCCCTCTGATTAAATTGCATATTCAGCATTCGTTGCTCAGCTCTCAGTTTAGGGTTTATTTTGCGTTTTAAGTCCAGATACACTGCGCAACCCCTGTAGTTTGCAGTATGATTTTCACCGCAGTTATTACAACGTCTCACAGATGGGTCATTGCGAGACTTTTCACACTGTTTGGAGTCGTGGAGTTCACCACAAATAACGCAAACTTCATTTAAGGCGCAGTATGCTTTCGTGTGTCCGTATTTTTGGCACTTTATGCATTGAACTGGTCCAGACCTCTTCTTAGGTTCTTCAATTACGATTTTGCGATGTAACAAATATTTTAAGTTGTAAATCTTATGAACCCCTTTCGACTTTTCTTCCTCTGGCTCTAGTTCCAAACGGAACATTGGTTGAGGTACCTTCTCACGGTTTACTATATTACCAATGGATTTGGCATGGAAACCTTCCGCAGCAAGTGCAGCTTGTATGTCGCTAACATCTACGCAGCTTTCAATTACTTTTAGCACAACAGTCAGCCCTTTTTGGCTTTTTAGCTGGTATGTGTAATATTTTTTACCAACTTCGTCGAAATGTTTAACTAGGGCTCTGAAGCCATCGATTTCGAAAGTTTGAATCTTTGTTTCGTTTATATTACCTCGTTTGAGCGGGGCAATATAAAATTTAGAATCTGTCAATTTTGCGATGTTGTTAACCAATTCATTGTTAGATGCTTCCCTTAAATAAATTGGAGGCGGTTTCTCAGTTTTCAAATTTGGCACTGCATTGGGGTCAATGACCTCTAGACTAGAGAATCGATTGTTAAGAGGTATTTGGTTAACATCTCCTTCAGTCCGTGTCACTTTGCTCCTGCCAGCAAACTGGGCAGATCTCGGGCTACGTTTTCTTTTAGATTGAACAGTGATATACCTATCCATTCCCGTTTGCACTAGGTTATTTTCGCACTGACCACGGTCACTAGAGTTCGTCCCACTGAGTTCATTACTATTATTTTCGTACTGCATTGTTAAATTTGCTGATGAATTCATTTTTTCATCGCGGTTTTGATTTTGATTTTTAAACTGCGGTATAATTAATTCTGTCGAAGAAGCACTTTTAATCATTGGCATAGGTGTTTTCTTTGGGCTGTGCTGAACTTTGTCCACTTGTTTTACACTTGCACTTGCCATATTTATACTTTCTACATGAAACTGGTTCAAGTTTGTTGTAGATTTTGTTTGGCGTTCGATGTTTGAAGAAGTCTTTTTTGGGGAAAAAGCCCCATGTATTTAATTTAATTCAAACTGTTTTTAAGGAAAATTTTCAAGAAACAGGAATTAAAATAATAAGAGCTACAAAAATACGTGAGGACATTGGAGATTCGCTCAAACAAGCGGAACTTATAATAAAATGTCATGATTCCAAACACCGTGGAATTAACGAAAATTATGCTACTCTTAAACGCAATTATTATTTTCCAAAAATGAGGGAACTAATTACGGATTACGTAAAAAAATGTGAAATATGCAACCACAATAAATATGAGAGAAACCCGAATAAAATAAAATTTGAAATTACGGAAACTCCAACATCACCAATGGAAATCATTCATTGTGATACTTTGAGCCTAAGAAAGAAAAATTTTCTAACTATAATCGACAAATTTTCAAAATTTGCTCTTGCTTATGAAATAATTGATAGGAAATCAACAACCATCATTTCTAAATTTAAGAACTATTTTGCACAACATGGTGTTCCAGCAAAAATCGTAATTGATAATGCTGCGGGATTCAATTCCGAACTATTCAAAAATTTTATCGAAATGCATAACATTAACTTACATTTCACAACTCCAAATGCCACAGAAAATTTACAATAGCCCAATCGAAAGATTTCACTCTACTATCACTGAAATCGCTCGAATTATTTATTCACAGAATAAAAAACTATCAATTTCCGAATTAATGGATGAAGCATTACTGACGTACAACAGCTCTATTCATTCAGCAATAAATCTAACTCCACTCGAGTTATACAAGGGTCATATCGAAGATCTGAAACAAATACCAGATCAAATTAAACAGCATCCTGAAGAATATCTGACTCAATAGATGATGCACTAGGATTTGTGTTGTTTGCCTTGTTGTACAACTCGGGATAAAATTTTATTTTTTCAATAAATTCTTCATAGTTGATTTCTTAAATTTCTTTACTTTTAATATTTTGAAAACGATATATACGCGGTATATGTATTACACTTTCTAGTTGGCACATGATTTCAGAGGTTATGTTATCCGAATACGTAAAAAAGATGAGCTATTGTTTCCGAACACACCACACCGCTCTGTTCATTACATTTTCTATTAAGACATTTTAACGGAACGGAGCGCAGTGCGGTGTCATTGAGATTGAACCTTGACACACGACTAAACATGCACAGTGGACACGAAGAATAACTATCATTGGAATGTATATAGCCAGCTTTTTCATATTTTATGATCAAGTAAACGGGCAAATAAATCGTTCTTAGGTTCTGTGTGAAAATATTTTTATAAACAGACATTTTGAGTTAAGTTAATACAGTGGATCAAAAATAAAGTCGGACACCTACCATTTAATTCTTTATCACAGAATAAATAGTAAAATAGAAGCTTTTTTAAAAAAGTTTAATACTTTGTTGAAAAACTCTATTCATTACCTTACAAAAACACATAAAAAACAAAATTTTATTTCATTATAACAAAAAAAATCAATTATATAAAAAAGTAAAAAAAAAAAACTCAAAAAAGAACTCGGACAGATGACAATACCTACTATGTTCATGGCAATTTTGATAAAACAAAAAGAGGAAATCCCCAAAATCAACATGCAATGAAAATATGTATCTACAATTCGAAGAAAATATTTAGTCATATTGTGATATCCACGCCGAGCAGTTGCCTTTTTACTAGTAAAATAAATATGGGAAGACAACGTGGCCAAACATCTGTAGAAGTTAGAGAACTGGTTATTAAATACTTCAACGACCATAAATCTGTTAGAGAAATAGTAAAAATAATAAATAGGCCACACTCAACAGTTCATGACATAATTCGATGATTTAATTTATCGAAATCTCTGGAAAATAAACCAAAATCTGGTAGACCCAAAATATTTTCGTCACCAGATGAGCGATGGATCGTCCACCAAATTAAAAAGGATCCGAAACTTAGTGCTCCGAAGCTTACCAAACAAATTTCCATGGAGCTGGGAAAAAGTGTAAAAAGTGTAAGCCATCATTATTGATGGCATCATGGAACAAACGAAATATTTGAACATTTTGAAGCAAAATTTAGTGCAGAGCGCTGAGCAATTAGGAATAAAAGGAAACTTTTATTTCTACCAGGATAACGACTCAAAGCACAAAGCTCAAAATGTTCGACTTTAGTTGCTTTACAATTGCGCACATGTTATAGACACGCCTTCACAATCACCGGATCTTAATGTGATTGAACATTTATGGGCTGTTTTAGAAAATAAATTAAAAAAGCACGTGATTTCGAATAAAGTACAGCTGAAACGTATTCTCAAGGAGGAATGGGCCAAAATTGATCCTTCTGTATATCGAAATTTAGTAGAATCCATGCCTAGGAGGCTTCTGGCGGTGACCAAAAGCAAGGGCTTACCAACAAAATATTGAATTATGCATACATGAAAACACTTCAAGACATAGTCTTAACTTAAATGAATTAAATTATAACACTATCCGAGTTCTTTTTTGAGTTTTTTTTTTTACTTTTTTTATTTTATTGAATTTTTTGGTTGTAATGAACTAAAATCTTGTTTTTTATTTTGGTGTTTTTGTAAGGTAATGAATAGAGCTTTTAAACAAAGTATTGGACTTTTTAAAAAAGCTTCTATTTTACTATTTATTCTGTGATAAAGAATTAAATGGTAGGTGTCCGACTTTATTTTTGATAAACTGTAGGTGTTTGCTTTTATATTGCTTTTACTTTCCCCACGTTCTCCTACTTGTTTTTGTTATGAAATTTCTATAGCAATATCATCAGCGGAAATTTTATTTATTCCTTTGGCTCCATAAGTTCATTGATCTCATAAACTACGAATGCACCCTCTCACCGGCGCCAATAAATTTTGTTTTTCGCCCCCATTTCCATATATTGTATAATACATTTTAATGTCCATATTCATTAAATATTTCATCCAGAGTTTTTTTATACCATCCAACAACTAAAAACAAAAAGTTAAAACATCTTTATTATTTTAAGTTTAAAGAAACATAAAATCTTTTATTTTTCGAAATCATAAATCTTAATTTTTTATATCCTTTTTGATTATGTACCAGAAGAAAAACTTCATCTTTGGTTATTTTATACCAACAATTCATATTTTAAAATAACGATTACCAAACAAGCAAATCCAATAGTAAGATAAACAAAACAAAAGACCCTATACGATGTAGTAAGAAAACAAAATACTATCGTTCGAAAATGGATACTTTGATAATATTATTTGTTAGAGAACACACACCTTAACAGGATTTTAAAAATATTTTGTTTAGTTCAGCTGGTTCAGCTAACAAATCACACAACTTACAACGCCCCAATCATGTTATAAATAAACTAAACAATTATTGGCTTTTATTTTTGTGCTATTTTCGTTTTCTTTTTTAAAAACATGTGTTGAACGCGATTATTCATTCATTGTACATGGCGTCATCATATGTACGTATGCCCGAGTATACGACGACTACACAAATACAGAAAATTGGATTGACGCTCGTTCGTTATTAAAATAGTAAACGATAATGTTGGTATTTTTGTTATTACGTTTCAATTTTAAACATTTTTTTTTTTCATTCTGATTTATAAACTTCACTAGAACTACTGAGGCAGGTATAGTGATATATAAGAAAAAAATACTCGTATATTATAAGGGCGGTCCGTTGCATCGATTAATACAGTAGCAACGATGTTGTACTATCGTTCTACTTAACATTGAAGTTATGTCATATGAGTAATCAAGTCTATATACAATGAATTATTGAGAATACTATTTGTTATTGAGAAAACTACGGTTGGAATATTTCAAAATAATGTATGAATATGGTGAATAATGAAGTCTTATTGCGATTATCTATATTAAGTTAGCACTAGCGTTAAAGTGTGATCTTGTAATGTATAATGCCAAACCGATACGAAGTTTGGCGTAATCGATGCGTTTAACATTTGACCGTCCTTTTTGATCAATCAATTTAAGACTACAGCGTACACTAGCGCAATTCCGACGGAATTCCGTGTTTATTCGAGTGCAAAAACCACACTCTTTCTCTGGTAAGAACTATGTAAAGTACACGGGAATCCGTACTTCGCCAAAAAAAAGTGTCACAAAAATTCCCGTGTGGTTGTGAATCCCGACTAAAAAGAGATAAAATTAAAATGGAAATTATTTTGAATGTGGTTATATTTTGAATTTAAAAAAATTTGTTGCATTTTTTTGTCAAATTTATTTATTTTTAATTTTAAATATACAATACAAATTAGAATTTTTTACGTCGTAAATATGCGCATGATGATTGAAATTCAATTTTACATGGTTAGTCCAATGTTGTTGACGATCGCGATGGCCAAGTTCGAGCATAATTAGAAAGCTCTTAAAATTAAAATTTTTTACTTTAATAGCTACTTAAAAACCATTTTAAATAAACACATTTCAAAAATTAATCAAAAAATCGGTAACAAAAACCATAACTAGGTACATGTTCATTCGTTGACATATCACACGAAACTGAAGAAGATACAAAACAAATCTAATAAAACATCTAAAAAAAAATTGCAAATCAGAAAGAGAAAGACAATAATTTTTCTTCAAAATCGATATTTTTGTGTCTTTGATATTTTATAGTACGGAATTCCAATAGGAATTAGAATTTTTTTTCCACACATTGGAAGAATTACATTTCACATTCACGTGTTTAAAACGGGTAAGTCACCAGATTGCGTTATTCATCATCCAATTTTCTTAGCGTATAAATTGTGTAAATACATATTTAATGTACGAGCTTTGAATCAGCTTCGTTTATTTTTCCGAGCATCGATCGCGTTCGAGTTATTATTTTGTAAAAAATCGTCGTGAAAATTCCCGTGTAGCTTAACGGTTTTTGCTGTTTATTAATTCAGTTTATCATCGCACAATATCGATATTATTGGATATAGCGGCAAATCTGTGTTGATTGGAATAATTGTTGACATATCTTAATATATAAAAACGTTGGTGCATATGTTCGATAGCGGTATCTCGGGAACTACATGCCCAATTGACTCCAGATTTTGCATATACATATGTTTTTCCTGGTTGTAAACAGGTTTCTATAAATTTTACTGAAGTCGAGATATGAAAAAACTGTCATTTCTCTGGAACCATAATTAAGGCATTATTCCATGAGAAAATCTGCTGTCAGCAAAAGCTAAACGCGAGGAGAAATATATATTTTACTGGTTGTGTATGAAACAAAAAGCGCTGTTAGCAAAATTTTATTGAGAAAATAATTGTGATGGTGTTAGTGTGCTGCCATAATGCTGCAATAAAAATGTAACCTGAAGTATTTTTTATGACAGCATTTATTTTTCGAGCTTAAATTTGTTAACGTTAGTGGTTTTTTGTGGTACATATCCCTTTTTCTACAAAAAAAAAAACTTTGGCTAAATTTAAGTCCAAACCACACAGATGTGTGAGTATAAAAACATAGTAGGTAATGGCGTTTTAAATAAAAAGTTCGCTTGATTTGAAGTACAACCAACACAATTGTGTGTATAGGTATAGTGTTTTTCGGGCGAAAATAAGTCGGGCGAAAGGAATGCACAATTGTGTAAGATGGTTCAAAACACACACAAAAATAAATTTTTGGCATGATAACTTTGCCTTACCCACACAATTGTGTGTGCAGGCAGGAAAAAGGATATATAAACATGTAAATATTAAAATATATAAAAGAATTCGAAATGTACGAAAATGTACAAATTAAAACTTTTATGAAATTTTTAGATTATGCCGATTATGTAAAAACCATTGAATTTTACTATAAAAATGGAATAAAAAATATATCTTTTCTTTGTCACTCTTATGGAATTTTAGGACTTTTTTATTTTGCCTATGGTTATTTAAAGAATGATTCGCCATTTCATAATTTTGATACAAATATTCGTACTCTGGAAACTACTAAACGTATCTGTTTGAGAATACGTTGGTTCAAATGGAAATATGTATTAATAAATTGGGTGAATCAAGTGAAAATGCTCGCAATCAATTTCTAAGTCTTGAAAAACGTTTTAGTGAATTCATGAATGAATATTTATTTACTAGAAAACATGTAGGGGATCATTTGTTGATCACAATAGAGTATCCTTGTCACTGTACCTGTCAATATAGTCAATATAATAAAACTTGTTATATTCCCCACTATTTTGTACTGAAGGAAAATAGCGAAATCGCCAAAACTGCGAGTGGTGTTTAACGCGTCGGCTAAATTTTCGTCGCAAACTTCGTAAAATTACTACTTTGTTAGTTTACAAGAATATGCATTTTCTGCTGATATTGCCAAAATATATTGGCAAATTAAAATTTAACCCTCAGGTTTAAGATTTTCAGCGCATTTGGTGGCGTAATAGCCCTTTGGCACCTCTTACTTGCTTCAAGTTTCACACAGTTACTTAGCAAGCCCACCATATGAAGCTTCAAAAACCTTTCAACAACTTGCAACAGATGAAAATTAATGTTTCTCTAGGTAGAATATTGGCTAAAGATTTTTACTTTGCCGATATTTTATCAGGGTCTAATAATCTAGAGTATGGTAATGAAACTGAAGGGCGAATTAAAGGCGTTGCTCAAGTCAGAAGGGTTTGATGCGGCACCTTCTAATTTGGTTATTATCATGTTGAACTATTGGAAAAGAAGTCATCATCGAAAATCGCACTAATAATAGGTTTAATGTGGAATACCAAAGTTTATCAAATAGAATTTTCATTTTACAAGTACAATTTAAATATTAAAATTACAAAACGCGTGGTCTTGCTCTATCCATGATTTAAAATGGGGTAATCTTTTACCTGCAGTGCCCTAATTATCTAAGTAGTAAGATAATTTGTAAAAGTGTAAACGATAATTTATCTTGCCTTTTTACAATATTCGCATTCTTTAATTGCACTCCATGATAAAATTTAAAACGGTTCCCTCCCAACAAAAAAATGTATACGTTAAATTCTTTCTCGTTACACACCCATTAACAATGTAATACCAATGCACGTACAACTGCGGTGCTAGTAATTACGCTAGTGTTTCAAAAATCCATCAATCACAATATTGCGACAAGTACCCATCGCAATACTTTTCGACCCAGATACGTGAGCAGGAAGAATACTCGATCTTGTAAAACTATTTTACTGTTCTGTAACGAATTGTACGTGGTAAAAATATTGGTAAGAAAATCACCCCACCGCGGTTGGAAGCAACACATTCGCAGCCGCACCAATAATGAGCTGGTTGCCAGTTGTATTGTAACGGAATCAATACGAGTATTGCTCGTTAGCAGAATTTTACCCACTCAGAGGTTTCGAGGCGGTCAACAGAGGTCGGCTAGGACTCAGGGGAAGGCGTGTGGTTTCCCGAAACATGAGTGAGTCTAGGGGAGTGCATTTTTTCTACTTTTGTGGTAGAAATATTGTTAGTAAATGGCCTCTTTGTTTTCTGCGACTAAAATATTCGTAAACATTGTATGATTGTCCATGAAAATAACATTTTGTCCGAAAAGCCGAAAAAATTCTTGAACAAAAAAAATTATCATTTCTCTCTTAGAATTATTTATAGATTTAATTTCTAAGGTCATACATTCTGATAACAGAATAAATTTAATGACGAACTTTACTTATCTTTAATGCTAGACATACGGGGTGTATTCATACAGTAACGGAAATTTTGTAATTTCGCGCGTTAGAATTTCCATTAAATTTTGCTATAAGAATGGAAGAAAGAGCGCCAGAATTTTAGAAATGTTAAATATTGCTTTTGCTGCATCTGCTATATGTAAAACGTAGACATTGAAAGTGTCGAGCGCAATGGACGTCCCACCATATCAAAAACCTCTAAAATCGAAGAAAAAGTAATCAAAATAATTATGAACGATCGCCGAATCACAATCAGAGCAGTCCCATATCCAATGGCTCAAGCCATAACATCCTTTCGGACATTTTTGGTATGAAACGTGTATTTGTTCGATTAAAATTTTGAATTTCGAATAAAAACAGCATTTAATGAAACTTTTCCAGGAGTCGCTAATTGAACTCACCAACTAATCAAATGTGGATTTACGTATAAGACGTCGAAACTAAGGTTCAATCGTCCCGCTAAAATTACCCATAAAATGTTGTTTATAGGCGAAGAACGTGATATAAAAACGAAATTGAATGATGGCAATGTTAGTCTTTAATATTTAATACATAGTTGCAAAATTTAAATTTACGCCACTTTAAAATTTTATCAAATATTTTTATATATTTTTTGCTTTAGAACAAGATAAGGCATTAATGATTATCGAAAAATGTCTCTACTGTATTTTATAATGTTGATAATATTCATTAGTATTTTGAAGAGAACTGTACGGGTGGGTCCGAGTGAAAATGGAAGATGATAAACAAGACATTTTAAATTCATTGGTTACTTCTAATTTCCCAACATGTAAGTATTCTGCAGTTTCTTACCATTTATAACAATTTAAGTTTTCCTAAAGAATTTCATATAAACAGCCGGCATAATAATACCATACGCGTTTTGTGTGCACTCGAGCGCAATTGAAAATGTCAAACATCAATTACAGCACATCACCAATTTTGATAGTGACACAAAGTTTGAAATTTATGAATATCCCTTACTAAACGATAGCAAGTATTATGATATGTGCGTCGTCTATGTAAGTTCAAAATGGCCAACGGAAATCCTACTCCCGAACGGGTTTGTAATACATTACCTACTAAAAACAGTGACACTTTCAAAATTTTCAGCCCCGTGGGATCCCAATCCAACTTTGTTTATAAATTTGGAAGCGTTTAATATTCTGGAGGTAAACTAGTTACTTTTTAATATAAATCGATGCTACATTTTTTTTTTTAAATTTCAGGAGTTCATCATAAATCAAAATCTACAATCGTGCGTTGTAAAAATTAAAACATATAAAAGCAATTTTTTGATTGAAGAACTCACCAAAGTAATTACATTTGATCAAAATGTAAATGCGTTCGATATAATTAGCCAATATAACAAATATTTATTAAATATCGAGGGGAGTAATCGACTACAATATTTTTACGTAACAAACGTGCTTCCGTGGTTACAACCTGATATAATGGAACGTTTTAAAATTCCCATTCATAAACAAACTAATTCAGTGTTGCCTATTGTACTTTGCCACCTCGAACGATTTAAATTTCAGTTAAACATATTCGATTTGATATCGTTACGATTAGCAACGTGCGATTTTCGTGACCCATGCCCAACGAGCCGCATCGAATACGAAATTGATTTTGCAATTAGGCGAAATTTGAATAAAATCGTAAAAGAGGGCCACCTAGATTTATATCAATATGCAATTGAGCAAAATTACGCACCAGACGAGTTTCTAGCTAAGTATTTTATATATTTATTTCAAAATAATTTTGGCACTATCACGGCTCATAGATATGCATTTGAATTGTGTGGACCGCGGGAACAAAATTTCATTGACATTTTGAGATTAGATAGTAGACCTGATGTACTTGACCATGTAAAGAAAGCGTCAAACGTTGAGTTTGAAATCGAAGGTGAAGACTTCGATCGAATGAGTTTATCGCTATTTATAAGTTTAGTTGAATGCGATAATGTAACCGACATCTATTTGGATACGAATCACGCTTGGCTTAATGACGCAGAAGAATTCAAAAAAACAACTTGCAACCGTAATGGTGCAATAGTCGTGGCTCTGGTGGGACCAAATAATAATAATAATTTTGTGGAAAATTTTATATCATCTATGAAGACGATTACATTTCCACGCGGGTTGATAACGTTACGTGTATACTGTAATTTGAACGATTATTCGATTTTTGATAGTTTAAAAATTTCGGAACTTCAAATCTATAGTGTGAAAATTGATAGTAATATGCTGAAACAGTTAGACGAATGCGAATTAAATTGTGGCGTTTCTTTGTTACAATGTTTTATCGAAGATTCACTTAAAACGGCACCTAAAACCTGGTCTCTGCTAAATAATTTGACCAAACTTGAAGTACTGCAATATTATTTTATGTTAAACCATTAATAAACCAAAATTTTGTTTCAGGTATTTTCTATTGAGCCCAAGGAATTCACGTGGCAAACGTGTTTTGAATTCATTTCAGATGAAATTCGAAACTCAAGTTCGAAAGAATTTCAATTTATTAAAGATGGGTGCATAGGTGACAGTCTATTGTTACCATATAAATTTACAATCGACGAGGTGAATATGAAAGTAGAGGTTCGAGATTCACTGACAAACGAACAAATCGATTTATTTTATGATCGTCATAAGCTCGAGTTGGACGATAAATTTGATTACGACTTTTATCAATAAAATGCGGGTATAATTTAATCGTTAAATGATTCTAATTGGACGGCTTCTCTATACAAAACATTTGGAGTTATAGCTGGTGACTGCGTACTTAAATTTACCTTTTAAATCTAACGAAACGTGAATACTAAATGTTTTCGAATGCAAAATATATATCACCAACTCTTCAAACTTCTAAACAGTGTTTCACTTCTGAAGATCATTAATGGCTGGCTTATACAGCACCTGGCCAAATTAATAAGAACTTTTCAGATATTAAGAATTCAGTGGAAATTTGGTTAAATAAAGCTCGTTTTTTACCTTAATTGATATCCGCGAAAAAATAACGAGTAACCTTTGAAATTTAGGTCGTGTCCAAATACTGTAAAAAATTTAATTTTTTGTGAAATAATTTTGTCTTCCATAATTTTTCGATTACTTTCCGAATACTGAAATATTATTGACGTTATCAAGAAAATGGAATAATCGTTATTGCATGTAAAAATCTGAACAAAGTTGGCTTTGAACATATGTTTTCTAAATTGACAAACAATAAAAAATACAAAGCAAGCTATGATTTTAAGGATTTTGCATTGCAGATTTTATTTTCATTTTCGTTGTTTGTGCTGTACTATCAGTTTTATTAAATTTGTTTAATATTAAATATCAAAAAAATATAATATATAAAATCCAATATAAATAATATCGTCCAATATAATATTAAATATTTGGAATTGGAAAGTTGGAAACAAACAACTTTGTTTTGGTAAGTGTTTTTTTTTAGTTTTCAAATTAAATTATTATCAGTTTGGGATTATTTTGAGAAAATTACCAAAGAAAAAAAGCGCAATGTCCGAACTGTCAATCTAAAATAACAAATACAAATGGATCGACTGGTGCAATGATAAACCAACTGAAACTCGTTCATACAATTAATCGGAGTAAAGTTTATGCCAAAATAACAAAATATAGAATGTGTCCTATAAGTACTTAGAATTGAAAAAAACACTCAAATATTGAATTTTCATAAAAATATCTGAAATTTTTTAATAAACACAAATATTTTTACACTTTAAGCAGCAAACATTTAATTTTTGTGAAAAGTTTTGAGTGAATTTTATAAAATGAAACTTTTTACAACAAAACACACTACGAATTGCACAGAAATAATCGAAGTGGTTCTGAACTTGCATTTGATGTAAGAATCAAATGTTATTTGTCTACATGCTTGGAAATTTCTATGATTTTTGTTATTCGAGACAGAACATCATTGAGTGTAATATGAGAATTCTTAAATATTTGAAATTATTTATCCAAGAAAAAACTTAATATTTTTTAACTTGTAATTTTTTTCCATCACATAAACTTTTACAAATACAATACTAAGAAACATCTTCTATGGTACAACAGATTAGACCCTACAACCTTATTCTTCGATCAGTCAAAGAAGTTTCCAAGGAAAAGTTTTTACAAACGGTTAAAAATAACAATGGACAATTTTAGTGCGATACTTCTTAATGTTTTTTTGGAAAAGACAATTTAAAAATGTGCAGTTCAATCAGTTAATTAAGCAGTTAGTGTCTGAGTGATTAGGTTAAGTGACAATGTATAAAGAAGTAGCTGCTAATGAAGCACAATACTCCAATCTGTCGCACTTTAAACCAAGGGACTTAATATATTTTACATACCTAATCACAAAAGGTTCAGTTAAGAAATATAGTTGAGTTCCGTCTTAAGAGGCCATATTCCAGAACTTTTTTAAAATAGCCTTTTACAATCCCATTTCTATTCAGCATAAATCGATTAAGAAAATGTCTAGTTCCACCTCAGGTGACCATATTCTAAAATCCCATTTCCATCTGAAATACCCGATTTCATCGTAACCGATCGTAAATTTCATCGTATGAAAAAATTCAAGCTCCTTGCCGGATACCCATACTACAGAACTGCTTTCAAAAATCAATTTCGAATCTCATTTTCATCCAACATGCCTAATTTCATCATGATTGCTTATTAAATGACCAAGTTCCATCCTAAGTGACCATATCTAAGAAATCATCCCACAAACCACTTAAGAATCCAATTTTTATCCAAAATACCCTATCACATCATAATCAGGTAAGAAATGGTCGAGCAACACCCCAAATGGCCATATTCCAGAACTTCTTCAAAGAGTCATTTAAGAATCCCATTCTCATCCAGCTCACACAACCCATCATAATAAGATAAGAAAGGTCGAGTTCCGTCCCAAGTGGTCACATTCCAGAACTTTTCCCGTAATTATTTTAGAACGGTATTTTCATCCTACCGAACCAAGCCAAATCAATTTTGCAGGGATTCCGTCAAGACAAGCTGCGTCTACTTCCTGCACACGACCTCTTCACTTGGTAGAGCAATTACTCTGAATCAATTACTGTGAAGGTTGTTACTTCATTATTCCGATATAACAGATTTTGGATGTAAATTTGCAATACTGAGAAGACATCAGCAAAGTGTTTTCTCAGCTCTGAATTCCCCTCTCTGATGGCTTTACTTTTAGAGTGAAAGTTGTTAGTGAAATTCCTGGCCTTACTAAAACATTGCACTGGATTTCCTTGTTACAGTGCGTATTTTGCAACGCGGTTCTTCTGGATGATTATACAGAGCTAGCCACTGCTCCTAAATGTTGGCTGTATGGCTACTAGCCGCTGCTCCTGGATTAAGTCCTGGATTGGTAACTCTCCAGTTCGAACTGTCTTTCGTGCTTGTCTAATGAATTTAGATGATAGTTTGCTCTTATATTTGAATATGACAAACAAACGATGGCTGTCCATCTCTAGAAGATCTAACGTGGGATATTCTGTTGGATTGTCTCTTAGGAACCATGATGTGATCAATTTGGTTTGTTGTTACTAGTTAAGTGCAAGCTGTTAAGACCAATGTGAGAAGTGTTTTCAGCACTCCTGCCGATTTTTGCATTAAAGTCACCCTCTATGATTTTAATGTTGTGATGCTGAATGTTTTCACATTGAACTCCTTAGTGCGGAGTCTGGCCGTACATACTCGCATTTTATAGGGTGTATGTCAATTATATTCTGCTTCACGCGCAGATGGATGGAAAAAATGCGCTGTAAGAATGTGGATCTCACTACCAGATCAATTAAGCTATAGTGCAAGTATACGTCTAATGTGCAACTCTTTACCTTGTTCGAAAGGGTTTGCAGATCTTCACGTAATAAGAGACTAAGCACGTTTCATGCTTCCATTTTTCACGTACTAATGAAAAATCTTAAGACATATAGACAAGACAGATTTATTTAGACTTATCCAGAGAACACCTCGAGGATGTATGAAACTAGGACTTGGCTTCCAATCAGTACTAGTTATACTCATTTTATTTCACTCGCTCTAAACTTCATAAAGGCGTATGCTACTTCTGAACAGAGTAATAATATTCTTTCATTTATACAAATTTTAAAAATAAAGAAAAATAGTCGGGCTTCATTCAGCTGAACAAATTATATTCAAACCTCATCTAAAGTGAAAGTTAGCATCCCAATCACGCATTAGAATGCACTTACATTTGGGTCAATTCATAATGAATGACTTGCCGCATCTCAAAACTAGTGAGACAAAATGCGTGTATAAAGTAAGTTCCTAAGTGTGTGGTATCAAACAGATAGTCAGAAAGAAGCTACTATACTACCTGACCGAGCATTTCGATTTGGACGATTCTAACCATTTTTCGGAGGATAACCAACTATTAGAAGAAGTAGTTTTAAAACTGATTCAAGATTTAATCGTTTCCCTTCTTAACCCAGTGGACTTGATATCTAAATGCCGAACTCTATCAGTCAGGTTTTTCAATTTTTAAATATCTTTTTTAATTGCTGTAAATTTTCAAAGAACAAACAAAAGTTTTGTTACATATTTATATTCCTTGTGTAAGTGAAACGAAGATACCTATTCTGGGTAATTCAAGGGGTAATTCGCCAGATATGGACCCGATTGAAAATGTTTGGCCTATTTTAAAACAGCAATTGTCGAAAAAAGTCATCACACCTAAGTCAAAGTTCATTGAGGAAATTAAAAATAGTTGGTACAACGGCCGCTTAATCAAGGATACCATCATAAAGTCGTCGACGTATTTCAGTTTTGCTTAAAAATAAAGGAAGGTGGACGAAATATTAGCGAAAATTTGCGAAATATTATTAGAATTTTTTTTATTTTTTTTATAGTACAAATAGGGTTTCCAAATATCCAACTACTACTTTTATTTCTTAAAACTAAACTACTTTTATTTCTTAAAACTAAAATTTAAAATACATAAATAAATGGATCATTTAAATAATAATCGATGCGTATGAGAGACTGTTTTCGGCTTCGCTGTTTTCAACATCATATAAAGCAATTCAAGATTTTGTGTTCTCATAGAAGTTTTCTTGAAGCTGCGTTGAATTCTTGCTATAAAGTGATGCTATCATTTGATATTTTTACGTTTTTAACGTTGAACGCTGTTGAAATATGTGAATTCAGTTCTTCAGCCAATTCTACTACTGATTCAGCCATGACTGCGGATTCTTCACACAGAATTTTTTCCTCAGCCTCAGAATACCGCATAGTCTCAACAGGGGAAAGTCTCTTTATAAGAGCTGTATCAAAACTAAGAGTAGATTTTGTTCGACCATTAGTTGAAGTTGGATCAAGAATACATTTTATTAAAGCCGTAATGTTTTCATTTTTTCGCGATTCAATTCGATTTTCAATTGACTTCACCAAATCGCGACTTATTTCTGAATTGATTGCTTCCATTTTATTTTTCAAAACAGATAAAATGCCCTCAGCACCAAAAATATTTGCGTCTTTTCGACTTAGCGCTTGAAAGATTTTTCAATAGCTCACCTTTTCCATAAACAATGAGCATTCAAATCTATTAAAATTTGTAAAATTTGGGTTTTCAACTTCAAAAGCTTTCCATCATGGGTGCAATCGAGTTCCATTGAATCTTTATATCTAGCAGTAGTTCATATTCACGTTCGAACTCATTTCTAACATGATTTTGCGTGATGCTGTTGCGTACTGGAGAATATATAAAAAGAGCACATACCTCACCAGCTTCAGTTGCTCAAAAATAGTTACATTTTCGTCATCATAATTGTCGATACCAATCTTGAAAATCATCTTCAGGGATTTCATCTTCACTTAATGGTTCAGGTTCAGTTACATAATCATCCATGTTTTTTATACAAATAATTACAAACGCTTAAGTGTATATGTATTGTGATTTAAACAATCATTTCAGCTGGGCAAGTTCTTCCATACTTTAACATCATTTGAGTCCCACTTTTAAAATTCACTTTATCATGCTATCACTTTTAAAATTTATTTTTAATTTAAGCAAGTGATTTTTTACTTTATCCTGGATGTGGAACAAGCCCAAGATTTACGCATATTCGTCGTGTTAGATATTTGTGTTCAGAGTGTCGATTTTGTAAGAAAAGCGACAAGCGCGAAGTGAGCAAACTGGAAAATAGAGTATTGAGCATCTTGATTGTATTAGTACACGAGACGCATGCGCATGATCATGTTTTGGTTTTTTTGGATTGACATTTCTATTCGTAAACATTATTTTCACAATTTTCATATTTTTGAATTAATATGAAAATAATTCACAGATTTTTAAATCATAAACATACAAACTAATATTAAAACATGAAATCCTAAAAACATAAAATATTAGTTCATTCCACCGCTCAAAAGCAAGCGAATAGAAGAGGTGAGTAGACGTCAGTATTTAAAAAAATTAAACCGATTTAACCGGACCCATTTATTTTAGTACCTACCATCGCAAAAGTGACAAATAGAATGCACATATACAGGAGGGGAAAATACACAATACAAATATAAAATTGTGTATTATACACCGTATATGTACACGAAATTCTTGCTCACCTCGCTAAATCGCGCTGTCATTTTGCGTACAAAATTGATACTCAGATATCTACGTCTTCATTAGGTTGTCCATTTATCACTGGTAATAGTTAATTTATTGTCAATTATTTTGCGTTGTTCAATAGTTTCAATAAACCTCGTCTTTCTTTAAATCAAAATTACGATGTACCAATTTCATAACACTAGTTTCGCAGTTTGATGAAGAATATCCCCGACTAGTTCACGAATAAATGCAGAATCCGTTATAGCACGTATGGAAATATTATCAACTGCAGCCAGCTTCGATACTATCTATATCTTCCAAACTGTCTCGCTTAACAAAGTTTAATATCAAAGGTAGAGCTCTTTGAATTTTAGGTGTGGACTGTTCTTTTTCTACGGTTTCATTTAGAATAATTGTATATCGGAGTGAAGTTTATGCCAAAATAACAAAATATACACTGTGTGCTATAAGTACTTAGAATTGAAAAAAACACTCAAATATTGAACTTTCATAATAATATCTGAATTTTTTTAATAAACACAAATATTTTTGCAAGCATTTAATTTTTGTGAAAAGTTTTGAGTGAATTTTATAAAATGAAATTTTTACAACAAAACGCACTACTACGGAACTACAAAACTCATAAATTTATACTTGTTGAAAAGGCTGAACATTTTCCTTTCCAACAATATATCAAACTTTTTATGGAGTGGTAGCTGCGCCTTCTACAGGTGAAAATAATTGGCAATATTTGGTGTATCATAACTGCGTCACTAACGGTACTTTTATAAAACAAATTATTGATTAATTTAGATAGATCTAGTACCTTTCTATAATGGTATTATTTTTATTAATGCTTATACAGAACCCAAAATTAAATAATTTTACGTGACCAATAAAAAAAAAATGCCGAAAATGTAAAAAACGTCACAATTTCAAAATCGTAAAACTGGACAACTGAAGGTCACAAAACTTAACAAAAAATACGTATCTACTTTTTTAGTCTAAGCAACACGATAAAAGCAAAAAATCAAAATAGGTGAGGTCGAGTTCAAAAAGTGCAAAAAATGTAATAGAATGATCCACATACATATTTGATAAATTTGATTAATACATATATACATACATAAATAACATAATAATTTGATTAAATAACAATAGCAACTAACACAACTTGATAAAAAATAAATTTAAATAATATTGTTAGTGATGATCAGTATTATAATTAGCAATAAATTGTTCATGTAGAGTCATTTTTAAATTCAGCTTGAGATTCGAAATTTTATCATCTTTATCTTCATTACTCAGGTTGTTGAAAAGTTTTACACCTTTATAAAAGATACAATTTTGGGTCATTTTAAATTTATAATTCGGGAGGTGGTAATTCAATGAATTGCGTCTAATTCTTTCAGTGGCAGAAATGTTCGTTTGGAATTCCGCATTATACTTCAAAAGCCCATGTCTAATCTTATAAATTGTAATGATGTACTGATAGTCAATTATAGAAGGGATTGGAAGAATTTTATTATTATAAAGAAGATTAGTTGACGTTAAAACAAGCAAATTTCTTAATGCTTTCAAGGCCTTGTTTTTTAAAGTCATTTAAAAGAGTGTCGATTCAGGAACCCCAAATTTGTATTAAATATGATAGATGAGTAAATATTGTATTTAAGAGGATCAGGTATAAATCGCCCAGCTCGTCTTAAGACTCCAACAATAGGCTATATTTTCTGTTTAACTCCGCTAATATGATTTATCCATGACAATTACGAATTAATTAACAACCAAAGATATCGGACGCAGGCGACACGTTTAATTGATTCATTTTGAAAATTATTCTCATCCAATATTAGAGGAGGTTTGTGCTTTAAATAAAATATAAGAAAGTTAAATTTGGAATCATTTAATACCAATCTATTATTTTCCAGCCATCGGCTAATAATGACCATATAATTTTCCACATCATGTTGAAGCTGCTCAAATGACGAAGAACTATATAACAAAAAGTCCGAAAAAAGTTAGCTTTCCTTTTAAGATTAAGTTGAAAATATCATTTACATAAACCAAAAACAATATAGGGCCTGGAATGGACCTTGTGGAACACCAGCCGACACGTTGAGAGCAGATGATTCATAATTTCCGAAACGAACAGTTTGTTTCCCATCACTCAGGTAGCTGCAGGGCAGTTCCTGTAATGCCAGAATTAATTAGCTTGTTTTTTAATATCGAATGGTTCACGCAATTAAACGCTTTTCTTAAATCAAGGAATAAACAGAATGTAGCGGTTTTGTTTTCTAACGACTCATAAATTCCTTCAATGAGGTGCAATGCAGCAGAAACTGTGCTACAATTTTTTGTAAATCCAAACTGTTTACAGTTTATAAGTTTATTGAAGTTAAGGTATGATCTATCAATGCTGAGTGAATTGTTCGTTCGAAGATTTTAGAGAAAAAAGGCAGGATGGAAATAGGCCTATAGTTGTTAATTGCACAGCGATCGTCTAATTTATGGATTAGGGAAACACGAGCAATTTTAACAAATGTAGGAAAAATCCCATCATTTATCCAAGAATATCCAAGAATTTAGATATACTAGTAACGAAGGAGAAATAATATTAATCAAATCTTTCACAATTTTACTTGAAATATTATCATAGCCACGAGAAGAATCATTTTTAAGATTGCTTATTATAATATTAAGATCATCAATACTAATTTTGTCAATTATTGGGAGTTCTTTCGTAAGGATGAAGGATTAGAAATTATTGTTCCAATAGTGGCAAAAAAATTACACTGTGCTAGTTGAAAAATAATTCAGGAGGTAAACCTAATTCGAGTACTCTGAATTCAATGGTGCTAGTCCCATTTCAAAGTTAGTCCCCATTTTGGAGATATCGCTATCGACATGTTTTGGCTCTGAGTCAAAACATACCCTCATTTTCACGTTGATAGCTCCTGAACCATTAAGATTCTCGTTATGCTTTCTTCAGCAAAACTGTTGCGCAAGTCAACACCAACAACTTTGCTGAACAAATCAAGACCGAAAAACGACATCTACATTCACATTTTTGTGTTATTTTTCCATATATGTGTGTTTTACTTAGGCCAAGGTGAGCTTGGAGTGACACTTCCGCACAATTAGACCAGGAGTGCCCCGTTGTGATACCACAGGAACCTATTTCCCCTTTACCCTTATTAAAAACCATTCGGAGCTACGTACGTACCGCAAAATATCTCGCACTCCACATTCAGCGAGATCTGAAAGGCTGGTCACACTGGACACGCCCAAATACCTATGCCTTCTGTATGATAGTGCCGGACACGAGCATAGGAAGTTATCTAAAGTCTCTTCTTCCTTTTCGTCCATGCACCTTCTACAAAGTCATTCGTCTGTAGACCCAGCCTTGTTCAGTTGTATTTAGCCTTACCAGCCAGGTAAGGCTAAATACAACTGAAATTTGACATACTTAGGCCAAACAAAACGCTCATTTCAGATAAGATACAAAGAACACATCACAAGTACAAAAAATCAAGTTTCGCGCAACACATAAAAACTGAAAACCATACACTAAATTCAATAAAAATGTATCCATTTTCCACATAATCAAAAAAAGACTGAAATTAGACAGGTGTACCAATTTGACTCATGAGTCATGAGACATTTGTATACTGTACGTATACGAATTTCTCATGAGTCATGAGTCAAATTACGGCCAAAATTCACACCCTGAAAATATACAAAAACAAAAACACCCATAATTTACTTCGCGACAAAATCAAAACAAAACTTATTGGGGTTTTACGACCTCCATTGCTTAAAAACAAAGGAAGTACCAAACAGCAGCGCCGAGCTACAGTATATAAAGAGCTTCAAAATAAATTATGTAACAGTAGTAAAAAATAAACCGAAGAAGAGATTATTCTCGAAATCGATATTTCTAAAAACGTTAAAAAGTTGGCACAACAAGTAAGAACTTAAAACTGTAATATAAATTTAAAAACAAAAAGTTTTTCATCTAAATAACTAAATATAAAAAGAGACAAAAACTAGTTATATAAAGTGACAAAAGAATACAAACGATAAAGTGAAAATCGTCTTGTGAAATCTGGTGAAATAAATAATATGGATAGGTGTTTTAAACTCAAGTGCTTTTGTTATGTGTGTGGAAAATTTACAATTATGAGTAATCGCCGCAAAATAAGTAATGAAACCGCTGATTTATAACGACAAATAGTTATTAGTGGTGTAAATTGGACGCCGTCTTTTGTTTGTACAACATGCATTTTCCATCTGCATAGATGGCAAAACACTGGAGCCGCATGCCATTTGGTGTCCCGATGATATGGGTCGATCCACAAGGACATGATGCAGTTCAATGTTATGGGTGCATGAATTATATTCTCGGTACAAACAGAAACAAAATTGGTTCTTTGACATACACTGCAACGAGAAATACTCATCTACCGGTGCCGCATTCAGATGAAATACCTGTTCGTTCGGGAAAGATCAAACCCAACTGAGGATTATTTACCAACAACATTTGAATCAGGTGAAACCGGAGAAACATTTGCATCAATATATCAACCATCAAATGTCACTGCGCCATGCAATCACATTGAAATCTCGCAAAGTCGTTTGGATATTATGGTACGACGCCTGAAATTATCGCCTGAAGTCATCGTCATTTTACGAATTTTTTCAAATCAATTGAGAATAATTCACTCGCTTTTTGCACTGATATCCGAGGTTTGGTATCCACAATGCACAATGCATATAATCCTGAAGATTGGCGATTGTTCATCGAATCCTCTAAAAGCAGCTTGAAGGCAGTTCTCCTTCACGTTACCAACTCAAAGAATTCCATTCCAATTGCACTCAGCACAAACACAAATGAAACCTATGCACCAATGAAAAAAATCATCGATTCAGCCATGCTACACTATAATTTGGTTTTCTGGATTCAAACTATTGCGCAATAGATTTTAATTTTTAATTTTAAAACCTTATTTTAAATTAAATCATTAAATTTTTTTGTCTTGTTTTATTCTGTTCTCTCCAAAATAAAATTTAAACAAAAATCTACATCTCAAAATTGTCCGTAAATTTTTTTATTTTCATTTCAATTTTTTGCATTTCGGATTCACGGTCAAAATTTTTACGTCGCAGCTGCGTAATTAAATTTTTGTCCGTGAATCCGAAATGAAAAAAATTGAAATGAAAATAAAAAAATTTAAGGACATTTTTGAGATGTAGATTTTTGTTTAAATTTTATTTTCGAGAGAAAAGAATAAAACAAGACAAAAAAATTTAATGATTTAATTTAAAATAAGGGTTTAAAATTAAAAACTAAAATCTATTGTGCAATAGTTTGAATCCATAAACCAAAATTGTGTGTAGCATAGCTGATTTGATTAAATTCAATGACCATCAATGAAAAGTTTGTGCAGATTTAAAAGTGATAGTTCCTTTAAGTGGCATGCAATTGGGTTACACTAAAAACATTTGTTTTATATGATTATGGAATACTCGTTTTAAAGGCGACCAATACAACGAACGGAACTGGGCTTTACGTGAGAACATTAGATTGCGATACGACAGCATCGTTGAGGCTCCAATTGTGCCAATTAAAAAAATATTGCTACCACCACTTCATATCAAGCTTGGAGTAGTTAAAAATTTTATAAAAGCACTGAATCCAGATGGAAATGCGTTCGTCGAATTGCGTCGCATTTTTCCACGGTTAAGTGGAATGAAAATAAAAGAAGGTTGGTGTTTACATCTATTCGAATGTAAGTTTTGATCAAATGAAATTTCATCTCACATCTTGTTTTTTATTACAGGAATACTTAATGGACCATTTGAAAATGCTCTCAGTGAACGAGAGCTTGTGGCATGGAAATGTGTAAAAGAAGTTATTAAGAATGTTCTCGGAATTAATCGAGCCGATGATTGACGCATACATATTGAAAATATGCTGACTGCTTTTCATAATATAAACGTTAGAATGTCACTGAAAATACATTTTTTGCATTGTCATGTAGAAAAGTTCGCCGAACAATCACCAGCCGAATCCGATGAGCACGGCGAACGTTTTCACCAAGTGACGGCAAGGCTCGAGATGCACTCTTGGGTGACATTTGTTGGAATTTGCAAGAGGAAGAAGATCCCGAAGGCGACATGAACAAATCAGAAAATTAAAATTCAAAGTTAAGAAACATGTTAATTTTTTAGGAAAAAATTGAGAAAAATCACAATAAAATCAACTGAATCAATTTACATAGTTTTCTTTTAAATAGCTTTTATTGTATCTATATTTGCCGATGAGATGCTTATTCGATCTATTTAAATTCAATAAATGGACAAAAAATGATAAAAAACGTGTTTTTCGTCAAAATGAAAAGCAAAAAATAAAATAACACAAAAATGTGATTATAGATGTCGTTTTTCGGCCTTGATATGTTCAGCAAAGTTGTTAGTCTTGACTTGCGCAACAACTTTGCTGAAGAAAGCATAACGAAAATCTTAATGGTTCAGGAGCTATCAACGTGAATATGAGTGTATATTTTGACAAATATTTGACTCGGAGGCAAAATATGTCGAAAGCGATATCTCAAAAATGGAGACTAACTTTGAATTGGACTAGCACCATTGAATTCAGCATACTCGAATTAGGTTTACCCCCCGGGTGCCTAGCTTGTCACGCAAAAAAAGTTTGCAATTCAAGCACAGTGTTATTAAATTCATTAGCAACAATTGATTGATCAACTATGACACTATCATTAATTCTAAGTTCAATAAAGTTGCTTTTGTTATTGTTACGCTTAAGGGATAAAGGATCATTGGTCAATATTTCATTAAAGAATTTCCACATTTGCTTGCGATTTGCAATGTTAGCATTTAGTTTACCCGTATAAAAAGATTTTTTTGTATTGGTGACATGTTTTTTAAATTCCTTGTTAAGACGTGTAAACGTTTGTAAAAAGTAAGAATTTTGCGGGTAAGCTTTAGCAGTTTATAGTATTTATCCCGGATTTTAGATAATTTAAACAGTTGATTATTAAACCATGGCTTTTTATATGAAGAAATTTTTACAATAGTAGTTTTGGTTACTGTGTTTTCCTTAATTGAAGTTTTTATACTTGAATATAATGCCATGAAATCAGGCGGATGTGATTCTGAAAATTTGCTGTCAATATTTGAATGTACTTACTTTATTGTAATTAATAATATTCTTAGTTTCAAGCCGTATACATACGTCGGGTAAAAATCCGGGATTTTTCTATCGCATCGTTTTAACCAATTACATCACGTAAATTATACAACAGACACGCCTCTTTTCATACAAAAGAGTTGGAAAAAAATCTCGGATGTAAAAATCCCGGATTTCCATCCGACGTATGTATACGGCTTCAGTCAAATTGGCAGACTTTTTTGTTATAACAAATTTGACTAACATATAACGATGGTCACTTAGACTGGTATCACCGTATAATACATAAAGTGTTTCCTTAAATTTGGATAGTACGTCATCGATGATTGTCTTTGTTGAATCACTTAGCACAAAATTCATGTAATTTGTTTATAATAAAGTAGTTATTTAAAAGTAATATTGAATGGTAATCGGATATTTGTACTTCTGATCCGGATAGAATATTCAGATTAAAGTCACCCAGAATAATTTGATTATTATAAGCAGACATCCAGGAAAGACAGAAATTGTTGACGACATGTGTACGGTGGTTTATAAATACAAGTTATATACAAATTTAAGATTTTGGAGTAAATAACCAAAAACATTGGTTTTCGTGAAAATTTTTGGAATTTACTAAAACAAAATCAAGATCGCGATGGACAAAAATTACAATACCTCCACCAGTTCTAGTATCTCGCGTGTTATGATAAGCATTATAATTATTTAAGTCGAAATATTTGGTTTCAGATTCATTTAAAAAGGTTTCAGCAACTACAATAACATCTATTTCTTGGTTAAGGGAAGATAATAAAATTTCAAGCTCGCTTAATTTATTCATGAGTCTATTGATATTGAAGTAAAAGATATTTAATACTAATATATTTTTAGTTTCAGTATCAAAAGTATAAAAGTTTAAAGAATGTCTGTTTGCGTTGCTATCATTATTGTCAATAAAATTACTATTGTGATTTGCTATATTTACTAATAAAATAAAAATAAAATGTTAATGAAAATATTAATTAAAATGACTATTTATATAATTCAAATGAAATCTAGAAACAATAAATATACAGAAAACTGATTATTCAATAATTAGCTAATAGGTTTAGGTAAACATTAATTATAGCTAATTAAATTAAACCACATAGTGATAATATTGTTATAAACATAAAGATTAGACCAAATTCAAAATGATAGGAAAAAGAAAGGAAAATATCACAAATTTTAGCAAAACATACCAAATAAATAAGTAAAACTTTCTGTAGTTTACTTGATAAGAATTTAGCTTAAAGTATTTTAAAAAATAGATACAAAAATAATTATGATTTGATAGGTAATATAACGTGAAATTAAAAATAAAAATATAGTTTAAATATTGAAAAGATACCCGTATAATATTTTGAAGCAATCCATAATGTAACAAAGAATTGAATATGAATTGAATATGATTTGAATATGATTTGAATAAGAATTGAATATGAATCGAATATGAAATGAATGTGAATTGAATATGAATTGAATTTGAATTGAATATGAATTGAATATGAATTGAATATGAATTGAATATGAATTGAATAAGAATTGAATATGAATCTTTACCAAACCAATCGACATTAGTGAATGAGGATGAAGCTTCCGAATTAACCAATCCACTGGATACGGCTACCAACATTGGTTTTCCTGAAATAATGCGGCAACTAAAAAATCTTGAGAAAAAACTTACTAAGTTAGAGGAGTTATATGGAGTTGTCTTCGAATTAAAAACTGAAAATGCTGAATTGAAAAATAAAATTGGGAAACTTGAGGAACAAATATTATCGCACAACATAAAATTACATATATTGGAAGCCGTTCAAGATAAACCGAACCAATTGGAGAATGCCTCCAGCATTACCATCAGTGGTTTACCAATAAAACATGATGATATTCGTGGCCTTGTAGTGAATGTAATTCACAAAATTCTCAACTCATTTCAATCTGACGACATATTATCCGTCGAACCAATTCACCGTTCCAATAAAACAACTACAATAAATAAAACCAGCACAATGATGTTTTCAAAGGATTTTTTTATTATTAAATTAAAATCCACCGAATTAAAAAACAAAATTTTGTCGCAAATGCGCATAAAAAAGTCTCTTCACACCACAGAATTGGATATAGCCTTACCTCAAAATCATCCAAAACAACGTATATACGTCATGCACTATTTGACTCGGTTCCAGTCTCAGCTTTACAGAGATGCTAAAATCATCAAAGTAAAATATAATTACAAATACTTATGGTGCAAAGCCGGACAAATTTACTTACGGAAATCATCTGAATCAGATGTTCACCGAATACAATCACACAACGATATTTTTCGGATTAAAGATTCTGCTCGTCCTCATCCAGTTGATTAACGTTGACCAGCCAGAGTTTCGTGCTAAAATCCTGAAATTATATAAGTTTTTGTTAAGTATTATAGTTTATGTACTTTTGCATGCTCAGTTTGTTAGTATATTTTTCAAATTAATTATTTATATAATACTTATCTTTTTGTTCGTACTAAATTTATGATTTGTTTTCCATTTCAATTTTCAAATTGTAGAATATTTTTTACTTTCACACTTGTTTACAATTTTTTTTTATCAAGTTTTGACATTTCATTTAACATTTTATTATTTTAAGTTGGTATTAAAACCTTACAATTGCCACTTTGGTATTATAAAAGAAATATTTAAGTCATACAATTGTCAAACTTTTGGTAGGGTTGATATTATTTTTATAGTAAGTTTTATATTATTGGGTACTAAATTTTCGTTTTGTTATTGTATATGCACTAAGTTAGTACTTTTTTATTCATTTTCAAACAAATGGTATTACGGTTTGTGCCCATGGTGCTATAATAACTTATATTTTAAACTCAAACGCATAATTAACGAACTTCTATCTTATTTAATTTTTTCGTATTTTATTTTTTGTTATAATTTCTTTCTACAAAATAACTTGATGATTTTAATTTTATATCAATTTCATATTAAGTTCTACTTTAGTATATTATCGACAAACAATTTTTGTTACCGTTTAAATATAAAATTTCGATGAGCCAGCCAAATATTTGTAATTATAACTTTTTATTACAAAACATCAGGAGCCTCCGTAAAAATTTCGATCTTTTTTTGGCAAATATTAATTCGTTAATTAAAGATCTGGATATAATCTTTCTAACCGAGACGTGGATTTCATCCTATGAAATTAACAATTTTGATTTGTCTGATTTTACGTTTATCGCTAATTGTAATGATTCATATAGGTCTGGTGGTGTTGGGGTCTTTATTAGATCTACTTTTGATTTTCATTTTACCGCATTGACGTTCTCATCAGCTGATGTTATCAAGCTTACAGTTCGCATTGACAATATCGATTTCTGTTTTATTCTAGTCTATAGATTGCATTTTATTTCTTCAGATATTTTTTTAAATGAATTAAATGATTTTCTAGTTACTGATAAATCGAAGCACAGAATCTTACTTGGGGATTTTAATATTGATTTATTTAAAGAATCACTTGTGAAAGATGATCTTTTGTTGTTGTGCTCTTCGTTTGGCTTAGATTCTCTTATGAATAGCGTTACGAGGCCATGCTCAAATACGTGTATTGATCATGTATTTTCTGAATCAAATATTTCAAGATATTCTCTTAAGGTAAAAAGTGTAAATCTTCAAGTGACGGATCATAATACTATCATGTTAGCATTAAATATATTTAATCCAAAAAAACAGTTTTCACGTTGTCAACCTCGATTGCAAACAAAAATTAGTTATTGCGACTTATTGATTACTTTAAATTCTTATGATTGGTCTTCTGTATTCTCTGCTAATGATCCAAATTTAGCTTATTCCATTTTTATTAATAAACTGACTGTATCTCCCCAGTCAGTTTAACAATAATATTTTAATAAGAACAAATCGATAACTAAAATAAGAAGATCTTACTTCAAAATAAAACCCTGGATAACCGCATCACTACTGAGTTTAATTAACTATAAAAACCATTTAGCTAAAAAACTAGCAAAGAACCAGACTAATGTGATGTTGAGTAATAAACTTAAAAAGATTAATGGTAAATTAAAACGTTTAATTCCTCAAGCAAAGGAAAGGTATTTTAAGGCACAGTTTACTGCTGCAGAGGATTTAAAATCGAAATGGAAGGTGGTTAATAGTGTTCTGAACAACACACTGAGCACTAATAAAATTATTTCAATTGCGGCTGGAGATAATAAAATTGAAAATGATCCAACTAAAATAGCTAATATTTTTAATGAATTTTTCATCAATGTACCTACTGAAATTTTGAATACTAATCATGAAACCGTTTATATAGAGGAGTCTGTTAGAGATAACTTAACTTTCTCGAACTGCAATCATCAGAATTTTTTCTTTTTCCCAGTTTGTGAAGAGGAAATTTTTGCGATCGTTCGTGATTTAAAAAATAGTACTTCATACGGCTTTGACGAAGTTTAACATAAAATAATAAAAAATATAATTAGCAGTCTGGTTCACGTGTTGACTTTTATTTTTAATACTTGTTTGTCAAAAGGGGTTTTTCCGGATCTACTTAAAGTTGGTGTTGTAAAACCGCTTTTCAAAAAAGGTTCTCAGTTGGATAAAAATAACTACCGCCCTATTACTCTTTTGAGCACTTTTTCTAAAATCTTCGAAAAAATAATTAAACTCAGATTGTTAGATTATCTTGATAAAATTAAGTTTCTCGACGTACGACAGTATGGTTTTATTAAGAATTCTTCAACGGAAAAAGCCTTATTAGCATTTTTGTCGCATCTGCATCGTAATTTAAATGATAATTTAATATCCTCAGCTTTATTCCTTGATATTTCTAAAGCTTTTGACACCGTTAATCATAGTGTTTTATTATCGAAGCTATGCAATATTGGTATAAGAGGTGTTGGTTTGAATTTGTTTAAATCGTATCTGTTCAATCGTAAGCAAACTGTTTGTGTTAATGCGAAGTTTAGTGATGAGAAACTAGTTAATGTTGGAGTTCCACAAGGATCAGTTCTGGGGCCATTGCTCTTTCCAATCTATTGTAATTCAATATTCAGCCTGGATTTACGTGGCAATATCGTCGCGTTTGCAGATGATATGGCATTACTGTACTCTGCTTCCAATATAGATTCCCTAGAACATAATATTCAGCAAGACGTTATCTTGTTGAAAAAGTGGTTCTTTGTGCATAATATGATATTGAGTTGCAAGTCTAAACTAATGAATTTTTCCATTGGTGGCACAACGTCTGAACTTAATTCATGTTTAATTTATCATTCGTTATCTTGCAATCATACCAATTGTGACCCCCTTTGCATTCCAATTGAAACTGTGTACTCTTTTAAATATCTCGGTTTACATTTGGACTCTCAATTAAATTTTAAGGGGCATGTGGATAATTTAAAAAGTAAGTTACGGATGACACTCAGAACTTTTTACTATCTTCGGAATATTTGTAGTCCGGAATTCCAAAAATGCATATATTATGCACTAGTTGCCTCGCATTTGAGATATGCAGTTACTTGTTGGGGAGGAATTTACCTATCCAATATTAGACCTTTGATGTCCGTTCAGAAAGCAGTGTTGAGAATAATTAACTTTAAACCAAGATCGATTCCATCTTTGCCGTTATTTGTGAAATTCAAAATTTTGCCGCTTCGGTACCTATATGTATTTAAAGTATTAAAAGCTTTCTATTTAATTAGCGGTAATCGTACAGTTAGTAATTTGAATAGCGTATCATATAATTTGCGCAACATTAATAGAATAAATATTCCTCGTCCTAATAAGGAACATTTTAAAAAATTCTTCAACTATACCGCTCCTAAACTATATAGTCAATTACCGTCAACCTTTTTTTTAACAAATAATGTTAATGATTTTTGCAAATTATTAAAGGATTGGCTATTTACTATTAGTAACATGGAAGTATATCTGTAATGAACATTTTACCATTTTGTTTGTGAATTTTATTGTTTAGTACCCGAATAGAAATTGTAATAATTTATAATTAATATTTTAAATTTGTAATAGTGTAATTTAAATATTATTTAAATATTTTTTGTAATTGAATCGTAGCTCCGAAACATTATCTTTAATAAGGAGACTACTAAACTAGTTTTATTTCTGATTCTTTTCGTTTTATGTAATTATATGCTTTATATTTTTTATAGAAATAAAAACTAGGTAAAAAAAAAAAAAAAAAAAAAAAAAAAAAATATGAATTGAATATGAATTGAATATGAATTGAATATGAATTGAATATGAATTGAATATGAATTGAATATGAATTGAATATGAATTGAATATGAATTGAATATGAATTGAATATGAATTGAATATGAATTGATTATGAATTTGCGCCTGTGGTTCACTGTAGCTTCAAACTTTAGAAATAACCAGAGCTTCCAATGAAATAAGAGGGTGTCAAAGAAATATAAAATAGTTCACCCCTGTTAATTTCCGCTAATTAATTCAACAACTGCTTTACAATTACTTTCACATAAAACATCACTTAAAATCTAATTGAATCTCGATGTTTTTGTTAAACTCGTTTTCTCGTTCGGTTTTGTTTAATCGCAAATAATTCAATATTGAAGCTGCCTTCAAGAATATCAAATATGTACGGATAATCAACCCAAAAAAGGGTACACAAGTACATACGTACAGAGTGTCAAAATAATAAAAAACCAAAAATAATTTGTGTCCATTTTCATTTCCAACACTTTAATTTTCACGACGATTGTTCTTTTGTTCTGTGAATACATCCTAAGGGTTGGCTGATAGCGCACAGCAATAAGGTGGTGAATTATATTTTTTTTTTGCTGGTTGGTATGTACACAAAATTGGTTTTCGAAAGAATTTATATTCAACCTATGGTTTAGTACTACTGTAGCTGCTACTTACTGTGAAACGGAAATAGACATATCTACGTATACTCACATGTTCACACTTATACACAGACAATATAATTAATAGAAAAATGGCAAATAAATTACTCGAGTAGAATATTAAATTAATTCAATTTAAGATTTCTGCTGATATTTTTCCTCCATCCGATTCTCCCCATCCCGATGCTCGTCCACTACATCGAATTGATTGAATTAAAGGTAATTGGAAATGAAATAAATTCTAAAGATTTTTTGTTGGATGTTGTGCCAATAATATTGTAACTTGAATAGTTTTTATTCATTTCTGGATAAATTTGTATGGAGTTATGTACATTGCCAGGGGCTAAAAAAGACCAAATGTATACTCAAATCGTAATTTACAAGTCTGTCATGCTACCGAAGAGGGGATATTAGTCCATCGCATATTTCACACTTGGTCATTGTCATTGTTGTTATGGGCGTATTTATTTGTGAGAATGATACCCAGGCCGAGGCACACATTTCTTACTTTTCGGTTACCATAAAATGAACCACGGCCGAGGTTACAAACTACTACAGGTCTAGACTCAAACAGCTTCCATAGTGCATTACTATTGTTATTGAGAATGATTTGCAATTAAAAGATATAATTATCGATAACCATAATATGGAATTTAATTTTTGACTTAACTTTAGATGAAACCATTTGATTCAAGCATTTCTCAATTTGTTTGTCCAAACTGCTCTACTAATTCTCGACATTATCAATTGTCTACGCTATTTTCAACACCAACATGTAAACAATTGGTGAAATGTGCGAAGACGCACAACAATGACGAGTAGTAGACGTTGTTGCGACGAGTTGTCGACACGAACACGTAAAAATTATTAAATCACGCCCAAATCTGATTAATTGCCACTTTTTCTCTTATCTCAGTAATTTGTGATGTACGCACACCTAAAATAGAGAGAAGAGTGACAATCAATTATTAAAAGCTTTTAAGCTCTTCAAACGTTTAAATAAAATAAACCGCACATTAACATTTCCACCAATTATCCCAATAAAAATAAATTTGAATATCAAACAAACTACATTTCCATTATTAATTTTCCCGCGCCATTCTAACACAAAACCCAAAAACTAAACCGCAAACGTCTTAATGATAATAATATTAATAATTACACACACACATGCACACTAAATATGTAAAAATATTTTTCCATTTTCTTATCACACCTTTACCATATTTAAATATATAAACGCAAAGCAGAAAAGTTTTTAATAAAAATTTGAATAATTCATGAGCGCGATGCGGTGTTTGGTGTATACGCAAGGTACGGATTCATGTGGAAAGCATCACCAAGAACTTGTTACAGTAAAATTTTAATAATTGTGTATATAAATATATGTATTTACCGTTACACACGTAGTTTAGTGAATTACGTGCTATAATATGTTATGTTTTTAAGTTTTATGTTCATTTACTTATGTATACCGTGTGTAGTACGTAATGTGGTGGCTGATGGTGTGATTTTATCCAATTTTTTATGGAGAGCAACAAAAATAAAAATTTAAGAAAATTTTCTTATGCAAATTTTAATATTACATGAAGTATGTACTAAAAGGGTTGTTGATGTTATGTATGTGTGTGTGTATTTGTTAATTAACATAAAACCACTTTAATATCTACTCTATACACTCTCTATAGAGGAATTTATAATTAATTTAAGAGGTTTTCGTCTTGTTTATCGCATCTTTTCCATAATTTTTATAATCTTACACATATTTCACATCATTATATACTTAGCTACATATGTATGTAATTCGGTAATTAGTACAAAATTTTATTATTTTCTGCTTTTCTATATAATCTGTCATAATTGTTGCTTATTTTTATTATTATGACTGAGCTTTAGGCGAAATTTAATACTTGTTGTAACCTTTAAATGTTAAAATAATTTTTTTTCTCTTATGTAGTCTTGAATCATCTTATAAGATTGTGGTTTTTATTGTTATGACGAAGGTGACATAATCTCGATTGAGGATCGACAGTAAATCAACTTATTGGATGTACAAGCATTAACTCGTTTGTCCAGGTGTCATAAAGTTGAAAAAAATATTCCTGGTGTTAGGTTCCGGCTATTCGCCAATTAATATTTTAAATATAGGATACTAATTAAAAAACGTGGTGGGAGATTACTTCAATATATAGTTTAATAATAGTTCATCGATAACCTTATAGCTGGAGTACCTTAACATCATTATTTAATTACAAGGCGAAACATCAAAACCAATCAAAATAGGAAATTCTAATAAGTAGAGGTAGGAGTGAAATGATTGCAGAAAATTGTATCATCGAGTTTTTGCAAATAAAGATCGATAACATAACTGTGTGCAACACTGATCGAACAGAGCCTTAATATTTAATGGCAAAGTAAAATTACTTAGCGAAGTTTCCAGTAGGCATCAAGACTTAATTATAACCTAAATAGGGTCTACAGTTTCAATGCAATTATGTAAACTCCCAGCTCTCAAGTCTCGGTTTTCGAACAAAATTCCAATACAGATGTTCACACGTATGTAAAGTTATTCCCGGATTCTATTCTCGAGATAGAAAGAGGATATTATAGTATCAGTAAAATTTGAGATAGGATAAATTTTGAGATAGGAATATAATTTTCATACCAAAACTTTATCTATCTCAAATGTTCAAAAAAATTCGAGATAGAAAGAGGATAATGTTAGGACCCAAAAAAAATTGAAGAAGAAGAGTTTTGACATAGAAAGGCGATATTTCACAAAATGAAAATAAAAAAATATGCAAATTGCTGAAATTCATGTGTTATGAATTATTAAAATGTTTAAATGTTAAATACATAAATTTTAAGTTTATGCGCAGCATGTTAAAAATATCTGCGGGGGTATCATTTGATGTTAAAAGTTTTTTGTTTAAAACTGTCAATGCATTTGTTACTTCCTGAAGTTTTCAAATATCTATATCGTTTTCACAATCAGGTGCTGCTGTTGTTAAAACAATTTCATCATCCGTAAGCGTATATAGTCTTGTGCCAGATCACCGTCAAACATCACAAAACTCTCAAAACTACCAATATTCTCCGAGACACATACAGTTCTAAATTTTTTCCATGTATCCTCTGCATTTTCCAAACTATACTCATAATTGTTTTTCATGAGTAAATTTGAAACTGCGGAATATAATCCCATGGATCTACAACGTTAAATGTAGAAAGCAGTTTTTAATTGTTCCAGGAGTAATCATCATCCAATTTTTTGAAAGAAATTCAATGGCATCTAACTAAATTTTTTATTACAACTGCGTTCATTGGCTGAAGATGCATAGTTAAATTCGGTGGAAAGAATATGAGCTTGATGGATTTTAATTTTTCTGCAGTTGATTTGGCATGTGACGGACAATTGTCAATAAAAAAACAATACCTTTTGGTATGGTTCGCAGAAAACGAAGTTCTATTAAATATTTTTGAAAAATATCAGACATAATCTATGATTTACCTTAAGCCTTCCACCTGTCATTACCTTCCAGTTACACCATTAATACTCGAACAGTTAGCTAGTGGAGACTCCCATTCCTATTGAACTTTTATAATCGTTACAATCATAGTATACAATATCGGCGAAGCTTGATGGTATACAATATTTTAGAAATTTTAATTATTTTATATTTTGACGACTACATCCGGCGCCATATTAAATATTTTTCATACCTTGTATATTAATGGTAATGATATAAATTATACCAGGTGGATTTGCTAGGTTAGGATTAGCAACATTTCACAGGGAGGCTTTTCACGTTTTTGAAACAACGTGGTTGTTTTGAATTTACAATAGCCAGCAAGCGTAATTTTTTCGATCCAAATATTAGCTCCAAATATAACATTTATGATTTTTAAAGTCTATGGTTTTATCGGGAAAACATTCCTGGTTTTACAGTTGTGTATATTTTTATTTTCAGAAAATGGGATATTTTTTCTACCGTGCTTCACATTTCAAATTTCGTTTACATTTAAATTTTCAGAAGCATTCGCTTTTGCAGTAATTTTTCCCGTTTTTTTAGTATACTGGATAATGTATTTCAAAGCAATCCATATTTTTCCGCGATGTCACTTGTGTTTTTTCTCACCACTGTTTACTTTTTCAATAATTCAATAATTCTTTCTTACTTTGAATTAGAGAGCAAAAATCGTAATTTAAAAGCGAATAAAAAAGTGGTTCCCCCCGATTTAAGTAAAATTATTGCAAGGACAAAAATAAACATGAATTTTTGACTTATACATGGCTAATGTGTAAGAATCACAACAATCAGTTTCGAACAAATGAGACTATTGATTTGAAAAAATCAGTCTTCTCATCAGGTCGCGACGACTGATGTTGTATTATTACATTGGAATATTGTATATATATATAGAACACACCATGTAGTTGTACTACTAGCGTAATTCGAGAGTGCTGAAATATACCAATATACAGAACAATCACAATAACACCATTACAATTGCAAAAACCAAAGTAAAATATATAAAAATAAACAGTTACGTTAGGTGAGTCAGCGGCATTGTGTGTGTGTGTGAGAGAGAGAGAGAGAGAGAAAGAGAGAGAGAGAGAGGTAGATAGAGAGAGAGAGAGAGAGAGAGAGAGAGAGAGAGAGAGAGAGAGAGAGAGAGAGAGAGAGAGAGAGAGAGAGAGAGAGAGAGAGAGAGAGAGAGAGAGAGAGAGAGAGAGAGAGAGAGAGAGAGAGAGAGAGAGAGAGAGAGAGAGAGAGAGAGAGAGAGAGTAAATGAATGAGTAAATGAATGAGTGTATCGATGCGTTATCGATGCCCGGCTCCAAGATTACTTCTGGCATAAAAAACAGTTTGATATAGAAAAAGTTTGAAATAGGAAATACTTTTTTCCTAGGAAATCGCAACGTACTTTAATTTAAATTCGACGTAAGAAGAGTTTAGACATGAGGTCATTTTAGAATTTGTACTACTTTTTCGTTACAATTGCGCTATCTTTTACCAAACTATTTCTTATACAATTTTATTTATTTTTAAGATTTTCCTGACTCGCCAAAAACAACAATTTGACGGATGAATAATAATAATAATAGAAATTTAATTCAAATTCTAAGTCTAAATTTTAATTTTATCATTAAAATTATACTGCGATTTACCGATATTTACAAATTGAATGAGTTTATCGATAAGTTGGCTTATATTCACAGCCTTAACTTTTATACCTACGAACACTATAAAAATTATTGAGTTTATTTTAGCTAATACTGATTGTGGGTACAAAATACAATCGCCTGTTTGGCTAGAATGTAATATATCGATCACTTTTTTTTACGCAAACTGTAAGAACGGTTGATAATACAGTTGTAGTCAAAGGTTGTAGCCACTCGCGTTAGCGTTGAGTGGACTAACAGAATATCATTGTTCCAGATCTGGTGCGATTGTAAAGTAAAACATTTACATCATACCAGGACAAAAAATATGCTGCGACCAACGGTTTCAATTCTCGCCAATACCCTGTTTATTGAGACATTATTACTGTTATACTAAAGAGTGTAAAATAACGACGACCAGGGAGCTTTGCTTAACTTCATACGGGACTGTGAATAATTTAGCGGAATGTTCTTGCCAGTTATTTTCTCTCTCTCTCTAGCTTCACATCCCATGAAGGGATTTTGCCGCCCGCACTATGGTCCTCCATCCATCCCGATCCATTGCCCTCGTCCTCCAGTTTCGACATCCTAATGCGAGTAGGTCTTGTTCGACGTCGTCACGCCAGCGCAGTCGGGGTCTTCCTCTACGACGCACACCGGCTGGTTGTTGATGGAACACTTTATTGATCATCCGTTGTTGTGGGGACCTTGCAACGTGGCCGAGCCATCTCACTCGATTGGATTTGATGAATCCGATAATATCGCAATCTCCAAGTATTTGCTTTATCTCGTGGTTCATGCGAATCCGATATTCATTGTTCGCGACTTTAATTGGACCAGAGATGGAGCGAATGACCTTCCTTTCGAAAGTTGATAACAATCTACAATCATTAGTGGTCATGGTCCAGCTCTCGCTTCCGAAAGCCAGCACAGGTCTTATTAGTGCTTTATAAAGTGCGAGCTTGCACGACTGCGATAAATGTCTAGATCGCAATAATTTTGATTGGGCGTAGAAAACTCGATGTGCGGCAGCTATTCGGGCTTTTATTTCTGCCTGCATGTCATTTGATGATGTTATAATTGACCCGAGGTATTTGAAATTTTCAACGCGATCAAAATTGTGGTCGCCAATTCCGAGATTTGCCATGGGGATGTTCCTGGGTGTTGATACAAATTTGGTTTTGCTACTGTTCACCTTCAAACCAAGTCTTCTTGCGTAGCGATCGAGCGGCACGAAACTGTCTTTAATATCGCTAGGTCTTCGGCCAAGAAGCACGATATCATCTGCATATCCAAGAATTTGGCCTGATTTATTAAATATACAGCGCGAAGTTTCGATGTTGCTTTTCCTCACTACGTACTCAAGCGCAAAATTGAACAGCACAGGCGCGAGTGCATCTCCCTGTCGAACACCAGATGTTATTTCAAAGGAGTCTGACACAGTTCCTTCGATTACAATTCTACATACAGACCCAGACGTTGTTAATTTGCACAGAGAAACGAGTTTCTCTGGAATTCCTAGGCATATGAGCGCGGCCCAAAGGTTATCGCGGTTTATACTGTCATATGCCTGACGGAAGTCTATATATAATTGATGTATGGTTATGTTGTACTCCCAACATTTTTCCAGGATCATGCCAGTTATTACCCATAAAAAATATATGACATACATTATATGATATACAAGAGAACCAAGAGAACTAAATATCACAAGTAACATGAACTTATAGTCTTAGCTGTAACGGTCCAGTTGCGGGTCCCCGGTTGATTCACGTGGTGCGATTTCTTTCACATACGACTACACCTAGTTTCTATAGTACATTCGTGTTTTACGTTTTACTCTGTACACTTTATATCGTAGCACTACACATACTTCGCACTCAATTTTATTCTGTTTTTTTTAATGTTATTTATTGTTAGTTATCCGCCCAACCGCCTCTCCTCCACTTAGTACCGTAATAGTACGAGCGCGCGATGTGGAGGCCTACAACGACGAGGATTTGCGATCACGAGAACCAAAACTTTAAAAAGAAAATGCCCCGAATGTCTTTAGTGTGATCTAGAATAATCGATTAACGGAGTGATCCCCGTTATATTTTGTTTTTTTTTTGTTTTAAGTTTTAACACTCTGTTCACAGTCTGAATAATTTTAATGGCGATCGCCTGGCTGATCACCTCCTGCACAAAAAAACAATAATAATTAATTATGACTGTACTAGCAGTCTTCACCAAAATCAAATAAACACTGTCCTCGTTTTTAGATCCACCGTCCCGATTTTACCAAAAAAAATATGTACAAAATAATTTTATGGGCAAATAAACAAGTAATAAAATTATTTGAATCAGGCTACCTAATACAGGGTATACCAACAGATGTGGGATTTGCAACGCATCCAACGCAGAAGTACATACATACCGGATACGTTACAAGGTAAACAAGAGGAGAAAGAGGAAATACTTTCTTTCCACAGAATGGTGTGCTAAAAATCAAGGCTCAACCAAAAGTCCAGGCAATTACACCAAACAAGCAAACGGTTCAAATTTAACAAACTGGGCCAGGGCCGCTATTCTTGAAATCGGTGAATAATTCCGCATGCGCAATTTAAATTATAAGGGTATTAAAATTTTTTAAATTATTCGAATTTTTCGCCGGCTATTATATTCGGTTTTTTTAAATTTGCTTGCTAGTTTTCTATTATTTGGGGGAATAAATCCGCATTGATTTACCCAGTCGAAAATTTCCAACGATTTTTGTTTAGTAATAAAATACAAGAAGACTTGCAAGCAAATTTAAAAAAACGATTAAAATAGCCGGTGAAAAATTCGAATAATATAAAGAATTTTAATGCAAATTATAATCCGCATGCGGAAATATCCGCCGATTTCAAGAATAGCGGCCTAGCACGTCATTCAATGAAATCAAATCAAAGTAGCCTAAAAATGGCTAGAGAAAAAATGTCTGAATAATTTATTATTAAAAGTTATTCCTAGTTAAAGTTTGATTTATTTCATTGTAATTTCGTGTGATATTGAGTTTTTTGTATGGGTTTTTTTTTGTTTTTCATGAAGATTTTTAACTTTCTTAGGCGTATCCATCCTCGATGACAAATTATCCTTACGTTTAGCATTCTATCATTATTTTTCCTTTTGATCTAAATCAAGCTGATACATGATCATTTCGATGAGACGCGCTAACATTTCAACCACAAGCATAGAAGCGCGAGCGATTAAACCAGCGCACAGTGCAGGTAAAAAGTAAACAGTGTGGAAAAAAGTAGTGAAAAGTTAAAATGAGCAGAAAAGTGAATTACTGGGTGAACAAGTGAAACTAGTGAATTGCTGCGGATATAAAAGGTATTTGGACAATAAAGTTGTGTAACTTAAATCACTGAGTGTTTTATATGCAAAATCTAATACGAATCCGAAGAAGTGGTATTTTGCAAATACTAGCAACCAAAATCTTAGTGGAGTCCATTTTCTTCAAGTTGCAAAAATTATGGGAAATGTTGTTGAGTAGTGGGCTTTCAACCGAAGGAAATAGGAAAGAGCTACTGTCGAGGCTACAAAAGGTTAGATGGGAGGAGGAAGCTCCAGCATACAAGAAGGCATTCGGAGAAAGATCACGATCACCAAGCAGTTAAAACGCGAGGAAATCGGATCGAAGCCAGAAACAAAAGGTACAATTTTTGTGTAATCGCTAACTGCCAAACAAGAAAAACCAGCACCCGACTTAGAAAACACGATGAATACGCTTCTGCTTCAAGTGGAGAGAATAAACGATAAACCCGACAAGCTAGATTCCAAATTTGAGGAGCAAAAGAATCACTTTTCCAAGCTGGATAAACAACAGAACGCACAATTTGAGAATGAAGAACAACACCTGAAAGCTGTGATTAAGTCTTGTATTAAGAAAGTACAAGAAGTTCAAAACCGATGGAACAACCGAATTAGAAGTCGGTGCAAGCTTTGAGGAGCACGGCTTTCAAGTAAAGGAAAGAGTTGCATAGATTGCGCTGAACGTTGTTGCCGGAATCTTCAATGAAGTTTTAGACCCTCATTTCAAGGTTCAAGATAGAATATAGCACTTTGAGATGTTACGATTCTCTAGTCACAGAGTTAAGGCTGAGAAACAACACAGGAAAGGGAAGTTTAGTCACTGCTCCAAATCGGAGCGAAAACTAAATTCTGACGACTTTGCAGTGATCGAGGCTCTAATCAAGCCAGCAATAAGAAAATTCGTATTTAGCGTTCGTCGTCACGAAGAATTGCATCAATCAAGTATGAAGTCAAATGACTTCAAAAGTAAAAGAATATGCGAGACACACATCCGAGACTGTTGACAACATTGGAATGATGGTTTTTCGAGGCAATCTGATTCCCGAAATACGCGACGTGAAAACTGGCGAGAGGAACAGTCTCAAGCATCAACAAGGACAAGAGGTAAACGCTTGATTCTAGCTCGAATAGGGTAAGTCGGCTTAAAGAGAGTTTACTGACAGGGAAAAAGAGGGACTAGTTTGTTTTCCACATGGAACAATTATCCTTGGGAGATACAGTAGAAGCTTCCAGTACGATAGTTGAGGGTGAGTTCGGCAGTGGACTAGTGGAATGAGTTTTGTGAATCAAAAAATTTTAATAAACATTCATAAACAAATCATAAAATTCGGGTCTAACTTCACTTACGAGGTGTATTTGGAATAAAATGTAATTTAAAATATGGCGGGGCTAACTTGACACAAGAGTTAGAGGGATATAATTATGTTAGTGTTGCCTGATTTTTTTTTTCAATTTTGGGAATATAAGTGATGTTCAACGCGATAATAATAAAAGAATTAAGATAATTGGGAATTCAAGGTGAGAGATGGCTGCACTATCAACGATAAATAACCAACTCTCAACAATACTATGAACAAGATGTACAATACTCTGGAACATTGCAGAATACAACAGTCAACTATACAAGTTGGTATTCAATTAAGTAATAATATGTTGTGCGGAAAGGCGTGGTGCCCGAATTAGACATTTATCTATATATGAAAAGCTGGTTTACTACTTCACACCGAACGCCGATTTGTTTTATTCACAAACATTCTACGGCGTGTCAATAATGATTATCGCCGTTGTTAATTTTTCTTGATGACTGTCGCCTCCGTTTACAATTGCTTTGCTATTTCCATATTCCCGGCCGCATGGAATGCCATTCTTAAATCCATTCCCCGATCAGTATTGGAAGAATACTTGATACGGCAATTAAAGACTCTGCCTAGATTCGAACTCGCAGCCTTTGGGTTGGTAACAGTTAGTGGTGTACAACTTAACCACTCGACCACCGAGTGTTATACGTTTGTAGAATATACTTGGTAACTATACCCTCATCTTAAATCTCTTCGTATCACTTCAATCTTTGAACCTGTACAACTTTTGGTCTACCCCCTGGTTTTCGTTTATTTGATATACACTGTCGCTGATCTCCTTAAGAATTTTGTATGAACAGTTCGAATTTCGTTGTTGAGATCTTCTTCTCGTTGAAAATTAAGGAACCTCCCACTCTGGTCGTGTTATTCTTCCGATTAATTTCTGGTGTTCGTGCTGTTACTCTCTACTGCGGCGCGATCTTTGACAATCATTCATCGTCGCTTCTCATCTTTCTCAACGATTCTTACACTGGCTAGTACACCTTCTTTTCAAATTTTCGTCGCGGGTTAGGATCGCCCTTTAGCAATCAACACTGCTGCACTCACCCATTACAATCCAATCGGGATGTACTGCTCGGCCTCTTCCAAAGATCTTTGCTCCATTTGATAAGTCAATTCGTCGCCCCTTTTCCCTGACCATAAACTATATTAAAGAAGACTCTATTTTTAGTCGCCTCGCAAAACCATTATTTCATAGTTGCGTAAAAACCCGCACTTAGTGCCCTAACTGGCAGGTTTAATCTCTAGTATATAGTCCGGTCAACACATCTACAAGTGCATTTCCGTAGCTTGGTGCGTCAATTCCGCTATCTTTGTTTCTATATATATCTTGCTGGCTCCTCCTCCGTTATTGCCACTTGCTTTGTAGTTGTATGTTGCTAGTTGTCTGACGTGTGACTGCCCTTATAACCCTTTCGATAGTGTATATAGTTTGCAAAATATCTGCAGCTTTCTCTCAGAGAACCAAAATAAGTTCGTTGAGCTGCACCTCTGCGGTCTAACCATTGTGCTTTACTGTCACTTGTTAACTTCGTTCTGTTAAAAACGTTTTATCTAGTTGGCTATCTTCAATAGTATGTGAGGTATATGTTTCGAGGCAGTCCTCCACTTGCTTAATTTTATTTTGAAGCTCCTGCTTCATTGATCCTTCATTGAAGTTAGAAGATTTTAAGTGAGCTGAATTTGGTTGAGTTTTTGTAGTAGTTTTACCAAGTACGCACTACCTTGCTCACTTTTCTGGTCTAATTTTGAAACTTGCTGGTATAATTTGGCGCCTTGCTCTGTGCGGAATTCATCTATAATTTGCCGCCTTCCTTAGTTTAACGTCCACTCCCGTTAGTTGAAGAATGTCTTCAGGTTTTCTATTAGTCGGGTATTGGAGCCTCCCTTTTCGAGCGAGGTTAATAAAATTTCCTTAACCTGGTTTTATTTTATAACACATTTTTAATTCGATGAAACATAACATCAAGGTATACTGTATAATTTAATAATGCAACGGCAATTTGAATTTTTTGATGAACTAAAAGTTACATAAAAAATTAACTTTACTACTGCATCAATAATGTACAAACTTCAGTATTTTTTATTGCTATTTGGATTATTGCATTTTATCCAAGCGAATATTCGTTGTTTGAGTATTACCGTCTATGCTTCAATAAAATTTCGTAAAACTTTATAAAAATAACTTTCGAGTATTTTTTGATAAAATTATAAAATAATACGAGAAACTTAAGTTAAGTAAAACGTAAAAATATTGGGCGTACAATAAAAATTCGTCTACAGTATCTGATAACAACATTACCATTCTACGACGATGAGATTCTATATTACCAACTTTTTTATTGATTTCAGTAATTTTAACTACATACTTAACTTTATATTTCATTATGTTACAAAAATTAATTGATTATTAAGTTTACTTTTCATTTAACGCAAATATATTCATAACAATTTTGAAGAGACAGATTTTATTGTTTTCTTGTTGTTTATAACTTTTAGGTATAGGAACACTTGAAAAACCACTCCGTATCCTGAGAGACTTATATTATTTCCACACCAAACGTATACAAATTCAATAACTCATCCATCATCTCATACAAATCGAAAACAGACACGAACACTATCACAAAATCACGATATAATTTATATATCAACATTAATGTAATTATACAAATTGTTATTAATTTTATTTTTTTCCAAAATGTCAATTAATGGTATTAAAAAAACAGAATCTATTAAAATAAATTATAAATAAAAACTTGTTATATAATGACATCCATATCATCAACAGAAACTACTTGTTGATGATGTTTTGTATTGTTGTGTATTATTGATAGAATACGGTATTGGTTGTGAATGCTGTTGATCTCGAAAACCTTATTATCTAATAGAAAACTTGTATTAACATATTATTTGATTTATGGTGGCTGTAATTTATGGTAATTGACGTAGAATGCAACTACATATATTGTTTTCTGACGTCTGTTGCAATAATACGTAGTTGTAGATTACAATTCCGTTTCACAACTTTCCTGAACTAGAAATCTTTTTAAAACTCCACTTTAAATTTTGGATATTGATTTCAATTTTGAAAATAGTCGATAGATTTGTTTCAATTTTAAATATTTGATATTGATATTGAAAATTGACAAATGAAAATTGAATTTTGAATTTTGACTTTTGACTTTTGACTTTTGACTTTTGACTTTTGACTTTTGACTTTTGACTTTTGAATTTTGAATTTTGAATTTTGAATTTTGACTTTTGAATTTTGAATTTTGAATTTTGAATTTTGAATTTTGAATTTTGAATTTTGAATTTTGAATTTTGAATTTTGAATTTTGAATTTTGAATTTTGAATTTTGAATTTTGAATTTTGAATTTTGAATTTTGAATTTTGAATTTTGAATTTTGAATTTTGAATTTTGAATTTTGAATTTTGAATTTTGAATTTTGAATTTTGAATTTTGAATTTTGAATTTTGAATTTTGAATTTTGAATTTTGAATTTTGAATTTTGAATTTTGAATTTTGAATTTTGAATTATGAATTTTGAATTTTGAATTTTGAATTTTGAATTTTGTATTTTGAATTTTGAATTTTGAATTTTGAATTTTGAATTTTGAATTTTGAATTTATAATTTTTAATTTTGAATTTTGAATTTTGAATTTTGAATTTTGAATTTTGAATTTTGAATTTTGAACTTTGAATTTTGAATTTTGAATTTTGAATTTTGAATTTTGAATTTTGAATTTTGAATTTTGAATTTTGAATTTTGAATTTTGAATTTTGAATTTTGAATTTTGAATTTTGAATTTTGAATTTTGAATTTTGAATTTTGAATTTTGAATTTTGAATTTTGAATTTTGAATTTTGAATTTTGAATTTTGAATTTTGAATTTTGAATTTTGAATTTTGAATTTTGAATTTTGAATTTTGAATTTTGAATTTTGAATTTTGAATTTTGAATTTTGAATTTTGAATTTTGAATTTTGAATTTTGAATTTTGAATTTTGAATTTTGAATTTTGAATTTTGAATTTTGAATTTTGAATTTTGAATTTTGAATTTTGAATTTTGAATTTTGAATTTTGAATTTTGAATTTTGAATTTTGAATTTTGAATTTTGAATTTTGAATTTTGAATTTTGAATTTTGAATTTTGAATTTTGAATTTTGAATTTTGAATTTTGAATTTTGAATTTTGAATTTATAATTTATAATTTATAATTTTGAATTTTGAATTTTGAATTTTGAATTTTGAATTTATAATTTTGAATTTTGAATTTTGAATTTTGAATTTTGAATTTTGAATTTTGAATTTTGAATTTTGAATTTTGAATTTTGAATTTTGAATTTTGAATTTTGAATTTTGAATTTTGAATTTTGAATTTTGAATTTTGAATTTTGAATTGAAAATTTGATCAGTTTAAATAAGTCCAACTTTCAAATTAAAAAGCCTTGAGGAGAAAGAAAGATCATTGAGGTAAAAATCGACGGTCAGCTTAAGGAATTTTAAAAGTCAGGTAGGAGTTTGAAAATAAAATTAAGCTTATCGGTACCTTTAAAGCCTTCGAAGCTTCCTGCAGGTACGTTAAGTGAAACAATGGACGCATTCATCAGTCCTGTTAAAAACGACCATCTGAAACTTTTTTGAGAACAAATGCGAAATGTATTACTATGAATGAAGTATTGTCGTTGGCTTTGGAATATAAGGGAATCAGAACAATTATAGCCACTGGCTCAGTTATGCTGCGTTAAACGGGAAATAAACCACTGCCGGGTTTTCGAGCTACCAAATGAAATCAATTGCGTAACGATTTTGATGTTTCTGATGTTAACAACCCATCAAGGGTTGTAAGGAGCCAGGTACACAGCATTCAAAAGAAGCTCACGCGTACCGCAAGAAACGCGAAGAAAAGAGATAGTTCCACGTTGAACATTACGGATAGCGTAGACATCTTACTATTTAATGTGCCTAGAACCTGGATACTAAGTTACACCAGTTTCAAGGGGTCCCAATAAAGGGAGAAATCCACCAAATGCTCATCTTGAGTGTGTTTGACATTGAATAGCCAGGAGAATTGTTAAAATCACATTACAATAAACAAGATTCACTTTTGCGAATGCTTTGAAGTTGAAGTTCTCGTTCAGTAAATGCAGAATGGATGGCGAAATTAAGTATTTAGCTGATCCTTATTATCACATGCCAAGCAAAATTTATATATAGTTGATATCACCATATTTTCGAGTTGCTTAATTGTGATCGATTTAACATCCAAAACCAATTCTTTGCTCAGTTGACTAAATTTGGGTGGGCTATCTCTCAACAACTCGTTCTACGCAAACTAGAAATCTAGAATCGGAAATATTAAATGAGCATCATTTTTTAGACCACCATGACCGATGCATCATCAGGCTACCTCTTTAGAAATAATTGCAGAGAATTAAGTAGGACCATAAGAAAATTGGCAGCCGCTAGTTGATTAAATGCCAATACGTCTAGTTAATGAGTTAAATTAATCTCAAGGAACAAACATCCCCGGAATAGCGTTTATTTACTTCGTCATTTGACAGCTGCATGACGAAGTGATGATAGTATAACTGCTAACTTCCGTTGCCGGAGTCTCCTTAAACGATAAATTGTTAGTTGGTCCAACCATACAGAAACATTGGGCGTCCCACCTAATGTTGTTTAGAACGTATGCCTTAATATTTTCGTCTGATGTAGAAAAAGTGTATCGGAAAATTGAAGCTAATGAGCTCTGACATAAACTTCAAAACAAATGACTATTAGAAGTCCTGTTCAACCCTATTAACCAAATTCCAATTACTCGACCAAATCAATCGACCCATTCAACCTGCTAGGTGATAATCTCAATACAATGATCTTTCAATTAAATATTGGTGTCAAATTTTCGATTGGATTAATAGGATAATTTGTACCGAAGCGATACAAAAATTTGGCCTTACTCAAATGTTTCAACAAATTTATTATCTATCATTTTAAATGCAGGTTAAAAGAGTGAATCACTTCATAAAAAACTTGTTTTTATACATAAACCTAATATTTTAATTTATACACGTTATTAACCAACTCATCTATCTTATCGAAAGACTGAATTTGTTCAAAATGCCATTGAAATTTAATTGACCTCTTGAACCATGTAAATTAATATTATATTTGAGTGGAATACGAAATCATCAAGGTAACGAATGTTCAGTTTATAGATTTATACATCTGTTCCATGAAACAACTTTTAAATCGGCCATGTGATAGGCAGGTAGAGAAATTACATAAATCTGTGCCAAAAATAAACTTACAAATCTTAATCTACATTGAATAACACAATTCAAAAGATTTTAGCGAGAGGGAAACCGCAAAAAATTCATTTTCTATTTTCATTTTTTTTTCCATTCGCAACGACGACGTTAAATCACTTTTCATTCTGTTCAATAGAAATATTTATTTTGAACTTAAGATGAACTTTTCAATATTTTTAATCTATGCATCGTATCTATAGCTAAGCTTCATTTATGAAGATGTACACTCAATGATTTATTTATTTATAGTTATTAAGAAAATATAGGCATACCCATTTTAACACAACAACAGTACATACCGTGGTTAAATAAATGGGTTTCCTGAATATACTTTCTTGTGGGAACTTAATAATTTTTGAGTATTCGTTTTCATTAAAGTTACACAACCAATGCCATTAAACAAAAACGCTTAGCTCTATTGGCATTTATAAAAGGATTTTATTCTGGTTTTGTAATAAGTAATTATGGTGCCACACGGTGTCAAACTAACCAACTAATCTTTATTATTTCTGGTTTGTTATTTTCAGTATTACGGAAGCTACGATAAATCTCAAATTGATTTTCACCTCAGAATTAATTAGTCTTAAGTATAGCCTTAGAGGTGTACTGTGAACGTAGAGGAGGATCCGGTTAACTATGAGTCACTTTGTCTCACTGAAAGTTTATAACTTTAAAGGCCATTTGGCACACCAGTGTAAGAATTTACAACTTGGGTAATAATTTGGAAATTGTTCAAGATATTTAGAACATTCCCTAGTGAGTTGTTAATGAGTCGTTCAATTATGAATCCCACTATCATAAAAACACAAATACCTGGTAGTTATGAGAGGGTCTTTTTGGAGATTCTAAAGCCAAAGCAGCAGCTAGATTGTTTCAAAATGAAAAACGATTCAAAAAAGACCAAGACTTGAAGAGTCAATGTCATAATCGTTCATGAACGAGTATATCCAGCTTAACCACATGGAACTGATCCAAGATGATTCAATAGCAGATAACTCTTGTGTTTATTCAACAACCAAGTTGGGAGTAGTTTTTGATGCTTCCTGCAAAACAACAATTGGCACATCTTTAAACGCAATGATATACGTCGGTCTAACTTTACAAAACAATCTCTAACTATAATACTGATGAGATGGAAGAAACACCGTCATGTATCAGACATTGAGAAAATGTTGAGGCAGATTAATGCCCTGGCTACATTGAAGATCAAGATTTGCAACGAATACTTTGTATCAGATCCAAGTAAACGCATGAGGAGTTATAGATTAAAAACTGTCATATATGGTACGGCATCTGCAACTTATTTGGCTACGAAAATATTACAACAATTAGCCATAGACGAAGGTATCAGAGAAGCCAATTGGTTCAAAGATTGTGCAAACAGGTTTCTATGTATATGCCTTCATATCGGGACCAATACTTTAACAGACGTAATAGTCGTGCAAAGGAAATTATTGAACATCCTTCCCAGGGGAGGATTAAACCGCAGAAAATAGACAAGCAATGAGAAGACAATTTTAGAATAACTTCCGGAAAACCGAACAGAAACGGAACTACACAAGATAGAATTTAATGACACAGTCAAAACACTTGGGCTGCTCTGCAGCTCCACAACAGATACGTTCCAATTTAAAATTTTCATGCCAGATACAAATACAACCGTATCTAAAAGAACAATTTTATCAGAAGTGTCGATGCTTTTCGATCCGATAGGATGGTTACCACCAGTGGTGATCCATGCAAAAATCCTGCATCAAGACTTATGGGCTTCTGGTGTAGGATGGGACGACAAACTCCACTTGAATTTTGAAAATAGAAGCCTAAACTACAAGCTAGAACTGCAACAGTTAGCGAAGATTAGATTTCATCGTTGGATGAACAATGGTTCAAAAATTGAACTACATGGTCTCTGTGACACCTCTAATGAAGCTGTGATTCTAATCAAGCTAATTTATCTGAAAATATTCAGTGATTGCCGGACTAACTTCGATGCAGCAGATAAACAACTACAAAGGCAAGCAAAACCACAGGAATGTGAAATTAAAAACAAAATAGCACTGAGTGGCACTTATTGCCCTCACAAAGTCCTCATTTTGGAGGTTTGTAGGAGGCCGGAGTCAAATCAATGAAACAACATCTCCGAAAAGTAGTAGGGACTCACATGCTAGCCTTCGAGGAGCCTGCAACACTTTTAGTTCAAATATAAGCATGTTTGAACTCCAGGCCATTAGCCTCTCTTTCAAACGACTCAAATCAAGACGAGTTTTTAAGTCCAGCACATTTCTTGATAGTGAGAGCGATTACAGCAACACCCCAACTTGACATCAAGGGTGTCAAGACCGCAACAAGATGAGATTTGCTGACCAAACTCAGTCAAAGCCAACTTAGGCAAAAATAGTTACAAGAACAGCCTATAACCTCTAGGTGGGAGAACTAGTAATCCTGAAAGACGAACAACTACCTCCTACGCATTGGTCACTAGCCAGAGTCATCGAACTACATCCAGGACACGTTGGACTAGTCAAGGCAGTTACACTCAAATATAAAAACAACAAGTTAAAGAGGAATCTTACGAAAGTATGCCACCTTCCCTTAACAAACGAGTCTGACGACCATGTAGAAATACACTACAAGAATAGTAATTCTGCTCAGCCGGTAAAAGACAAAAAAGGAAATCAATATCAACCAACAACCACAATCATGCAAGACTACAATACACAGTCGACAAAGATGAACGAAAAATTGAGAGAGCAGCCCAAAAGACGAGCGAAAGCAAATCATCTAGCGTTAGCTATGCTCTCAACATGCTGTCTGCTAGGGTTCGCGTAAGCCCAGGTCAAAATCACTCCATTTAACGATTCAACAGGAATATACTTCGAGGATATAGGTAAACTCGAAGTTGTAGTTATGAATTAGACATTAATAATTTATTACAACATGTAGCTATTGGGATTAGATGGAAGCCTGTGAGAAAGCACAAGTCGAACTGGCAGCAGCCTGCAAGGAATTATCTGGTTTCAACTGTAATAATATAATATTATATAAAGACGAGGTGTGGGAGGCACATCAGGCATTCTCTTAAGAGACGTGTTTGGAATCCTCACCCAACGCGAAAACAACTAGTATGAATCCCAGTTTGAGAACATCAACATCAACTCATACAATTTTAAGGAATCTCTTTTAGTGACTATCAACGCTGGTTGTGTATTAAGAAAAAATCTCCGCATCATCGCTATCAGCAAAGCATCTAACGATATTAATAAATCGTTCCACAAAACAATGCAATCGTTTCACAAAACAATTCCCCCCGAGGGAATTCCCCGGAGGGAACCCCGTGAGAGGGGCGGGGGGGGGGGGGTCCCAGAGGGGTATCTCGGGCAGGAAAATGAACGAATGCCAACAGAAGTGAATCACCACGACATTCATCATTACACGATTCAATACTCAACTATAGGAATCCAGGGGCCCTATTCTTGAAATCGCTGGAAATTTTTGGTAATCGGAATACAATTTGCTACGAAATACTTTATATTACTAAAATTTTTCGCCGGCTACTTCTATTATTTATTTACGTACTAAGCGAATAATTCCGTATCGATTCACCCAGTTGGAATTTTCCCCTTAGGAGGTAGAAAGGGGAGGGGGGAGGAACTATGTCTCTTAATTTAAATAAAGATAAGAAATTTGAAAAAAATTAAAGAAGCTGGCGAAAAATGTTAAAGTATTTCCTAACAAATTGTATTCCGATTACGAAAATTCCCACCGATTTCAAGAATAGGCCCGCAATTCGCCGGCCACTTTTCGCCATTTTATATTTTAGATTCAAGGCGCAAGGTAACTCATCAGTGCCACCAGCTCTTCCACGAGCTGATTCTAACAGTGAAGCTTAAACGACAAAACAATAGCAACTTCTGTAGCTCCGGAATATGTCAATTCCAACAGTAAGCATATGCTAACTCAGCAATTACAAATGATTTTTATTTATTGAAGTAAATAACAATTAGTCAAACAGCAATAAGTATCGAAATTTAATTAGGTCAAATCACAATTATAATTTAAAATATATTTTGTATAGTTTGCTATAATTGTTAAGTAATATGCACATTAAGAGCTTTAATTTTTAAAATAAATCAGAACAAAATTATACACCAACAAGTTAGTTTAGTTTTCACTTCAACATTTATCTAGAAATAGATGGTCCCCCCACTCATGGTAAGCGCACTATTCCCTAGATAAACAAGGATTAAATTCCCAATTCTTATGAATGCTTATCATTCCAAACCGTTTAAAATTTATATTTTTGCTTCTGTTCTACGTGAAATTGTATTAACCAAAATTCGGCAAAAAAACTGATGTACTTGATTTGAAGTACATCAAAAAATTTGTTCTAGTTATTTGACAAAAAAAAAAATTTTTTTTGATGTACATCAATTTTAAAAAATTTTCATTTTTTCGAAAAAACAATTTAATGGACTAATATACCAATACGAAAAGAAATGTCAATTTTTTTAGAAACGTCAATTGGTGTGTTAAATTATAAATAAATTAATATATGTATTATGTGTTTATAATTTAATTGAAATATATTTTAATTAGTTTTTCATTATTCGTTCGGCGTTCGATTATTGGTTCGGAGTTCAAAATTGATGTCACTATTTCATGACATCTCTAGGCTTCAAATAAACAATAAAATCCTGTTCATATATTTCCAACACATACAAGTAAATAGAATTTCACATTAGAAATACTTCAATTTTTGGAAAACTTTCTGCTAACAACTTTCTGTTGATTTCTTAATTAAGAATCTTTTTTTCCCTCTGTTTTCTAAAAGTCGCAGTTACAAAACTTCCTTACACATTTTTCCTAATGAAAACCGTTTGCTGTTTTATGCCTCAACCAGTCACACTTAAGAGCTTAAGTTGTGCTCCGTTTTGGACCACTTAGGAGAACGGTACGACCACCAAAATTTTAGAGGTCAGTTGTTTATTTTTGACGAGAAGCCAAAAAAATTTTGGTGATTGTAGCACTAACCGAAGTGGTGCAATCGGCGTGTAACTTAAGCTCTTAAGTCTGGCTGGTTGAGGAATTATACAGCATAACTATTCTACGATTTCAATATTTTATTAATACCATGTTGCCAATTTTGTGTGGAAACATAACTACTTATAATTTGTCCAGACCTGCCTCAAACAAAACTCGTAACAATAGAAAACAAGAAAAATAAAATAGGCTTACCTTAAAAAGCTGAGTCGTGCCAAAGCATTAAGAACTTTTACTACACTTAAAGTTGCACTACACTTTGAAAATTGCCGCTACACTAAAACACTACACTTACTAACTTTATATTTTCACTACACTATAAAAATTGTCACTGCATTACAAACACAAACACAAAATAAAAATTACACATTTATTACTTTAACTACACTTATAATTTAACTACACTTTCAGAATTGTCACTACACTAAAACACTACACTTATTACACTTTATATTTTCACTACACTATGAAAATTTTCACTGCTCTATAAACACAAACAAAAACACAAAATAAAAATTACACATTTATTATTTTAACTACACTTATATTTTCACTACACTTTGAAAATTGCCACTACACAAAAATACTACACTTACTACACCTACTTATATTTTCACTACACTATGAAAATTGTCACTGGTCTACAAACACAAACACAAAATAAAAATTTCACATGTAATAAAATTAAACACACGCTAGGCACGCGTCCATATTGATTAATTTTCACGTAAATAACGCGCCGATCATTAAACAAATTAAATTTAATTAAAATAATGCGACGCACAACAACACAACACGACTTTTAAAAATACTAATTTTACTGCGACAGGTAAATCTGTGGCCCGTTATCTTAAAATTGCGAACATAACTACGTAGTAAAATTAGTAGGTTGCAGCATGAAAGTGGAAACAAGAATTTCTTTTATTAGTGTCCTGTATAAATAATTTTAAAGTTATAATAATACAAACAATTTACACTGTTAAAATTAAAAAAAATATATATTTTCATTTGTTTCGTGGCTCTCCTTTCTGAGAGACGCCTACGAAACCTTGGTATCAATTTAAATATCAAAACTGACGAATTGGATACAAAAGACACAAAAAAATCTATTTACAGGTGCAGGATAAAATTTACTGTCAGTTCGTCGGGAGCAATTGATCGACAATAATTTATCGTAGAACAATTTATCGTGGAACAATTTATCGTGAAAATAATTTATTGTAAAACGTGGGTCATATATCTTTAATTTGTGGAAACTTTTTTTTTATTATGTAGGTTGGAGTTTCCGATTTAAATATGAAAAACAATTTCAACGTTCATGTGGCTCTCTCTGCTGGCCTTTCAGTAAGCCATCCTGTGTGTCTAGTTTTTAAAAACTATGTCGATGACTTTGGCAGCTATTTTACGAATAAGTGTCGCAATGTTATGTTTTAAAGCTAGAATTGTCTCTGGATTATCTGCATAACATCTATCCTTAACGAAATTCCATAGAAAAAAGTCCAACGGCGTCAAACCGCAGCTCCGCGCAGGTCAATTGACATCCCCGAAATGGCTAAGAGGGGTTGTCGGTCAGTTTGTATGGTATGTGGTGTCATCTTTTTGAAACCTAAGGTTGCTCATATCACATCGTGTCGATTTAAAGCCATAAAAATTTGGCATGGTTCTTTAGCGCTCACCATCGACGATAATTGCGTTTCTCAAAGAAATGTTTTCAAAGAAAAGTGGGCCAATTATGAAACCACTTCAAAATCCACAACAAACAGTCACTTTGGTGGATGCATTGGCTCATCTAAGATTACGTGTTGCTGTCCTGAACCCCAAATTCGGAAGTTCTGCTTATTTACATAGCTCTGAAAAGATAATTTTTCGACGACTGTGATCGTCGTCGAGTTGAAATCGATGGATTCGGTTCTACACAGCCGCAATATTCTCGGGCATGTGTACCGTTTTAGCTCGAGACCACTTCTGTCATCCAACAGCAAGCCCTTCTCCCGAACATTCTTCATAAATTTCCTTAAAGCGCTTCCGCATTCTTTCACGACCAATATTTTCTTTTCAAAATTCGCATGGTTTCGGCTACACAACACGGCCTTCGAAATCGTTCAAAAAAGTGTTGCCATAGCCTATGGACTAAAAAAAAACCAATAACATGACCCACCCTGTATAACAATACACTAAATTGGATTTGATGTTTCTTAAAAAACAAACATTTTTTGAATTTGAATTTTCACCATGACGGAACTCGGCTATTTCTTACCCCCATGTTGATTGGATGGAGTTCGAGAAAGCCGAACTCACATTTTCAACTTTTTTGATGGTGAATAGTGGAGAATGTAATAATTGATTGTATTATGAATCCAACTGTCAAATAATCTAAGTTCTTGAAGTGCAAGTATACCAAAAATATAATATTGGTACGAGAGAAATGTTTTTTGTGAGAGTAGGTAGTTGACCTACCGCTCAACTCACTTAACACGTGTGTGGGTCACGAAGAGAGCCACTTAGTACAAGATGGGCTCCTGCTAGTAGAATTTATCCTGCATCATTTGCACTGCACTGCCTGTATCCTTTAGAATTACCAGCGAGCACCGCAAGGAGGTATATATCTAGGAATTTGCTTCCTCATATTATTGTCAAATATAATTTAGAAAAATTTACACTATAGAACTGAAAACCAACCAATACAATGTTGATATTTTGTACTACAGGAAACATGGTTAATTGGCAGTAGCATTATCGATTATAACCGCCACGGAACACACTCTGTGCAAGTAGTAACATCAACAAACCCAAATTTGGAGTCGGATTACTCATCACTAGTAATCGACATAGTTAATTCGTGATTAATTCACAACTATTAGCCATCGTGTTCACGAATTCCAGTTTCAAGGGCGCCACTTTGACATTTCATTTGTCAATATCCAAACCAATGATTGTTTTAATTTGAATCAGAGGCGCTTGCGGGTTACACACAAAAATAAGAAATAAACCGTTTGGCGAGTCATGTTCCACAATTCGATGGTTCCAAGCAAATATGCAAGCCAAGTAGTTGTGAAATATTTCTTCCATCTATCTACAAAGAACAATATACGTTTCATTACTATCTTGTCCGTTATATGAGGCGTTTTGTCGCCCTCGTTAGCTTAGTAAGTAGAGTGCTTGCTCTGTTATTCGGGGGTCCCGGGTTCGATTCCTGGTGGTACCAGTAAAAAACTTGCGACTGGGTGTTTTTAACGTGTCATATGTTATTTATATTTGTTCGTCCACTTTCACATTTTCAGATTTACAGCCATAGTAGTTACGGCTTTGTCCTTAATATTTTAATAATCATGTCAGCAGCAAACATTTCGATAATATTTTAGAATGAAATCCATCACATGCAAAACAAAACTGTTTGAATGAAGAATATACGGAAACCTTTTGAGATAAAAAGAGCACGAAAGTGACATCTATCTCTAAATACAAAGTAATTTCACTACGACTGCATGACTGAAATACTGGGCGACTACCGATTGAATTGTCTATTTTGTAACAAATTTTTTAAATGTTACTGACTGATGTGAAAGAAATTTTATATTGGAAAAAACTGTTTCTATTGTTGGTCAATTGAATATTGGAAAAATTTTCCAAATATTGGAATCTTTATTGGGGATCAAAGAATTTCGAGTTTGGAAAATGGAGACGTTAGCAATGAATTGACTCACCTGGGTGGAGAAAACACTTCCGAGAATACAGCCCAAGTACAGACTGCCTCCCAAGGTAAATATTTTGCATTAAAACAACTAAAATATTGAATTTATTTAAAATTGTCTATTCTCCTTAGTGTATGGCGAACAGAAAGGCGAAATGGTTCATAAAAAGGAAGATTCACTTGAAAAAAATAATTCCAGTTTCTCTGGTAAGTAAAATATTTCTCTTCATTTACGCAAACAAATAATAAAATTGAATATTATATTACCATTTGCATGACTTTTCGGGCAGCGGGCGAATACAAACTGAGCAAGAGTGACGTACATTCCTCGGAGGATGAAATAAATTTAAGTTTTTCAGGTGAGTGCAAAAAATTATATGGATTTATTTTCCTTATCCAGTCCAGAAACAATTCCACTGCTGTTAATCTTACAACTCCATGCAATTCAGGAGCAGACACTCCCGCATGGAGCCCAATTACGGCTAGAAAGCACTGCAAAATCTCGTAAACAAAACTTTAAAAAGCTTAAACTGGACAAACCTAATTGGATCTCCAAAATTTCAAAAAACTCTTACAATAAGGGTTTGTCCCATATGAATGAGAGAAGCCAACAAATAAAGGGGCAAGAGATGCGACTGCTCTGCTCTTTATGTTATAACAAGTGTACCACAAAAATAACAACTAGCGATCGAGAGCTGTTTTTAAGCAATTTTGGTGCATCGGGGAACGCTATCGCCGGAAAAATTTTCTAACGGAGTATACCGAGGAAACAACAAAACTGCGTGAAAAGTGTTGTTTGAGTCGCCAAAGAGGCGCGAACCGACAATATTTTATACTTACATCCAGCGGAGATACTTCTTCAATTCAACAATAGGTTACCATTTTTCAGATTACATAAACCAGAAGTTAAATTAAGCTAAATATTCAAATTTCATGTTATTTTAGGTATGCAAAACCATTTTCTTGAATACTTTAGACATACCCAGTTAATGGATCTCAACTGTCTATACCAAAAATAAATGCTGGGGATGGCGTTTTAGATATTGGTCCATGCGGCAAATTTGAGAGATCTACAAATAAACAAAAGCTAACTGAAGTTTAGATACGAGACCATATAAAATCTTTTCCAATTGTCAATACACATTACTGCCGAAAAAGTAGTAACAAAAAGTATTTAGAGGGGAACTTAAATATTGCAAAGATGTACCGTGTATTCTTGGAATTTATGAATGCAAATCGATTAAGCATACAGTTACCGAGCGCCAGTACCGCGGTACTTTTCAAGATCAATGTGACCAGTGCATTTTTTATAATTTGCCATCGGAGGAAAAACAAAAAACCAAATCAACGCATGATCGACGCTTACCGTCGTAATATAAAATTGAAGCGAAAAAATTAAAAGAAACTGATAAACTGGCTGCTCAACAGAGTGACTGCCGTTTTTGGTTTTCAAAAAATTATAACGGTACCACAATCAAGAGCTTCGTGGAGGGACGGAAGTGGCCAACTGCCTTAAAAAATGTGTAGAGCTCCATCCAACGTGCAAAGATTTTAGATTTTGGTCTGACAATTGTCCAGGCCAAAACAGAAACAAAATATTGTATACTTATTTGGCTTGGGCCAAGCATATGAAGTTATCCCAGTTTTTAATCCCAGGATTTTTTTTTACACGAAACTATTCTATTCCATCCCAATTTTTTCATTTTATACATCTATAAGACGATTTAAATTATAAACACAAACAACAAAATATACCATCCCAGTTCTTTCGTTATTTGTTTTTTATGTAAAACAAATCCTTGGAAATTATGTAAAATAATATAAATACGCCATATTAGAAGTTTAAAATAGTGAGGGTAACTTATACTGATCGCTGACCAAGTGGCCAGCACCAGCCGTATGTTGAAATTAGAGGAAATGGCCAAGTTCCAAAATCTCAGGTTCAGTTGAATAAAAATTTATATCTCTTAAGAACGTCCTAGGCCGGAAATGGATTTTTATTTTTCGAGTTGGTAATAATAAGGGAAAACTATTGTGAGCTCTCCAGTGCCATCCGTATGTTATAGGATTGGCACAATCTTCCAGCTTCTAGCCCAGATAAATTTATATGAAAATCCTCTATAACTTCCAAAACTTTCCTGGGCCGGAAATGGCAATTAATGCTTTGAGGTGGTACGTAATTAAGTAACTGCTGACCAAGTGGCCAGCACCAGCCGTATGTTCAAACTTTAATAAATGGACAAGTTCCAAAATCTCAGAGTAAGTTCTCCAATGGTATATAAATTTTGGCTTGAATCATGACTGAAATAGGAAATAATTAGTTTGGCTCATTATTATGATTCTTTATTGGAACTGTTAACAAATTTAAATACATAAACAGTTAGAAAAATCCACCGCTGACTTTTGAGCGATACAGTATGGGGCGATATCGAAACAGGTGAATTGTGTGCAGACTTACCTACATATATACTGGTGGCATTGTACCGCTCACCATTATTAGTTTTCGTTTTATTCTTTGCAATCTTTTCTGGTATCGAAAAACTCCCAACTCTTTCGCTGGTTGCTTATCACGTTCTTCCTTAAAGAGTGGCTACGTCGATCTATAGCCATCCGATTTACGTAGAACCATCTGCGCATTGCATAGCGCCATCACAGTACTTTAAACTGACATGAAAGAGAACACTGAAATCGGCATTCTGTCAAGGAATCATATTTCCGTTCAATTTCATTACGGATCGAAATAAGGCTGGCAATGAGGAGTTCACAATGGTTTGCTCTTATCATTACCATTACCATTCAATAACTCCTCCAATTAGTTTTAGGCTAACATTTTATCGGCTTTAAGAGGGTTTGGAGATGGTTGCGGTCTTGACGATATACCCACTTCTGTTCTGAAGGAGTACGCTGAAATTTTAACAATTCCATTATGCTATCTATTCAATCATTCCTTAAGCACCGGCGCGTTTCCCGAAAAATTGAAAATTTCAAAAATTACTCCAATTTTTAAATCGGGTAAGCGTGATGATATCACATGCTACAGAGGAATATCAACTACATCATCAATTCCGAAATTATTTGAGCTAGTATTATGCAACAACTTTAAATCCACAATTGCACGTCATATATCAATAAACCAGCATGGGTTTATGCCTGGCCGATCCACATCGACTAATCTGGTTGAATTCACCAGTAAACTAATTAACGAGATAGAAAAGCACCGTCAAGTTGATGTAGCGTACACGGATTTCAATAAAGCATTCTGTCATCATAAAGCACTCCAGAGTTTATTCGATTTTGGGTATTCTCTCGATTACATAAATTGGTTTAAGTCATATCTATCAAACCGGCGACAATTTGTAATAATGGGAAATGCGAAATCAAACGTTATTAAAGTTATATCTGGTGTTCCCCAAGGATCACACCTCGGGCCTTGGATTTTTATTGTTTTCATAGACCGAATATCCGAGATAATCAAAAACTCAGACGTGCTCATATTTGCAGATGATGTGAAAATTTTTCGTACTATTAATGGTTTGTTAGATACGGAGAAACTTCAAGAAGACTTAGATAGATTAAGTGAGTGGTGTGATCGAAACTCACTATACTTAAATATTAAGAAATGCAAAATCATGTTTTTAGAAAGTCAACAACGAAGTACTGCAAAGAGTCAATGAGATTATAGACTTAGTTGTTACATTTGTCGAAAACGCCAGTTTCAATAGGCATATTGAAAATTGTATTGCGAAAGAGAATGCCATGTTCGGATTTGTTAAAAGATGGACAGGCAAATTTAAGGATATTCAAATCTTATGTTCACTATATTTCGCTTATGTTCGATCTCAACTGGAATACGCTGTAACGGTCTGGAATCGATACTATGCTGTGCACATAAAAAGAATTGAAAGCATTCAAAAGAAGTTCCTGATTTTTTTGTTAAGGAAAAGTGACTGGGATTACGACCACAACTTACCATTCCATGAAAATGTGGCTCGCTTACCTCCATACTCAACAAGATGCACGAACTACAAAATATGCACGCTTGAAAATAGACGACTTCTCTTGGGCGCGGCTTTTATTGGTAACGTTTTGCTTGGTCACGTTGTATTCTGCTTACATCTTGGGAAACATATCAAATCACGTGCCATGCAGAACATTTCAAAACCATGAATTTTTAGCACTTCAACACCATTCTACTAACTATAGAGAAAACAACTCCATTAATAGGATGTCTAAATCGTTCAACTTAATTGACGACCTATTTGACTTTAATTTATCAAAGAAAAACTTTAAAAATATTTTGAAGAAATATTTTTTAAATTTTTAATTGTCAAACTAAAATTTGGTTTATATTTTCTTTTTTTAAGTTTTTTGTTTGAAATTACTGTTTTAACTATTGTAAAAAATCTGAAATCATACATGTAAATTACAAAATAGATTTATTTAAATAAATAAATAACTAACGAGTCTGAGGACCACGTGGAAATACACTACAAGAATAGTAATCCTGCTCAGTTGGTAAAAGACAAAAAAGGAAATCAATATCAACCAACAACACAAAATACAACCACAACCATTACAATACACAGTCGACAAAGATGAACGAAAAATTGAGAGAGCAGCCCCAAAGACGAGCGAAAGCAAATCATCTAGCGTTAGCAATGCTCTCAATTTGCTGTCTGCTAGGGTTCGCGCAAGCCCAGATCAAAGTCACTCCATTTAACGATTCAACAGAAATCTTCGAGGTTCTAAGTAAACTCGAAGTTGTAGTTATGAATTGGACATTAATAATTTATTACAACATGCCAGCTATTGGGATCAGATGGAAGCATTTGAGAAAGCACAAGTCGAGCTGGCATCAGCCTACAAGGAATTATCTAATTATGTTACTTAATTTAAAGAAAGATAAAAAATTTGAAAAAATGATTAAAGTAGCCGGCGAAAAATTTTAGTAATATGGCGAATTGCATAGCAAAATGTATTCCGATTACGAAAATTTCCACCGATTTCAAGAATAGGCCCGCCATTCACAGGCCACTTTTCGCCATTTTATATTTTTGATTCAATGCGCAACGTAACTGATCAGTGCTAGCAGCTCTTCCCCGAGCTGATTCTAACAGTCAAGCATAAACGACAAAACAATAGCAACTTCTGTAGCTCCGGAATATGTTAAGTCCAACAGTAAGCATATGCTAACTCAGCAATTATAATTAATTTTTATTTAGTGAAGTAAATAACAATTATAGTCAAACAGCAAGAAGTATCGAAATTTAATTAGGTCAAGTCACAGTAAAATGTTCTTTAAGAGCTTAAATTTTTAGAATAAATCAGAACAAAATTATACACCAACAAGATAGTTTAGTTTTCACTTCAATATTTATCTAGAAATAGATGTTCAAGCCCCCACCCGTGGTAAGCGCACTATTCCCTAGATAAACAAGGATTAAATTCCCAATTCTTATGAATTCTTATCATCCCAAACCGTTTAAAATTTATATTTTTGCTTCTGTTTTACGTGAAATTGTATTTACCAAAATTCGGCAAAAAAACTGATGTACTTGATTTGATGTACATACATCAAAAAATTTGTTCTAGTTATTTGGCAAAAAAAATCAATTTTTTTTTGATGTACATCAATTTTAAAAAATGTTCATTTTTTCGAAAAAAAAAAATTTTAATGGACCAATACCAATACAAAAAGAAACGTCAATTTTTTTAGAAACGTCAATTGGTGTGTTAAATTAAAAATAAATTAATATAATATGTGTTTATAATTTAATTGAAATATATTTTAATTAGTTTTTCATTATTCGTTCGGCGTTCGATTATTGGTTCGGAATTCACAATTGATGTCATTATTTCGAGACATCTCTAAGCTTCAAATAAACAATAAAATCTTGTTTTATATTTTCAACACATACAAGTAAATAGAATTTCACATTACTAAATAGAATTTCAAATACTTCAATTTTTGGAAAACTTTCTTCTAACAACTTTCTGTTGATTTGCTTAATTAAGATTTTTTTCCGAAATTTCCCTCTGTTTTCTAAAAGTCGCAGTTACAAAACTTCCTTACACATTTTTTCTAATGAAAACCGTTTGCTGTTTTATACAGCATAACTATTCTACGATTTCAATATTTTGTGGAAACATAACTACTTATAATTTGTCCAGACCTGCCTCAAACAAAACTCGTAACAACAAGAAACAAAAAAAATAAAATAGGCTTACCTTAAAAAGCTGAGTCGTGCCAAAGCATTAAGAACTTTAACTACACTTAAAGTTGCACTACACTTTGAAAATTGCCGCTACACTAAAACACTACACTTACTAACTTTATATTTTCACGACACTATAAAAATTGTCACTGCATTACAAACACAAACACAAAATAAAAATTACACATTTATTACTTTAACTACACTTATAATTTAACTACACTTTCAGAATTGTCACTACACTAAAACACTACACTTACTACACTTTATATTTTCACTACACTATGAAAATTTTCACTGCTCTATAAACACAAACAAAAACACAAAATAAAAATTACACATTTATTACTTTAACTACACTTATATTTTCACTACACTATGAAAATTGTCACTGCTCTACAAACACAAACACAAAATAAAAATTTCACATGTAATAAAATTAAACACACGCCAGGCACGCGTCCATATTGATTAATTTTCACGTAAATAACGCGCCGATCATTAAACAAATTAAATTTAATTAAAATAATGCGGCGCACAACAACACAACACGACTTTTAAAAATACTAATTTTACTGCGACAGGTAAATCTATGGCCCGTTATCTTAAAATTGCGAACGTAACTACGTAGTAAAATTAGTAGGTTGCGGCATGAAAGTGGAAACAAGAATTTCTATTATTAGTGTCCTGTATAAATAATTACTACAAAATATTACAAACAATTTACACTGTTAAAACTAAACATTTTCTATTTTCATTTGTTTCGTGGCTCTTCTTTCTGAGAGACGTCTACGAAACCTTGGTATCAATTTAAATATCAAATTTGACGAATTGGATACAAAAGACACGAAAAAATCTATTTACAGGATAAAATTTACTGTCAGTTCGTCGGGAATAAATGATCGACAACAATTTATCGTAGAACAATTTATCGTGGATCGTGTAACTAGTTTATTGCAAAAGGTGGGCCATACATCTTTAATTTGTGGAAACTTTTTTTATTGTGTTTCCGATTTAAATATGAAAAATAATTTCAACGTTTACGTGGCTCCCTCTGCTCGCTTTACAATAAGCCATCCTGTGAGTCTAATTTTTAAATTTTTTTTCGATGATTTCGACACCTATTTTGCGAATAAGTGTCGCAGTGTGATGTTTTAAAGCTGGAATTGTCTCTGGATTATCCGCATAACATCTATCATTAAGGAAACAAATCGCAGCTCCGCGCAGCCCAATTGACATCTCCTAAATGGCTAAGAGGAGTTTCCCTTCGGTTTGTATGGTATGTGGCGTCATCTTTTGGATTTTAGGCCATAGAAATTTGGCCGTAATGGCTCTATAACGGTCGCCATTGACGGTAATGGCGTTTCTAGCAGTGTTTTCAAAGAAAGATGGGTCAGTTATGCCACCACTTCAAAATCCACAACAAACAGTCACTCTTTGTGAACGCATTGGGCTCTTTAGGATTACGCTTGGCTCTTCCGAACCCCAAATCTGGCAGTTCTGCTTGTTTACATAGCCCCGAGATCGAAATGCCCTTCGTCTGGAAAAATGATTTTTCGATTAACATCGACGTCATTATGAAGCTGGTATATATGGCCCACGCAGAGAACTGATATCGAGGCGGATAGTCATTTGCTTTCAAATGGTCTTTGTGCAGTATTCTCGTCAGGCTGCGCGACTGTTGAGTTGGGGGCGATGGATTCTGTCCTATACAGCCGCAATATTCTCGGGCATAATAATTGGTTTTTGACTTATTGATTTAGTTTTTCGATAAGCTCTTTTGTATGGAAATTGTATGCAACTATTGGTGGCATTTTATTTTGTTTGTTGCCTGAAGGTTCAACAACATTTTCACTAGTTTTATTTACTAATTCACTTTTAGCTGCTTGAATTTTTAATTTCTGATGATTTTTGTTATTTTTATTTCCTGGTTTATTATGTAATATTGCTGGAAAGACATGATTTGTAGCAATGTTCTTCTGTCCAACATTCTCTATATCCCTCTGATAATTCAATCTCGCTGTTCTCAGGACCACTCAGGTCAATTTTTGCTTCTAACTCACTGTTCGGTTGCATGAGGCTTGATTTCTGACTTCATTTTAGGAGGCCTTTGCTCTGACTATGTTTAACTTGATTATTTAAGTTACTGCTGGTGGGGTTTAATTAATCAGTGAAAACCATATGGTTGGTTTTTTAATTCGTTCTAACCAATTTTGTTTGTGAGCCCGCTTTATTTCATTTGTATTAATAATTTTATGCAGTGTATGAAAAAATACTAAAAGCTGTTGACAAGTAATTACATATAAATGATGTACGCTGAGACAGCAAATTTGTTTTACATATAATTGCATTTTGTATTACGAACAGTTGTTGAATAGCTCATTCACTTGTTGAGCTTGCCTTATCATATTCCCGGGCCAGCTTTTGTTGTTGTGGTAATTGCATGTTATGCAGGACTTACTCTTAGCCTTGGAAGTGGTGAGACTGGTTGGCGGTTGTCTACCGTTTTTCTGCGTAGGCGCCTCATCGTTCAGATTATTCCAGTTATCACTATGATCCAGAATATTATGTGAATCATGCTATAGTGATGGATATAATGAAAGCTCTGTTCTGGTAGCGCGTTTTTACTCCTTTCCAGATTTGCAATTGGGTTTTCGATGTCGTTTGCTGCTGGTGTTGTGATCTGCTCTAACGACATGTCCACTCCTGTCTTGTTCTTTTTGTATATGAACAGAATTTCTCTATAGGTGATTACCTCCAAGTAATACCCCATGTGAGGTATGAAACGTTGTTGTCATATTACTTCCGGTTACCCCAGTAGCTATGATTAATGATTCAGCATCGTTTAATATGCAGCCGGGGTCAATCCTTATTAGTTCAGAGTCCTTGAAGGTAAATGGCCGTATTCCAAGATGGCAGATAATATCAACCATAATTGTGGTACATACTACATATATCCATACTACATATATCCAATTCAATGGTTGGTTGCGTTAATCGTCTTGCTCCGGCACACTGTGTGTAGACTTCTGTTTCATTGTAATAAAAATTTCGCATGGGAATTGGGAATATTGCATAGGAATTGCGAAATTAGGAATATTGGGTTTCGCAATTCCTATGGGAATTAGGTTGGTTTAAAGATTTGACAACGATTTACACCATCCCTTGTCATTGTGGCGAAATGTTTTCTGCGGTCATCTTTGGCAAGATACTCGGTTGATGTGATAATTTGGGATTGAGTAGTACCGTGATGTATGTATACCTGGTGCAGGAAATACTGACAGCAACGTATAGTCCCACGTGAATGAGAGTGGTAGAGTAATTTCAATGATTATACTCTGTTGTGTCACCCTACTGCGAGTTTTGATAATTTGTTTTATGTGCACGAGATCATGAAGATCGTGTCCTGGAATGGTGATGGAAGTTGGCACGTGTTGACGGATCAATGATGGATGATTGCTCTTCTAACAGGCTTGGCGCAAGTATTGAGGGGTGTAGTGTGCCACGATGCGCATCGTAGACCAAGTCCAGTAAGCCCTGGTGTGTCTCCTTCAAGTTATACTAGAGTTAATTCGAGGAAGCCGATCAACAACGACTGGACCCTATCCTCATATGCTCGATATTCTTGAAGCTGCGTCATTTCTTGTCGTGGTTTGCATTATGATTTACCATGTGGACCGTGTTGTCAATTAAAGTTGTTTGGTTTCTTGTCATTGACAATAAATTGTGCTCGTTGTTATTGAGCTTCTCAAACTGCTCCTCATATTCCCTCACTTCACGTTGAGTGAGAATTCCAAACATGTCTATTAGTATGTCTATTAGAGGTTCCAAAACCCCGTTTCACGTGTTGTTTTTCCTTGTTGCTGCTTAGTAGCAACTTATTATCAGTGACCAGGTTGCTGAATTGCCATTGCAGCTGATCTAGAATGTTACAGTTTAGTCCAGACAGCTCCATACAGGCTGTTTGTATTTCACTGTGGGCTACCTTGTAGTTTCTGATTTCTTCTCAATAGCTGCTCATGTTGTACTGAATCGCCAGAGTCCATTCCATATCGACAATTTCTAACTTGCTAATCTTGTCGAAGTATATGCCTGTAGTCTGGTTTAAGGTTTTAATTTCGATGTTGGATGTTGGCGTCAACGTGCCCGACCAGACAGCACACAGAGAGTACGGCTAACGCTAGGCGGTTCATCCTTCTTATGGTTTTGGTTGATATTCTCAGTAAGAGCTGTACTGGCATAATTGATTGTCGCGTCCTGCATCGGTAATTCTGGTTCCATAGATAATGTCTCCCTTGAATCACCATCTATAGGTAGTTTACAAAGTTTTGTTATTGGTCGTTTGTATGCATGCGTCCGCATTTCAGTTGTAGTAACATGCAAGGATTGAATTGCTCCCGCTGATGCTACAAGTATTGTTGGTAGATGTAACAATGAGCTGAAGTACTTTTGCCAGTTACCTGGCGTTGTTGGACCTTGCTTGCAGTATCTCGCAGGCTCTCGTATAGTTGTCACCAGTTGTTGGGAGATGACTAATTAGCTGGGCCACACCTATTTTGTAAATTTCTAAAAACTCTACACAATCTTGCAGGACAGGATCTGGGGATCTCTAACTACGACCGCCAAACGCAAGCTCAGGATAATATTGCGTGAATTTTTTTACAGAATGACCAACACGATAAAATTTCAAAGTTTATTAGCACCGATTTTAATAGTTAATTATATTTAAAGCTATTAGATGGCGTTAGTAGTTGAGTAAACCACTGACGCATTAACGCGCACTCTCATACACTAGATGTCACTAGTATACACTGTTTTTTTTATAAATATTCTATTTTAATATTCTCTTTTTTATAAATATATTATTCTGGGTTCGTTCTTCTCTCACTGTTTCCTCCAAACCTCCCAAAAAACTCTCCTACTAGTATGAATTACAAAATGTTTTTCTTTTTGTACTACAAATTTTGTTTAATTCGGGCTACTAAATTTGCTTAAAAAAATTAGTATACATACTTTAGTTTACCATTGTGTTTATAATTTTGTTTTATTTTTGACAAAGCATCTCGAAATTTTTTTAAGTGCATTTTTTAATAAACACGACTTACTTTGCGAAAAAAGTTGATAAAACATTCTGTTGCGACTAGCCCGGTGTGTGATACAATTTTAAAATCTGCATTAGCGTCGCACATTGTTTTGATAGTGGGACAACTTTATTTAGTATATTATTTAGTCGCTGGCGCCACTTAAACATAAAAAAAAAAATTGGGGAAAAAAAGACTTGTTATGGTCTCACCCATTGTTTTTATTTGACAGAAGATTTTATAGACGTTTATAAAACAGTTTATAAAAATGATTTTATTGGAAAGGCGCAGTCTTCTACATCGTATTAAAAAAAATGTTTGGTGGCTGCGCGATTTCACTATAAAACACTTAAAGTGGAATAACTTTTGCACGGCAATTTTGGCTGTTTTTGTTGGAAATAAACTTCCCTAAAAACTCCACTGAAAGAAAAATATTCTAGAAATTTTCGAGTTTGTTGCAATCGTAATAATATTCTTGGAATTTTCTTAATTCATTACGGAATGGAAGTTTGTCCTAACTTTCCTAAACCAACAACAAAAAAAAAATTTATAGTGAGAATGTATTAGTAATAGTGTAATAAAATAAAAAACTCTACATTTAGGCAACATTGAAAATGGGATAATGAGATTTGTGTTCTGTTATATTTTATATTATGAAACTTTGGTGGTGATTCAAGTACGTATATATTTTTACAAAAAAAAGTATGCATACAATAGAAAAGTAAAAGAGAAAGCAATACTGCAAACAACCTGGAACTACAAAACACTTATAGTAGAAAGTCTCGATTACTCGAAAAATAACAGTTCTTTGAAAAATCCAGAGGAGAAGAGGGTTAGTATTCAATGCTTTTGATTGACCAATTGACTACGATTGAAGCAGAAAATTTTCATGAATTTTCTTTGAATAAACGCAGACGGCTACCACACCTGGAATTGAAATACAATTCTTATAGTAAAAAGCTAGTTCTATTACGTGAAAAAAAAATTGTAAAATATGTTTTCTGCAACCCCCCATGGCTTTATCCTGCGTACGCGCCTGATGCCATATGTCACAGAAAAATTTCAATATGTCTGTTCCAGAAATCACTATCAGCTCGTGGCCATGGATGAGACTAATATTTTTAGATCAGGTTTGGTATATTTGAGATGCACACATAGTTTGAGAAAATTCTGTTTGAGAACTGTTTGAGAAAATAACATAACGTCCAAAAATATGTTGAGGGATGTAGTACAAAGCGAGTGGTCCAAAATCAGTGAGGCGGAAACCTCAAATCTTGTCCGATCGATGTGTAAAAGATTAAAAGAAGTTATTCAGTGAAAAAAGGATACTCTACCAGTTATTAATTAACTTTTTGAAGATGTTAATTAAATAAACTATGTATACCTTGATTTGTTTTACGCATACTTTTTCCATATTTAAGTTGTTTTTTATTGTAATGGTTTTGTTGTGATTGTTCCGTACATTGGTCTATTTCAGTACATCTCGAATTAAATAAACATTCGTTGGAAATTCTTCCATTTGGCGTCAAATCTGTATGACAATAGGATTTCCTACGAATGTGTATTTAATTCGAGATATACTGAAATAGACCAATGTACGGAACAATCACAACAAAACCATTACAATAAAAAACAACTTAAATATAAAAAAGTAATTCGTACACAACGAAAAAGTTAATTGGTAAAAATGAAGTATAGATGGAGAATATGAAAGAATCGAATTTCGTACGCTATGGAGTAATTCGCTAGTAGTACAACTACATGGTATTGTTCTATATATAGACAATATTCCTATGTAAAAATATCAACGTCAGTCGCCGCGGCCTGATGAGATGACTGATTTTTTCAAATCAATAATCTCATTAAGTTCGAAACTGATTGTTGCGATTCTTGCAGATCTTCCATCTATAATTCAAATTAAATTGTAATACTTTTTCCGTCTAATTTTTGTTACTTACTTTTGTTTAGTTAAATTTTTTTGTGTACTTGTTTTTGGTTTTTTGTTATATTGATACATTTTGAAATCGAATAGGTCAATGAATATAAAACAAAATAAATGTATGTCAAAAAGTTACGTTGTTTGTTTATTTTTGTGAGAACATTTTTTAATGGCCGGTGTACGCAGACTTTTTGTTGCGAGTGTATTTGTACTTTGGAGATATCACCAGACAGTTCTATTAACGTCTCGATCATTCGGTCATTTATTGATTTGTTAGCACAAATCTTTTTTTTGTAGTAAGTTTGAACTTTACGTTTGTATTTTGATTTCATCAATTTATAAATGATTCAAAAAATGTTTTTAAGGCTAACTACACTTTATAAACAACAACAAAAATATTAAGTTAAATTATTGGTAATATTCCAATAATCAAGGTCGTCAACTACTGCAATCTCAAGGTTTTGACAGTTCTTTAATAAATTATTTTTCTCAAAAAAAATAACGGTAAAACGCTGCTCCTATAGTTGTAGTTAAACTATTTAAAATAAATAACATTTCGAATACAAACAGGTGTGGTAGCCGTCTGCGTTTATTCAAAGAAAATGCATGAAAATTTCCTGCTTCAATCGTAGTCAATTGGTCAATCGAAAACATTGAATACTAACCCCCTTCTCCTCTGGATTTTTCAAAAAACTGTTATTTTTCGATTAATTCAGGCTTTTCACTATAAGAATATTTCAATTCCAGGTGTGGTAGCCGTCTGCGTTTATTCAAAGAAAATTCATGAAAATTTCCTGCGTCAATCGTAGTCAATTGGTCAATCAAAAACATTGAACACTAACTCCCTTCTCCTCTGGATTTTCAAAAAACTGTTATTTTTCGATTAATTCAGGCTTTTCACTATAAGAATATTTCAACTCCAGGTGTGGTAGCCGTCTGCATTTATTCAAAGAAAATTCATGAAAATTTCCGGCTTCAATCGTAGTCAATTGGTCAATCAAAAACATTGAACACTAACCCCCTTCTCCTCTGGATTTTTCAAAGAACTGTTATTTTTCGAGTAATTCAGAATTTTCACTATAAGAATATTTCAATTCCAGGTGTGGTAGCCGTCTGCGTTTATTCAAAGAAAATTTCCTGCTTCAATCGTAGTCAATTGGTCAATCAAAAACATTGAATACTAACCCCCTTTTCCTCTGGATTTTTCAAAGAACTGTTATTTTTCGAGTAATTCAGGCTTTTTACTATAAGAATATTTCAAATCTAGGTGTGGTAGCCGTGTGCATTTATTCAAAGTAACTCTCTTTCGGCTAGAAATAATTTGAATGGTGTTTCTTTTGTCAACTATTTCTTCCCATTGCTATCACAACCTACTAGAATACATTTGAATAATACCTGTTTCACCAATTTCATTTTAGTATCAAAAATAATTATATTTAACATCACCATATTTCATCTCAGGCTGGTAAATGATATAATATTAGAATCAGAGATAAGATACAGAAACGAAACATACACTTTGATAAATAAAACGTTGGAGATAGAGATGAGTTAAAGACGATGTTAGAACATCCCAGCATAGACACATGAAAATATTGTCATAGCTACTTAGTTTTTGAATATAACTTTAATTCTGATTCGTTTTTTATACACTGTTATTTCTTAATAATTTGCATGGGAGTTTAAATTTATTTTGCCGTAGTGTTCGCATGTGTTTATATTTCAAAAATGCCAACATTCCGGCAAATTAAATTGAATGTAAACGTTATTTTATTATTTTCACTAATACTTTCAAACATATTTAGGATTTAGGAAAAACTTCATAGTGCGTTATAGAGATGTGAAGTTTTTCCTAAGATTGTCCTAAATATTTGTTGTTGTGTTTTAGGACATATTAGGACATATTTCACGTAAATAATTCATTTACATAAACTTTGCACCAAATGTTAATTTATTGTTTTAAGAAGGATTGTGAGACATATATAGGCTAGTGGAAATCCTGACAATAAAAAACTGAACTCTTATGAGTAAATATTTTAATAAAAATTAAAAATGTACACCCACCATCAATTTTTTTAAAATTCTAAATTAGCTACTCGCTAATTGGCTGCCAACGCCTTTTGGAGTCAATGACTTGGTACGGAATAATTCATTTTACTTTTTTTGAATCCCAATAACACACGCGAGCTTAATATATTTTATATTACAAATTCGTAGAATATATGTCCGTTTCATAAAAAAGACAAATGCGGCAATTGAGGTTAACGCATCGATTAGAAGATGAGAAAACAAGTTAAAATCTCATAAAATTATTTTTAATTGGCCTATAAATAAATTTCATTTATATAAAATAAAAATCCCGCTGCTGTATGCCACACATCGATTACGCAAGAGCACAATAAAACGATTTTTACTTATATAATTAGAATTTGTTAATCGTAAAAATTCCGAAGTAACACTTACAAGTTTAACTTCAAAAAATGCAAAAGAGCTTTGTTTATCTAAGATTTAAAATTTTTTTTAAAGGAAACCGGATTCATTATTATTTGTTGATTTCGGCAGTGTTTATATTAAGAAAATTAACCTTTTTATTTACAGCATTATATTATAAAAGACCTCTGGGGGCCTTGAAGAATTTCAAGCAAAAAAAAACATATTACGAGGCGCTATATACTCAACAAAATAATGTATGTGATCGTTTGCCATCCGGGGTTATGCTTTATTTATTACACTCTTGTACGTGAGAGATTGTGTTAAATTCTTTTTCGCGCGTTCTGCCATAAATTTACCACAATTTTTAATTTTCAGATTCACTAGTCATGTACTACATCACATTTACATGATCGTTTGACATTTCAACCGAAAATGTTTTTTTTTTCTCTCTAATAACAAATTAAAGTCTAACCTTTATATTTACTATTAACAATAACGATTATCGAGCGGGTCTATTAATTTCATTTTTATACAATATTTATAATTATTATTATGGTGGCAAATCGATATTTCGAAATTCGTTTGCTGCTCGGCCACAATATCATTAATATTGCTTAGTTATGGTGAAGCGATCAAGTGGGTCAAGTTATCGTAAATTGAATATATATGTATATATATTTTTTTATAGATGAGCTATAAACATCATTCAGGAATATTTACAATTACAAGATCACTTGGAAATTAATAACGTTAAATAAAGTACGAGAGTGGGTTTAAAAAAATATAATTTTGTACCTACTTCACAAAACACAAAAAAAACGTCTTGCGATGTCAATGAAACATTTTTATTACATTGTCGTAACCCAGTCGTAAAATTATTAAAATCTCTGTCAATTTCGAAGAATCAGTATGATTGTCTTATGTTGTTGTTGATGTTAAAATTGATGTAATAATTAAGTGGATTTATTAGCTCTCAATCAAATAGTGACTCGCGGTATAGTGATTGATGTGTCGGATGAAATTTCAATATTTAACGCATCGATCGTTTAATTAAAGATTGTGATCGCTGTTAAAATTTAAAAAAATAATAATTGAATAGGAAATTAATTTGATTTGAATTAATCAGTAATTATTTTTGATTTTATGTCACGAATTGATGTAGTGGTTAATTTGATAAATTAATGATAATGCGATAAATTTAACCCTTTGCCGCCTAAAATCATGTTTCAAATGCAGTACTGCTATCACTCTTTCTCACGGCTCAACGAGAAAATGGTTTTTGAAATATCAAAAAAAAAACTATACAAAAAAAGTTTAGTTCGCTTTGCGGCTCGGAAAGGGTTAAACTACTTGAATGCTATGCAATGATTGTATCCTTGTTGCGCAACTAATTAAAATTTGTTTCACAAAAAAACATAAATTGAACGAAGCAAACTCTAAAAATATTTCATATTTTTTGTATTTAATAACCTTACCGAATTTGATCAAAGTATAAAGTATAACCGATGCTGTGCCATTACTATAATTAACGTTCCAATCGGGTCATTGCGGGTAATAAAAAAAATCTGTCACAAAAATTACGTTCCGCTGCAGTCATTAATTTTAGTTTTTGGATCATCTGGGAAGTTTTTTGTGCGACATAGGTATAAACATTTTATAATTGGTGTTCTATTTTCGATAGGCAAAAATTGAAATTGTACTTTGTAAAACTCAAAATTATTATACCCCGTACAACGTTGAATTAAATACAAGTTAATGTTTTTTTCCACACAAACATTTCAATAAACTCCGCTTCACTAATTTAATCAAAATCGTTTAACCTAAAACAATATTAAGGAGCGTACCTGACGTCTCCAGATGACAACAATAACATCTTAACATTTTCTATGCAGCATCATGCGGTCGATAGTAAAACCAATGAATGCTTTCCGACATTACTTGCATTCTCAGTACACTGTATTAATGGCCGACTTCATGTACCGACCATGGTTGATGATGTTAAAGGTTGCCGAAAGTAGCCAGCACAAAGTGAAAAAATCGATATTGCAGATAGTGTCCCGGCTTCTTCCGCCGAAAGTTAGAAAAACTATATGCTACTGAAGTTAGCACAAAATTTCAGCCGAAAAAACCTGCATTATTGACATATTTTGTATTTTAGATGGTAGTACAAAGTTTTGTTGATATTAAACAAAAATTACATGTTATCGAAGTTAGCAGTAATTTGTCGCCGAAAAAAATTGAAAAATCAAGGTCACAATTTGATACTGTTAAAGTTAGCCCAAATATGGCAATGCAGATAGTGTCTTAAATTAACTTCAAAATTCCAACAGAAAAATGTCGGCAATACAGATTTGTTGTTATAAATGTTATAAATGAATAATCAATTTTCGAAAAGAAAATGTTCATAACACACATCTATACAATAGCCATGAGACGCAGTCATGTCTAGTTGATGAATGGTTTGTATATCAAGATTTTGACAGATGAACTACAATCTGGACACCGATCTGACTGTCGATTCGATAGCCCATAATCATAGGTAGATTTTGATTATAGGTTAGGAGTGGGTCTAATGAGGTTATAAGGATGACATACCATATCTGCTTCGTACAGCGGGAACTAGTCGATAAAAAAAATTAAAAATTATCAAGCATTAAATGGTTTCTAATTGTCACCGACCTGACTATCCCTTTTCAATAGTTCATGAACAGATCGAAGATTTTAATTATAGGTTAGAGCTGAGTCTGATGGGGTTTTAGGGGTCATTTTTTTCCCCCTTCTGACAATAAAACCATCTATCATTCGATATTTTGGTAGATGGACACTAATCTATGCCGATTCGATAACCCATGATCAAAGGTAAATATTGAGTAAAGGTTAGGGGTGGGTCTTGAGTATAGGTTAGGGATTAGGTTATGAAATGTGAAATTTTTCATCGATAAACTCGTTCGTTGTTTGAGATTTTGCCATATAGACACCAATCTGAATATTACAAGGCCCTTTTTTTTGCTGATCTATTAAATGATGATGATAATTTACATTAATATTCAAAATGACAAGTATCTTATGACAATCATTATCGACCACTATGGTTCGTTGTTTTGGATTGGTGTCCATCTGGCAAAATCTTCGAATGACGGGCGATTTTTTCGACAAAACGCAAACCCTCACCCTTATAACGTGAGAATTGAAGAACTAAGAATCTACTAATCTTAGAATCTTAGATTATTGACTATGCTTGAAGCAGATATGCCATTTCATCCCTATAACCCCATCAGACCCAGCCCTAACCTATACTCAGAATTCACCTATGGCCATGGGCTATCGAATCGGCATAGTCAGATTGGTGTATATATGGAAAAACCTCGAATGACGAACAATTTTATTGTCAGAAGAAGGGAAAAAACAAAATTTGACCCCTATGACCTCATCAGACCCACCTAAAACCTATATTTTAAATTTGCCTATATGATCACGGCCCATCGAATAGTCAGATCTGTGTATGTCTGGCATTGTATTGAATTCCAAACCACCTTAACGACAATTACAAACCATTTAAAGTTTGATAATTTTTAAACTTCTTTATTGGCAATTTCGGGTGTATGAACCAGATATTACCAGTTACAAACCTCTTCAAATGAGACCTTTTCCAAACATAACACTTTTAACGTTAAGTTTTAATAAATTAAATATGAATTATTTTATTCAAAATTTTATTTGTTGTTTGTTTTTCGGCTGATTTTGTAGGTTATAGTCACTTTCGTTATGATTGGAAAATTATATCGGCTAAATGGTGACCGCGATTCGCTAAGCAACTTTCGGCTCCTTTTAAGGCATTTTCCATGACATCCTGCAACGTCTCAGGCTGAATTTCTTCAATTTCGTGTCGAATATTGTCTTTAAGGTGTTGAATCGTTTGGGGCTTATTCACATAAACTTTGGATTTTAAAAAACTCCATAAGAAAAATTCTGGTGCTGTTAAATCTGGAGATCGGGCTGGCCATGCTAAATCGAAATTTCGCGAAATTAGTCTTCGTCGAAAAACGTCATTCAATAATTGAATTGTTGAACGGGCTGTGTGTGCTGTGGCCCCATCTTGCTGAAACCACATGTAATCTAGTCCTTGTTGTTCCATTTCAGGCACAAGAAAATTTCGAATCATGTCTTGGTACCGTTCAGCAGTAACAAAAACTTCAACACCTCGGTCATTTTCAAAAAAATATCGACCAATAATGTTTCCAGCATGAATAACACACCACATAGTTGCTTTTAGTGGATGCAATGATGTTTCATGAATTAATTGAGGATTGTGTGCTCCCCAAAACCAAATGTTCTGTTTATTAACGTGGCCACTGCAATCGCCTTGACAAATGAGAGGTGGACCAACACCCTCACGTGCAGGGTAGCAAAACAGGTTTGGCCAAAACTGGACTTGCGGCGCTCCAAAGCACTAGTATCCCTGGGAAAACGAGAGTTAGGATTGGTCGTAGGGATACTGACAGGACACTGCCTTTTTGGGAAACATGCAAGAAGGCTGGGTCTACAGACGAATGACTTTTGTAGAAGTTGTTTAAACGAAAGGAGGAAGAGACGCTAGATCACTTCCTATGCTCGTGTCCGGCACTCTCATACAGAAGGCATAAGTATTTAGGTGTGTACGGTATGGACAGCCTGTCGGAACTCGCGGGCTGTGAAATACGAGATATTTTACGCTACATAAGTAGCTCTGGATGGTTTCAGCAGGAGTAAAGGGGAGATAGGATCCTGTGGTATCACAATGGGCCAATACTGGCCTAAGTGTGCGATAGCAGCCACTCTAACCTAACCTTACCTAACCTAACGTGGCCACTGAGAAGAAAATGGGCTTCATCGCACATTATCAATTTAGGCGAAAAATCTTCAATTTCACAAGACAGCTTTAGGATTGCATTACTCTACTCAACTTGTTGGTCATGATCTCTCGGTAGCAATTTATAGACTAATTGAATTTTGTACGGGAACATTTTCAAATCAGTTTTCAAAATTCGCCTTAAACTCCGTGCAGAAATGTGTAACTGGGAACCACGTCTCCGAATTGATGTTTATGGAGACTCTGCAACACTATCGCGCAGCAGAGGCACATTTTCAGCGTTACGAGACGTCCGTTGTCTTCCAAAATGACGTGTATCTGCTGTCGTATCGTACTGCCGAAAATTCGCATGTAAACGATAAATTGTGGTTTTGTGAGGCACTGGACGATTAGGATATTTTTGACGAAATTTCCGCTGAGTGGCAATAATGGAACGATTATTTTCAATAAATATTGTCACTATATTTGTGCTCGTTCTTGTGGCGTATATTTATCCATTATAAAATTTGAGCGTTTATACACAACACAATGGTTGAAGCGAAACGTTACATAACCAAGATGGCGCGCAATCAAAATGGTAGCGGGACTTTTGCCCCACCCGTTGTATAATTTGTTTAACTTTCGGCTGAAGTAGTAAGACACTGTCTGCATTATCGAATTTATTACTTTCGGCTGGCAACTTTCGGCTAACTTTAACAAGGTCATAATTCGAATGTTTAAAGGTTATATGAACTGGGTGAAGTTAGACCAATTCGTAAATTCGCAAATACGAGATCCTATATATAATTTGACGAGTTAAGAGAAAATTAATTTGTGTTGCGGCACTAACAGTGAACACCTGTCGAGTAACAATAAGGTTACCATCCGTCTTCGTTTTAGAGGACATGCCCTCTATTTTACGATTGCACTTTTGTCCTCTTTTCTATTTTACTTAAAAAATTAGTTTGTCCTCTTTATTCGTACTGTCGCCTTTTTGTCCTTTTTTTCTTTCGATGAGTTTTGAATTTCCAAAAATATACAACGTTTTCTTGCACTATTCCCAGCTATAGAACGAACCATTTAAATGTTTGAACCTTTAAAATCGCATTTCTTATTAATTGACAAAAAATTGAGCAGATGGAACAAGAAGAAAACTTTATTAGAAATCATGCGTATTTTAAAACACGTTGAAGATAAGTTCCTCTTGGATTTCGAATAAATTTCTATCGATGGCAATGTTAAGAATTTTAACAATTAGGGGTATATCCTCTATCTGGTCGCAAATTAATTATTTGCGATCAGAAATATGGTTACTAGATTTATTTTGCCATGCCAATTGACACATTTTTTTAAAATTTAAATTTGTTTTACGATTGTAAGGCCAGGAGAGCCTCCACCAACTCTTCGATCAGGCATCTCAATACAATCTCGATCTACACTACAAGAAACAAGAGTTACCGACAACTACATCGTCAATCACAGTTGTCACGGGTTCAACACTCTTTGCCATACAAACAACTTTGATAGGCACGAGTTCGAAGTTGGTTTTTTATCAGCAACGTATACTCACTTCAACATCAGATTTGTGAACGTGCATGATGTACACACAGTTTCTACGACTCTTTTAATTTTTGTGTCAACACAACATACTCGGGTTAGTATTTCGTATTTCAAATGGATAATTGACCCTAAATATTCATCGTGGTACTATCGGTCCAGACGCCCTACACCTTGAATCAAATGATAAATGAAAACGCACCACCGAGCTGGCTTTGCTATATATAATCTGATAATAGCAAGCATTTACTTCCCAGACAAGCGACGCAATTAAGCAATGTGGATATCAAATGATGGGGTTACGGTTAATCTTATCAACCGGCTCTACTTTGTGGCTGTATATAACAAACCGTGTTGGATGAGTAATCGGGTTGTTCTTCATCGATTTTTATACTCTGAAAGCACTTTCTAGACATGAACAATAATTCTTATTTGACAACTTTAAACAATTTGATATTTATAATACAGTGACATCCACCGAGTGACATTCAAATGATTAGCAAAAGGCTTTTAGTGTTATTGTCAAATCTATCACACGATAGAGGTCTCTATACTTTACAATGAAATAATTTTAAATACAAAATTGTCGACTAGGTGAAAGGTGTTTTAGCATATTGAGAACCCTCGCTGTTCTCATGAACATACTCCTACAGGTTGAGGATTCTCTCAAGATTTTGAAACGTCATTGTCGTGGATTAATGAATGAATGTTGTGTTGTAAATTGGTTGCAAGGGCTCACCGTAGTGGCCTCATGTTCTTTTGATTGGTGTTTGTTGACTGGCTGTTTAAATTGACTGTGCCTGGTTTTGACGGTGACTACACGCACTATCGACGCCCGGGTGGATATTGATGATTCGACCAAGTAGTCATCGATGGTTAACTGTTGGGATGCCATCTTCCATTCGTAGCGCTGTTGTAGTGTCGACAAATAATCTCGCGACCAACATTTATAAAATCCTTGCACTCGCCGTTGCAAATTTTGCCATCTGGAGAGTTTAATCATTGATATGTCATTCAAGCTTGGCTCCGGGATGGAAATTAATGGCAAATGAGGAAATGGCGTGGTGACAATATTTGCATATTTTTCGGATCATCATCAATTCCGCATAATGGACGCGAACTGAGAATCGACTCAATTTGCGTGATAACCGTGGTTAATTCTTCGAACTTAGCGTTGACATCCATGACCCGTATTAAATGGTGCTTGACAGACTTCTCTGTGGCTTCCCACAAACGTCCAAGATCGGGCGCACGAGGTGGACTGAACTGAAATTTTATTTTTTTCTGTAATGAGAAATTAGAGATTAGTTCGTGTTGTTGACTGATGATTTGTTGTCGTAGTCTCCGTAATTCTCGGTCGGCGCAAATAAATGTGGTACCGTTGTCGCACCAAATTTCTTCGGGCAGTCCTCTGCGAGAAATAAATCTTATGAATGCAGCCAAGAAATGTTCTGTATCGAAACTGGATACCCAGCATAGTCCAAACCTGATTTAAGGAATGGTCGACTTATAGTGCAGCGCTTTGCGGGTAAATCGCCAATTTTCGGTTCGATCTTCCTAGAACGATGGCGAATACAAATTATACAAGTCCTAATACATCGTTTTATTGTATAACGGGCTCCAATCATCCAGTACCGTTGCCTTACTGCACTCAATACTAATGAATTGCCGGCGTGCAAATTTGATATGTGGATTTACGAATGATTAATTCATTGATTGGATGATTTTTGATAGATGATGGTTCTTGGATAGTGGGTTTCCTGCCGAGATTGTTGATAATTCTGCCTTGAAACTTGTTTGCTGAACATTACGATATATGGACCGTTTTCGAGTCACTAAGCTCCTGGATGATAACGCCTTGTTGATTAGTATGATACAACGATTTGGATTTACCAAATCGCAGGATATATGCCGTAATTTTGCGCAGTCTAAACCAAGATGAATATTTCGTTGCGAGCTGCGTAATTATATGATTTCAATTTCAGAAGTTTCTACGAACACCCTGATAAATCTGGAACGCTCTTCCAATGCCTTTTGATTGGTGGTTAACATTGGCTGATCATCTCGTGGCCAATTTTGTTGTGGATTCGCTAGCCAATTTGGCCCTTGCCACCACTGACTTAAATCTGACATTGTCTGTGGTTTCACTCGCCGAGTGATATGATCAGCTGGGTTCTGACTTGACTTGATACGAGCCCAACTGCTAAGAGGTATTACATCGAGGATTCCTGATGTTCTATTGGCAACGAAACTGTTCCATGTGCACCGAAGTGCATTGAGTTGGTCCAGGCATGGATCGTGAAATATTCGTACTGTAAGGATTGAACACAAAAATTGACTAAGTTGCATACTAGGAATGCTCTGCATAGCTCCAAGCGTGGTAATGAGATTTGCTTTAGTGGTGCAACTTTGCTCTTTGGACCTATGATGGTTACGGTGATGTTACCCTGTTTGTCTTCAGCTCTCAAATAGATGATGCTTCGGATGCATCACAAAATGCATGTAATCGTATTGTCCTTGGCTTCGGGTGATTTGTCAAACATCTGGGAATGCTAAAATTAGCTAGCTGAACCATATTGTCATGAATGTCCTTCCAAGCCTTGATTATCGTCTCTGGTAATGGTGAATCTCAATCTAGTTTGAGCACCATTCGATGCTGCTGACCGAGAGGATCATACACTTTCTAGGCTGCTGACAATATGCTTCGTTTTGTCCACACAATATTGTCGTCACTATGCTGCACTTTGAATTGGAATGTGTCGGATTCTTCGTGTCACACAATTCCCAATGTTTTGACTGCAGGATCATCTTCTATTAATTTAGGTGTGTCCTCGATCTCTTGTTGGGAGAACGAATGCAAGAACTCGGGTGAGTTAAATCGCCATTTCTTTAGCTGAAACCCGCTATTGCCTAAAATAGAAAAAATATTGGTTTTTAGACACTTGGCATCCTCTAAAGAATCGCAGCCCGTCAGTAGATCGTCGACATCGCATGTTCAAACTCTGGGGCATGTTCCGCTATATGCCTTAATTCCCTTCCATTTGTTTGCTGACACGATTTTTGCTCAACAAAGGATTGAATGTATGAATGGATGATAGGATTTAACTTATCGTATCGCTTACAGGGTTTATCCCACGCCTCTGTATAATATTGGCGTTAGTGATATTAATATGGCGGATCAGTGACGTGGCATCACCCTTTAGTAATCCACTTACAATTTGAAATTTATGCACGTTACTAAGAGTTTTACTATCGTGGACGGTGGTCGTAAAGAGGTCATGAAATGACGGCCAATATTGATATTTTCCACAAAACGGTGCGATGGGTATCTTTGGCAGGCGTGCTTGGGCTGGCGAATTATTAACTCTCTCATAGAATGTTGCTCCTTTGTTGCTCTACAAATTGCGCCAGTGTCACGTTTAAGTTTTGTGGATTGATTTCTTCCCGTTGTTCATATAGCCAGAATAGGCCCGCATTAGACGCTCTTGTACTTCGCACTACAGCTCATCAACCGCTTCACTGATTGATGTATAATTGGGATCATCAAATAACTGGTGTTCTAGGTGCGATACTTTACTAATTTTAGTAACTTTATTAATTTTTGAAAATTATCATCCAATTTGATCATGCACTTCACTCAATATTATGACAACGCGGTTGGGATAAACTCTTCACTTCCGAAAATTAACGCGTCACGTTGTTTTATAATATTACAGTTATTGTTTTAACTTAGATTAACAATGCAGCCTTTAAATCAAGTATAGAAAATTCGAATACGTATCTGCTGTCCCGGGTTTCGGTACCAAAAAAATGTATATAACAATCCGTGTTGGATGAGTAATCGGGTTTTTCTTCATCGATGTTTATACTCTGAAGGTACTTTTTAGACAAGAACAATAATTTTTATTTGGCAACTTTAAACAATTTGATATTTATAATACAGTGACATCTACCGTGTGACATTTAAATGATTAGCAAAAGGCTTTTAGTGTTATTGTCAGCTCTATCACACGATGTCTCTATACTCTACAATGAAATAATTTTAGATACAAAATTGTCGACTAGGTGAAAGGTGTTTCAGCATACTGAGAACCCTTGCTGTTCTCATGAACAGTGGCAGTTGCAAAATATGCGGAACCGACTCCAACGAATCTCACGTTGAAGCCTTGGAATAATTAAGTTACCCGTGTCAACTTCGAATTTAGTATATCGGAAACCCTAGACAGCCAAAGACTATCCCATTCTGCAACAGACAGACACCGTTGAATTCGAAATACGGTCGATCTGACGGTAAAGCGGAGAAAAAGTTTTGAGAGATTTGCATACGATTTTATTTTTAAAATACGATCGAGCCGCTAGCCTACTTGTTATAAAATTATATTTTTTACCCCAAGGCTCACACCTTAAAATTCGATAAAGAAGCATGAGTGCCGTGGTTTATATGTTAATTGAATTAAAGGACGATTAGTATGCCAGCTCAGTCACATGATGAGCTAATCTACCATTTCATGGTTTGGTTTGTCCCGGTTTAGAAAACTATTTTAATGCTTCTAGATTTCATAGATAATGAATGATTTACCACAGCAATTAAAATATAATTAAATTTTGTATGCTCTGCTACCAAAAAAAAAACGTAAAATTTAAAGAATTAACGATATTGCATAATTTAAAGTGTTGATGCTAATCGACTATAAAAGAATAAAATAAATTCTCACAATAATTTTATGACCCAGTTTGGTTTCGTCTTCTTCACGACAAAGACACCGAAAAGATTACCGTTTATATCAAAACTTGGGTTGAAAACTATATACCCTTGAGACATTAAATGATAATCAGATTGAATTCGTATGCAAAATGTATATGCAATATTTACGATGCCCACAATTTCTTAAGAAATGGTAACTTTTGAACACCGCATTAGCATAAAATTCATTCAACTTTATTTTAAAAAGTAAAATTTTCTCAAACACAGTGTTCGTCTTCGTATATAAGCTTACATAATCGCACCAAGAAATGAAAATGAAACTGATTTTTTTTTCTTCATCACTTCATCTCGGACGACCTTGAAAAATGTAAATATAATTCGCGTTTTAATAAAAAAAAAACAAATCACACGTAAACGAGTTAACAACAAGCCAAGCAGCAAAACCAAGCACAAAAAGAAGAAAATTGTAAGATTAACACTTTGATTGTATACGTGAACGATTAAATTGTTATAGGAATTTCTAAATGTTTTGACATTTCAAATAGAAATTAGCAGATGGGGACTATAATCAACCCGGTATATACCTAGCTATTTGTTTGCGACATCAATTTACATGTTACGGCTATATAATGAAACAGTAAGATCTTAAAGGTATAAATATATATAAAAAAAATCAAATTCAAATTAAAATTAAAAAAAAAACTAAATTTTACGTAAATGACGATAATTTCATCGTCAATAATAATTTTCAAGGTGTGTTTTGAATCGTTCGTAGAATTAAATACAAAAAAAATATTTTTTTGAATGAATCGAGAGACGCAGACTGTGTGCGGTCCAGATAAGATTTACTGCGATGAGATTTATTTTTTTGAGGTCAATACATCAAACATTGTGCAATTCTTTAACCATATGCGTGTTCGTTTCTACCAGTAAAGTGTTGTACGCAATGATTACATTTGATATTATCGAAAACAAAGATCAATTTGTTGAACATATGTCGTTAGACCACTTATGATCCACAATTGATTAGAGAAAAGATTTCTCACATGCAGCATTTTATCGCTACTGAATCGTAAAACTTAACTTCAAAATATGTTTGTTAGATTTAATTTAGATTATTAAATTACATAATTAAATAGTTTCATTCTGCTTAAGCTCTAAGATTATACTTTTAAAGAATCAGTTAAAATTTGCGGTTGAGATAGGAAAATTTGTATCACTGCATTGCGAATACCGCTATAGAATTTGACTTCAGGAATATTCCACAATAATTTTTCTACAACCACTATTACCACTTTACACCACTTATTATTTTCCTGCTACCAACTTTCACTTTTAATGTTTCGTGTACCGAATCTCCCAAATGACTGATCCATTTGTGTTCGATGAACATTTTAGACTCGCCTGGATTTATACAGAAGTAATATTCTCGATGGTTCAGTTCTAAACCACTATAATTTGCAATACCACAAAAGTGTCACAAAGCTACCTCTAATGATACTACTTAAACCTAGATGTCACTAATCTTAAAAAAACGTAAGTTCAAGCAAATAGGCCCACCTAAGCCTGTTCGTCCCGAACAGGATCCAAACTATAGCCTTTTGGCACACCATGAGTCTATTTCACACTCAACACGGCACCATCTGCTCACATTTTTTTTCCATACTGCCATCGTGTCAAACAGCAAATGCCCCGTTTGTTTAGCAATTCATAAGTGATCTTTTCCGACAGACGAAGTTCCTTTCGAATTTTGAGCGATATAGGGTCAGTCCGTTCCACTTACTATCACGGTTTCTCCTCCAAATTCCTGGCCGGTTGCGCGTACTTTCCATAGGCCATCTTTCATGACGATCGTATTCCACACGGCGTTTGTAAGTGACTGCTCTGCACTCGTTTTTTAAAAACCTTGTCCTATAGGTTCCAATTTCCACAAATTTTCTTACTGGCGGTCTTCTCCTATATCTAAAAGAAATATTGATTATTCTTGTAGAATGTGCGGGATCCCTTGTCAATGTTTACAAATTCTGCACAAATTTGTCTTCAGCCCCGGGCCATTGCAATACACGCACTGCCCACGCCCGATAAACTTCACGTGAATTTACCAATCGCCAATCACTGCGTCCGATTACTCTTGCTGCCCTATCTCAACTCGCCTGACCAGCATTCGTCAAGCTATGTATCTTTGTCAGGTCTAAACGTTACTGCCATAATAGCTCTCTTGCATCATGCGAGAGCATCCCCGCACTTTGATATCTGAGTTTCATTTTCTCTGTCACCCTTGCGCCTCTTGAATTACCACTTTCTTTAAGATTACCGTCGTTCTTCTACCATAATCATTGAAACCATCTTCGCTATTCACTATATGGACACTAATTCTCCTGGTCCTTGGTGACGAATAAATAGCTTACTATATGGAACGTCAATTCTGCATCCGGTTGAGCATCCAAAATACCAAGTAGTTTGTTTCTTCCTTGTTGAACTGTGGGAATATCCCGATTGAATTTTTCATCATGTTTATTATCATCATTCGTTTCCACTCCGTATCGCCTACATCATCATCCCGTTTGCTAAATATTATGTCTATACCATTTGATCCAGTTTCTTCTCGATGCTCGATGTTGTCTCTTTACTTTGTTGATCAAACTTTTGATTAATTTGTTGCCACTCTTTATTTTATTGACCAAATTCTTGGTCGGATTTTTGGTTATGTTGATTCATTTGTTTCGTCAAATGACTTATAGCTGTTATTATTTGCACCATATCGAAACTGCCTCAACCATCTCCCGTTTGTCATCTAAGTTTTCCTCTATTATCTCTTCCAACTCATAATTATCCGCATATAGTCGTTGTTTCACGTACTGGCACTATGTCATTTTTAACTTCGAAAACGTTAAATCCTTATCACCTATTTTCTAATATTCACAATACCACCGTTACCATCAATTGTTACACATTTGTCCTGTCGAATCCGGTCTGTGTCACTGGATTATGAATATATAATTTATTTATATAATTTCACGGTTGCGACACCTCACACAACAACTTTGCAATCGGCGTATAGTTAGAAATATCAGATTAGCTGATATATCCTTCCTTATGAATGGGGGTATGAATGAATATGTTCATATGTTAGGGGAAATTCAAGAAGAAGGTGATATTTAAAAAATGTTTTAAGCCGTTGAGCCAAATGACCAACATATCTTTTTATAAAAGCTGCCAACAAACCGTCTGAACCGAACAAAAAATCATCATTTTCCTAATAATTGCGTTGGAATCGAAGTCAATATAGATTCCATTGGTCCTATTCTGGTAATTCCCCGGGAATCCGGAATTGGAGAAAGAATTTATGTATAAATTCAATTTAAATAATTTTTTCCTGGCATACTAAGGTAAAAAGATAGTGGTAAAAATTTTGAAAACAACATTAAATTGGGAACATCTGTCCCTGGTAATTTCGCTATGGAAAAATTTTTCTCAATTTAAATATATTTTTATCAAACTTTTTTTTTCAGTAGGACAGAAAAACTGATTTATAGATAAAAGCTATGAAAAATCTTACTCCAGTTCCCTATTCCCGCCAAAAAAAGATTTGAAAAACTGTCATATTTTACAAGAATTAACTTGTTTTAAGTGGCCGTGCACCCATTTGATTTTTTCTTAAGATTAACAATTGAAGCATTGAAGCTTCATCACAATGATAGCCCATCGAGTAATTAGAATTGTAGTCATCTTCGAACTGAGTTTTTAAAAATTTCTGCAATCGTTTGTTCGAAGATTTCCCAGAGCGCGTTGTTCGTTGTTGTTACTATACCATGGCGGCGATGATAAACCTATTTTTCTGGTCAAAGTAAAGTACTACTTTCGCATAATACTAAAAAATGCTCCAGTATATACTAACATCTAATACCAACGATGATGATGAGGCCTTAAATGATGAACAGAATTCAGATAATATTTAGCAGAGGTTTATTTGACCGACACATGATGAGGTCGGAATTTGTTGTCAAAAATTATTCTAAGATTTTCGTGATGTGTAGAGAAAAAATAGTTTTGTTAAGGTTTTGAAATACGTGTGAACGATTAAGTTAATTGGTGTCAACTTATTGTAACAGTTTTAATGATGTGATTGTATATATGGCTGGTTAGGTGAACGGCATATATAAGTAGGATTAATAATAATCGGAAATGTAAAAAAATCATTTGAAGTTGGATTGCTACTGGACTTCCAACTATAATGACCAATGAAGAACAAAAGGAGATGTAATAGTGAGGGGAAGCTGTGAAAAGTCAGATTATATATTTTCATTTTAATTTTAATTTTACTAAATTTTATTTTTCAAATTTAATTTTAGTTTTACATTTAGGCCTAGTACTCAGTTCGATTTGACGTGAAATTTCCATACGAATTTACCAAAGTGAAATTAGAAATGAAAAATTCCACTTCTGTTTTCATTTTGTAATACTTAGTGTAGTACTCGCGAAAAATACAAGTGTGTTCAATACATCAAAGATGGTGCGCACAAACTCTCCAAATTATTTTCATGTGAAAATAATGTTCCGGCACATTATTTTCACGCGAAATTTTGACATTTGTTTGTGTTTGGCAATAAACAATTATTTTAATACCACAAATCCATAAATTTTAATTAAACTCGATTTAATTTAATTTATTTACGTAAAATAAACAAATTCATTTATGTATGTCTACAAATTTATACGTTAAAACTAAAAATTCTACAAATAAAATTTCATTTCTATTTCACGCGAAAATAAATAAATTTTTGGAGGATCACTGTTTATCCAAATTTTTTCAATTGCGGAATGTATAGCGTGGTTTACATTGTCTGGCGCATATTTCTCTCTACAACAACTGGCCATAGACGAAGCATCAAAATATCCGATTGGGTTCAAACTCGCATTAAACGATTTCTATGTGGATGATCTATTATCTGGGGCCAACACAATAACAGAGGCAAAAGCTGCGCAGAGAGAGCTACAAGAACTTCTCTCACTAGGAGGTTTCAACCTTAGAAAATGGATCAGCAACAATAAGACAATATTAGAAGAACTTCCAGAGAGCCTTAAAGAAACTGCTGGTCTACACACGATAGAATTTGACGAGACAATAAAAACTCTAGGACTCCTCTGGAATTCTGCAACAGATACGTATCAATTTAACGTGTCTTTGCAGGGAACTAAACCAGCGATATCCAAACGAACAATTCTGTTGGAAGCATCTAGGCTGTTTGATCCACTGGGATGGTTAGCACCCGTGATAGTTCAGGCGAAAATTTTGCTTCAAGATTTATGGGCATCTGGCGTAGGATGAGATGAACAACTTAATTCAAAATTTGAAGAGAGATGGTCAAACTACAAACTAGAACTACCACACTACACCACCCAAGCCAAAATTGAATTACACGGTTTCTGTGATGCATCTAATCACGCTTATGCTGCAGTAGTATACAGCAAAATAAATAATAAAAAAACACTAATTGCTGCTAAAACGAGAGTTGCACCGTTAAACCAGTCAATATCGCTTTCAAGGTTAGAGCTAAACGCCGCACTGCTACTATCAAGGCTGCTTCAAAACGTCTTACATGCGCTGGATATAAACAATAACATAACGACATTATGCTGGAGTGATCCTACAGCAGTATTAGGTTGGATAAAAGGAAAACCCCAAAATCATAAAACCTTTGTGGCAAATAGAATAACAGAAATTCAATCTAATACCAATTCTAGCCAATGGTATCACGTAGCGTCCAATTAGAATCCTGCGGACTGTGCATCTCGAGGATTAAACCCAGTCCAACTATTAACCCACATGATTTGGTGGGAAGGGCCAATATGGCTAAAGGGTTTTATCTATCCAACAATAAACATTGATAGTCAAAAGATGGAAGAAGCTAGTAGCATGGAATGCAAGACCATAAGAACATTAACAACAACAGTGGAAACCCGAGTGATTGAATTCACTCGATTCTCGTCAATACAACGACTTGTTTACACTATTGCATACTGTCCACGATTTCGATCGAATTGGTTTCTAATAAAAGGCCAAACACCAGAAACGTTTCACTTTTCACACCAGAAGAACTAAGCATATCGCTACGGGCCATAATCAGAATCGCCCAACGAGAAGGTTTTGAAAAAGAATTAAAACGACTAAAAACAAATCAAAATTTTCAAAAGGGAAGCGCAATCATAACTCTCACTCCATTCATCGACGAAAATAATATAGTTAGGGTCGGAGGGAGACGGTCAAATTCGCAAATTATCAAAACTAATCATCAAGGATGCTCACTTAAAAACATTACATGGTGGCAATCAAGCAACGTTAGCACACCTGAGAGGGCGATATTGGATAATAAATGCTAAAAACACAATTCGTCAATACATACACGAATGTATAATCTGTATTAGGTACTTTCAACTCGAATGTATAATCTGTATTAGGTACTTTCAAGGTTCCCAGATTACAACAAGATGGAATCTACTAACCAAACTCAGTCAAGGATTTTGGAAGAAATGGCACACGGATTACCTTTCGCGATTACAACATAGGCCAAAATGGTTACTTGAACAACCTTACTTTCGAATAGGAGAATTGGTGATCCTCAAGGAGGAACATTTGCCTCCCACACACTGGCCACTAGCAAGGGTATTCGAACTACACCCTGGACAAGATGGACTCGTCAGAGTAGTTTCAATTAAATACAAAGATAACACGCTTAAACGAAATATCACAAAGGAATGTCGCCCACCCATAACTAACAACTCAGAGGATCAGATGAACATGAATTAACAAAATAGTGATTGTGTCCGTTCAACAACAACTAAGGATGAAAACAAAACACAGCAGCAATCATCAAAGAGCTTAGACAAATGCACTTCAGATATAACAATTGCACCAGAGAGTAATGATACCACACAGCTCCATGCAGCAAAGGACAACCAATCCCTGAGACGGCAGCCCCATAGACATGCAAAAGGCCGCGACCAAAGTAAATTATCTAGCCCTAACAATATTTTCAATTTGCTGGATATAGGCAAACTTGAAGTGGTAGCCATGAAGTGGAAGATAGTAATTTACTACAACATGACGAGTTATTGGGAGGAGATAGAAGTCCTTATAAAAGCTCAGATCGAATTGGAAGCAGTCTGCAAGGAGCTCTCTAACTTAAGATGCGACATAATCCTACAACAATTTCAGTGGCAATTCAAAAACTTGGTGAGAACTGTTGCAGAACCGAATAAAAAGTTCCGGACCAATACAGTGTTTAAACTGTCAAGAATATGATCACCCAAGAACATATTGCAAGTTGATATCAGTGCGCGCCATATGCGGGGAACTACACCAAACCAAAAGTTGCCCAAAACTCTTCAACTGAAACGAAATGTGCCAATTGCCGTGGAAACCACACCGCAAATTACAGAAGATGCCCACTCTACATAAATATTAGCAATGGTCACGTCTCAGGAGGCAGTATAAAACTACAGCAGATGCGCAGAATACCCTGAATAACTGCATGCAACTGATGATGCAGTTAATGACAACAATGTAAAATATGGTAGAAGCAATGTTAAAAAATCAAACCACTATGATCCAGAAACTAGAATGTCTCCGATAAATTATCTGAAGATATGCCGTTGGAGGAGGAAATTCAAGCAACCTCTGTATGTGTGGACCTCGACAAAGAAAGCTTAGTCATCGCTTCAATACATTGCCCTCCAAATAATAATGTTTTGGCATATATCTACAAAAAAATGTTTGCACCCCTGGGTCAACTTTTTATGTTCGCCGGCGACTTTAATGCCAAACATACCTACTGGGGTTCAAGATTGACTACTCCAAGGGGACGTCAATTAATCAATGTTATTCAAGAAAACCACCACGATGTTGCTTCGTGTGGCTATCCAACTTATTGGCCTAATGATCGTCGAAAAATCCCTGACGTCCTTGATTTTGCAGTCACAAGTAACATAAACCGAGAAATAATCCAAGCTAAACCACTTTTAGAATTATCTTCTGACCACTTTCCGGTCATACTACATTGCTGGGCCGACCAAAAGCCATGTTCTATAAATAACTATCTAACGAACAATTTCAATAACTGGTTGAAATTCAAGATGTACATCAGTTCACACATCGACCTAACGTCTACACTGCAGACGGCAAACGATATAAACATTGCTATGGAAAACTTTAATGATCTACTAGTCAACGCAGCTATTTCGGCCTCGTCTAAACCAAAGAGCAAACAGACAAGACACACCATAACATCCGCTGAAATAGAAAAAATGTTAACAGAGAAACGTCGCTTAAGACGCATTTAGCAAATTAATCGATCACCAGATGCTAAACATAACTTTAATCAGGCAAAAAGAAAACTACAAAGCCTACTACAAAAAAACAAGATGGATTATATGCAAAATTTTCTTAAATAGTTATCTCCCCATTCGGACACACACTATTCATTATGCGAAAGCCACTAAATACTGTTACGACTTCGTGTGTCAAACAATTTGGAATATTTTTTCTATGTGGTAAACTTGGGCTTGATTATCGGGTCGTGGTGATGGCATGAGTAAAATTGATTTATTTTGCTGATGGCATCACCATCTAGTCGGCATTTGTCTGTTGCTTGCAGGTTTGCGTCTATGGTTTGGTTTCTTCGATCAATATACATTGTTGCCGAGCTTCGTATTAAATTTTGATGGAGCGAGCACAAACATGCATTTGTGGCCCTATTCTGACTTTCCCAGGGAATTGGGAATTGGGAAAATATTTGGCTGTAATTACAAATGCAATAATTCCCAAACATTTATTTCCCGTTCCCAAATCTATATTCTGGTAGACTGGGAATACATTTTTGGGGAAAAAAATTTATTTTGCTTTTTAAAACTAAAACGCATGTTGCGACCTTATTACAAGTTTAATTTATTTTTAAATATATATTTATTAGAAAAAATAATATTAAATATTCGAAAAAGTACGAATTACAATTCTCTAAAAAATAATATAGGGAAAAATTAACGTCAAAACTGCTATAAAATTGAATTGTTTTTTCCAAATAAAAAAACTTCCCAAACGCCAGAATACACTTTGGGACTAAAAAATTCCTAACTGCTAGAAATACGTCACTAATTCCCAATTCCCTATTCTAGGGGAAAACCAGAATAGAGCCACTGGTGTGTGAAAGAATGAACCAGACGTATAGAGAAATATTTTATTTTTTTGATGTTCGAAAAAATCGAAAAAGAAATATTTTCTCTATACGTCTGGTTGGTGGGAATTCGGTGCGCGAGATTTTTTACGTCCCTTAACCTAGCAGAAGCCATACAGTAGAACATTACAAAATAGTATGGATAATTATAGGCTAATTATGGGCTAATTAAATGCCCCATTAAAAAATTTTGGGCTCCATCCCTACCAACTAAAGCGTGGTTTCTGCTAGCTTTAGAAATAGTTAGCAGAACCCATATCAAAAAATGATTTAAAAACAATTGGAAAAGGTTAATTTTAAGCCTAAAAGGTTAATTTTAGGCTAATTAAATGCCCTATTTAAATTTTTTTTTTGGTTGATCTAGAAAATGCAAAAGGCTTTATCATTTCAAAGCTAGCAGAACCCAAATCGAAAATCGGACCAAAACCGAAATTAGAACTCAAAACAAGATCAATTGACAATCGAATAATTTTAGGCTCGGTATGGGCTAATCAAATGTCCCATTAAAAATTTTTGGGCTCCATCCGTTTTTGACCTAATTTCAGGTCATTTAAGCTAAAGCTAGCAGAACCCAAATCGAAAATCGGACCAAAACCGAAATTAGAACTCAAAACAAGATCTATTGACAATTGAATAATTTTAGGCTCGGTATGAACTAATCAAATGTCCCATTAAAAAATTTTGGGCTCCACCCGTCTGATCAAACTTCAAGTCATTTAATCTAAAGCTAGCAGAACCCAAATCGAAAATCGGATCAAAACCGAAATTAGAACTCAAAACAAGATCAATTGACAATCGAAAATTTTAGGCTCGGCATGGGCTAATCAAATGTCTCATTAAAAAATTTTAGGCTTCTTCCGTTTTGACCTAACTTAAGGTCATTTAATTTAAAGCTAGCAGAACCCAAATCGAAAATCGGACCAAAACCGAAATTAGAACTCAAAACAAGATCAATTGACAATCGAAAATTTTAGGCTCGGTATGGGCTAATGAAATGTCTCATTAAAAAAATTTTGAGCTTCATCCGTTTTATCCCATACCGAGCCTAAAATTATTCGATTGCCAATAGATCCTGTTTTGAGTTCTAATTTCAGTTTTGGTCCGATTTTCGATTTGGGTTCTGCTAGCTTTGAAATGATAAAGCCTTTTGCATTTTCTAGATCGAACCGAATAAAAAAATTTAAATAGGGCATTTAATTAGCCTAAAATTAACCTTTATTTTTCCAATTGTTTTAAAATCATTTTTTGATATGGGTTCTGCTAACTATTTCTAAAGCTAGCAGAACCCACGCTTTAGTTGGAAGGGATGGAGCCCAAAATTTTTTAATGGGACATTTAATTAGCCCATAATTAGCCTATAATTATCCATACTAAATATCTTGTAATGTTCTGCTGTATGGGTTCTGCTAGCTTAAGGGACGTGATTTTTTGTTGTTTTGATAAATTTCGTGTGTTTGAGAAAAAGAGGAGTCTCGTTTGGATGATGGAAATAATAAGTCAGTTTTGAAAATTTCTAAATTTTAATTTTTGAGAACAGTCGAGTCCAGTTATGTATTTTAATAGTTGAATAAGACTACCAGTTGTGTTTATTTCGTTAATAAAACACTTTAAAAAATAAAAAGTGAAATATTATATTGTCGATAATTTTTGGTGGCGCGAAACCATCTTCCCTAACAGGTCGTGCGATTTAACTACATATAGCGGGCCTTAAAACAGCGAATCAATAAAAAGAGATGTACAGTTATAAAGTATGTGTACCGTAGAGGTACACATTTGATGCTGAATTTGATTGCGAACCATTAACAAGTTGATACTTGCATGAAAATTTACTTAACTACCAACGTCTATACGTTGGTAGTTAAGTAAATTTTCATGCAAGTATAAACCACGTGACCATTCTGTGAAGTATAGTAATCATAGCGGATAACGGCGAAACTACCACAGAAGAGTTTGGTGGTGCCGCATTATAAAACAGTGCAAGTCATAGACACCGCAACGGGTGGCCCATCGAGGCAGGAAAATTACCAAATCGTTTTAAGCACCTGTGTCGTGAGGACACAGCGGCAGCCTAGTTAAGGCGATACAAAGCCCAACGGTGTATTCAACAGTTTAAGGTGATCCAACGCAAACGTGATTTGCCGTTTACGGGTGGCCTACCACAAGGCCCTTCTAGATATTTTTATGCGCTTGGTTGGTCTCGCCACACAAATTTCCTTTCACGTAGGGCAGCCATTTTTGTTGTTTATTACTTTTTCTTTTTTGTGTTGTTGTCGTTTGACCTATATTCCGTTAGGCGACTTCATTACCTTGTTTGACTTGATATTTTGGGTGATTTTATTTCACAATTTTGTTTGAGATGACAAATAAAATGAATTGCTAAATTTTTCTCGGTTTGGTGTGATGGAGGCGGGGATTTCATTTCATGCTGAGCCTATTTTATTATGATTTTGTTTGATTCGTTCCTCAAGTTTCGGCCGACCAATTAAGGCGGAACTCTGGTTATATTTTTTATTATTTGCGTTTTTTTTTAGAATTTCTTTAATCACGGTGTAGGTCAAGAGCCACGCAAGCCTCAAACCCTACGTACCATAGCACTTCTCAGTGAGATGTAGCCGGCAAAATCACCGTGTATGGTCTCTGCGTGGTTCAGATGAAATCTGCGGGTCGGCTGCTGGGCCGTCCCGTAACAATACCTTAAACGGCCTCAGCAACCAAATCCGCCAATTCGTCTTTCTAACGGTGAATGGGCTAGAAGTGACGAGAAAAAAGCTAAAGCCTTTGCTGATCACCTTGAAAGTGAATTCACTCCAAATATTAGATTTTCGGTGGTTCAAACAAAAAATATCGCAAAGAAACCACTGGTAAAGTTTATTATTGCACATGATATTCAATTAAAGTCAGCCCCTGGGTATGATCGAATTACAAGTGAAATATTACGAATCAGGATATATCCCTGAGTGCTGGAAATTATCAACTATAAAAATGATCCCAAAGCCTGGCAACGATCCTTTCAAAGTCTCGTCATATAGACCAATAAGCCTACTACCAATCGTCTCGAAAGTATTCGAAAATACTATTATCGAAGAAAATATTAAACCGAAACTACGAAATATCATCCCTAGTTATCAATTTGGTGTCACAGCCCAGCACGGAACTATTGAGCAAGTGCACCGAGTAGCTACAAAAAATATAAGGTCAGCATACGAAGAGAAAAATACTGATCCACCGTATTCTTGGATGTTGGCAGAGCATTCAATAAAGTTTAGCACGAGGGTCTGTTTCATAAAAATAATCAAATACAACACCTCTAAATCGAACGAGAAAAACATTCCGACTGGAGAGTACCACATGGTAGTGTGGTTGGCCCAACCTTATATTTAATTTTCACATCAGATCTACCAACGTCTTCGCAAATTCTGACGTCTACTTTCGCAGATGATACGGCAGTCGTATGTAGCCATAAACGGCGTCCGAAGTTCTGCAGAAACATATTTATGACATCGAAATATGGCTAAAGAAATGGAAGCTAAAGGTCGATGGAGAGAAATAGACCCACGTAACACTCACTTTAAATATGCTTACTTGTCAAATATCTAGGCGTCCATCTAGATCGATGGTTAACTTGGCGAAGACATATTCAAATGAAACGAGACCATATCAAATTAAAAATTGATAAAATGCACTGGTTGATGGGGAATACTATTGACCTAGAATACAAACTTCTCCTGTATAATACAATGATTAAACTAAATTGGTCGTATGGGTGTCAATTATGGCAATCAACCTCAAATTTGCATATCGACATTGCCCAGTGAACACAGTCAAAAATTCTCAGACTGATTACAGGAGCACCCTGGTTCGTAAAAAATAAAAATGAATTACAAAAGATGCGGATCAGCTATGCAGGAAATCTGGTATCTCATCCGAATTTGCTGGCGCGGAACCTAAAAGATATACCAACGTCTACGCGATTAAATCAGAGAACGATGGCTATTGTAATAACATAAATAATAAAATTATTAAGTTTAGTTATTGATAAGAAGTAAATTCTGCTCCGGCAGATTTACATAATTGAAAGATTCAATAAATAAAGAAAATAGTTAAAATGCTGCCGCTATCGGGATTGGAAAGCGCTACCTCCCGATCCTAACGCCAAAGCTTTGCACTATGCTGTTTGGTCGGTATGTTCACGTATTGCTTCCATTACAACTATAAAAAAATCACACGTAATTATCTTCATGGTAATTTTTTTCATAGCCTACTAAGTTTAAATAATTTCAAATGATGAGACAGTTAATGTGAAAAATCCTGAATAGTAATCCAAGTGAGCCAGAAATCTGATATCCGCTTTATTCACCTGTTATTAATAATCTCACTGAAATCACAGAGATTTAGTGTCTTTGGGTTACCTTGCCCTTTAACGAAATTCTTTTAGGTAAAAAACTATTCTAGTATTATTATTTATAATTAATTTTGTATTTGTTTTTATTATTTCAATGCCGAATACCTTTAATTTTTAATCTGCATACTATGTAGGGTTCCAAAACAACCTTCCGTCTATTTATCCGCTGTAATAATAAAAATATGTAACACTAAGTGAATAATAAAAATCAAAGCTTTTAAGATGCCACAGAGAGATCGAATGGATTGCATTTCATTTGTTTTGTTTTATGTTAATGTCACGGTCATCTGCTTTAAGCTTTATATACATAATACAAAAGGTGTGTGAGAAAAAATTACAAAATTGATGATTTCTAATTAAATTATGATTATTACTAATAATTTGTTGCTTATGATTTTTATATAAGAGTCATAAAAGTCATAATTAAAACGTGGCAAGATAAGTGTATGTAACGTACTTAGAGTGCATACATTATGTCTTTTCGGTATAAATCAGATAGAAAATTGCCTATATCATTACGAAATCGATTTCGATATTACGTGATCTTTCAAGTCAACCTAAATTTTGTAAAAAAAAAAAAAAATCTTTACTTTTATAACGAAGAAACATTTTTTATTTATTTATTTACTTTTGAATAAAAATAATTATCAATGAATAATGAAATAATAATAAATTTTTATAATTTATATCGTGATGTCGTACATAAGAAGTGGGTTAATTGCATATCATATAACATTCATAATACAGCTTCAAATCGGAAATTCCGATTCCAATCCCTGATAAAAGAAGAATTTTGATCGTTTTACGGTACAAAACACTTTCTGTATATTTTTACAATTTATTGTAATCAGATTACTTTATTATTTATATTACATGCAGATTACCTTCGGTAGGATATAAAATAAACCGCTTGAGATGATTTCATTTGGGGCCAGATTAAAATATAAAATTCAAGGTGAATTTTATCGTCGCGCAGGTACATAATAATACTAATTAATTTAAGTTTGTTTACTGTGCGCCGCAGTCTTGGTACGTTGAAGGAAATGAAAAGTATTTAAAGCTAATCAAATTTACTAAAAACAGTGTAAACAAATTTTACAAGTTGTTAATTATTTGTATCAACAAATTTGCCTTGTTATACGCTTGCAACATCCCATTCATCTTTCTTTGTCAACAAATTCAATACCATTCCATTTAATTTGCATGCGGTAAACGCAACGAACGGAAGTTTTATCTATAAACATTAAATAATTCCCAATTACGATCATCACTCTGTATACGTAATATATGTGAAGTTAGCCTATAAAAGGTCATCTCACACTAAAGTTATGTTTTCATCCATAAATTGACATTAGTGTTGCGTGAAGCAATTTAAGTTTGAGGTATTTCTAGCTCTTCACTTCATTATTCAGAACCCTCGGCACCATCACAAACAATTTAATTGCAATCTTTCACGTAGTTTTGCAGTTTTTATATATTTCATGTAAACTGTTTACCAATGGTATCAGCTGTCTAAGTCCAACATTGGTCCTTCGCGCCAAGAAAAACAAGCGGCGGAAAATTCAAAAGGAACATCGAATAACAACAGAGCGATGAAAAATTATTTCAGCTTAACAGCAACTATAAAACTCATGGAGACGGAAGAAAATCAGTAAAATATCTCAAACCTAAGAAGCCGCATCAAATCATTGTATGCTGACTTTATACAGTAATCAACGACAACATGATTCGAAGTACTACACCAACAGTAGAGCCAACACGCCATTACCATGGTAAAACAAAGAAAGTGGTCGAACATACACCACTTTTTTGGAAGGCATACGTGTACGTTTCAATACTGGTCCAAAACAAATACCCACTGGTGATGATCAAGGGAATAAGTTTAAAACTCTACCATATAACCCAGGAGATAATACGATGGCACCCAGAAACTTATCAACGAGATTAAATCTGATCAAGCTTGAACCAAATCACAGATGTCCATTAAAATATATTTCTTGAAAACCTCAGACGAAGGAGCAACAACACTACCATATTTTTTTTGAGGAAACTTATGAAGATATAAGAGAATCGTATGACAAAACAGTGATAGCTGTCCAAACATCACTGGATCGTTTAAGACATAATACGGAGGATTCATCACAGGTTAAACTTCCAAAAATCAGCATACCGCACTCTAACGGGGAGCATATGAAATGGATAGGGTTTTTTGATGTCTTGAAGACAAGTGATTTCACAATAATAAAACACTAACGCAGATACACATAAAATGAGTTATCTGAAAACATACTCTGGTGGCCAGGTACCAGATACATCCATACATTGATGACGCAACCCACCATTAATAAGAAATCGGCATCAGCCATTCGTACATTATACGACACCTGCAATGAATTCCTTCAAGCAATAAAAAAACATGAATTGGGATCCAATTATCATCTATACGATACCAAAGAAACTTAGCAATGAATCAGCGAGATTATGCGAGATGTTATTAAAAAATTCAAGAGACATTCAACGCTTTATGAAGTTTTATGATTTTTCTTGAAAAACGTGTTACAGCCTTGGAAACTGTGTTTCGCAAGAAAACCATCAACATTCGTAAACCTACAATATTTAGATCGAAATACAATCCACCAGGAATAACACTGTTGACACCAGATGTAAAAACCCCAGCAGATGAGAAAGCTATCTACGTACAATTATCGATCCCTGCTCACAAGTGAGCTCTATATCATTTCCAAGACACCTAACAGCTTAAAATTAAAAATTTTAATTTAAAAAATTAAAAATCCAGGGTTGGACAACGTACTCAGGAAGCTCTCTCTGTATAAACTCTCAAAAGGTTTTAGAAGTTCGAAGATTTACATCCCCCGCGGAAACAAATTTCAGAAGAACCGAAGTGTGAACTGGGGTTCTAAAACACTTTCAAATTATTAACAGATGGCAGGTACCGATCAACAGTACTATTGCCTCGTTACGGGACACGAAAAAATGGCAAGCAACAACGAAAAACTACCAACCGATGATAATCAGAGTACAGATGCATATAAGATTGAAATTGACCAAACTGCCAAAGCTTTGGGGCTCTATTGGAAACCCAAACTCGTCATCTTTCAGTTTAACATAGTACTCCCGAGCCCAGTATCAAAGCGAAATGTTCTTCCTACAACGGCCATGATTAACCCATTAGGATGGATAGCACTAGTAGCAATAATGATAAAGATTGCGGAACAATGTGTTAATTACACCAACGAATTAGGCTTGCTCGACGATCTTAAAATTGCAAGGTGGACAGGATGTTCAGATAGATCATTTCTAGAGGTTCTCGGATTTAGTGACGTGATGAAACAAGCGTATATGCCGCTTGTGTTTATCTAAAGTGATCACAGGAAAACATGCCAACATAAGCCTTGTTAGCTAAAACAAGGGCAGCGCCACGAAACTGAAAGTTAAACAATTAGAAATATCAGGTGGGCAACTAAATTTCACACATATAGGGTGTCCCAACAAGAGCGCCGAATTTAATTTTAAAGCAACACATTTTTTTTTTTTAATTAAGCAAACATTTTTACTTCAACATAAAGAAAAATAATTCCGATTAATTGTGAAATACAACATCCAGCAAATGGCCACCTCGGAACCTCTGGCACAGAGTTATTCTTTTGTTGAAATTTTCAATAACGTTTTCTCATAAATGAGGCTGTATTTCACCAATAACGCGCCGCATTTCCTCTTTAATATGTTCAACTGTTTCAGGCTTATTTGCATACACTTTTTCCTTCACAAAGCCCCAAAGAAAAACGTCCATCGGTGTTAGAAAATGTGCCTCATCTGAAAAAATTATTTTCTTTGAAAAATCCGCCACAATTTGATGATGTTCCAACACCCAATCAGCAACGATGATGTTCTGATCCATCAGCGTAAATTTGGTCTCAAATTTTGTAATTAAACGCCTCACTGTCGATAGAACGAAAATGTCGAGTTGTGTGGCAAATCGTTGGGAATTTGTGGGAAACCTCGCTTTTCTGCTTCAACTTGAATTAATGCAGCTGAAGCGCGTCATTTGTTTAACCTGTTACTGCACACTTTTAAATTGACGACCGTGCTCAGAAACACACTTTTCTGTTTTCCATTATTTATGACTGCCATATGAAATTGAGCGTTCGTTATATGTTTGGAAGTGAAAATTATCTCATTTTCTTACAGTTTTTCAATGAAAACTGTCGACGGTCATAGCCGTCATTTGCTCATTACAACGTTTTTTCTATTTTTCTTTTTCCAGAACAAATGACGGCTATAGCATTCGCACATCTATGGCCCCCTGTCGGAATGCAAAACTCATGGCCGACCCATCTTCCATGTCAGTATAAGCTGGCATGGAGCTTGCAATGCGCCGATGGTCTTAAAATCGGTCCTATAGCCGTACGTCCTCGGATTGGCTGACTGGTGTAAAACTTAGGACGGGTTAAGCAAACCGCGAAAGAGCAGGGAGATTCTTGAACAGGCCCCAGAACAGATTGCAGGGAACAAAAAAATACAAAAATACAAAAAAAATGGTTTCGGTCTAAAAACGCGTCGTTTTACCGTCGTGGTATTGATGGCAATAGCCAGAGAGATGGCAAAAATGTGTAGATAACGAAGCACAATACTTTGAATAAACGATTTTTATATTTCTATTGAAATTTTCCATTTTTAATTTTTCAAAAAAACCTGGAAATTTAGTTGCACACGTAGTACAACACATATGAGTTGTCCCCATAAAAGACCCGGGAAATTCTCCCTACAAGCGAGCAACAAGAAAAGTTGCGGTTTTAACGAAAGTAGAAATAGCGGCAAACAATCATAGTAAGAACTCTATAGATAATATTGAAGTAAACGAAAAACCTAGGCGAATGAAAAAACGATCTACACACTCAAAATTTTACGTCACCTGATCTCAATATTCTGTATGCTCGGTCTAGCATCATCCACTTCAAATTTTAACCCATAGGTCGCTGGTTCATATTCAGCTCAAAGGACCACAATGTATCTGAGTTTTGACGGCTAGCAGGTATATTAGCTCAGTATGCCTACGTCTTTAATTTGATTTATGTTAAAGCTTACCACTGTGGGTCTATTCTGTCTTTCCCTGGGAATATGGAATTTTGAAAAATATTTTCATAGCATTTTTGCCAAAATTATATTTTTCTGGCCTGATTTGATGTTAACATTTTTCAAACATTTTTGAAAGTTAAATGGGAAAATATTTTCCGCTATAAAAATTTTGTAGAACAAAAGTTGTGGAACACTTCAGTAGGCCAGAAAATATAATTTGACGAACATGATATCAATATTCGCATTCCTCGTCGTGCCGGAAATTAAATTCATCGGTGTAATATGGCTACTGAAACTCCAAAACAGTATTACAGAATATCAATTTATATCCCATTTTTGTACTCTATGTTTGGCCGAATTGATGAATGACTCAGTAAGCACAAAGAATTTGTTTGCAGTTTCAAGTGCATTTTATCAAACAGAGAATCGGTATATGATAAAAAAAATTGAAGAGGCAGCAACAATTATTTATAAAATATGCATGTATTTTAAACAATAATGTGAAAGGATTAGGAGAATTGCAATTGTGGTGGAAATATGCTATAGCATATGTGCCTATAGGCATAGATCATTAAAAACCTTTCAGGATATTCAAGATATTTCTTTCAGGAAACAATTTGATTGGTATATCGGGCAGTTTTTTAGGTACAAACTGTTTTCCTTGATTTTTACGGGGCAAATTTTATGCAATGTTGAAGCGCCATTGTCGGCCATCCCAGAGATGGTGATTCAGGTTTTATTGATGCTATTCTTAAACCATTACATAACCTTTCAGAAAAACTAAAAAATTTGATAGGCACATCGGGCAGTTTTTTACAGCGTTGTGCGTCTACGCGTATTTTGGAATTTTCGACGTCATGGTCTGAACAATTGGCTTAGAATATGTCGAGAATGTAGATAATTGTTAGATATTCTTTTATGTTTGTAGTACATTAAAATAAGGAATGGCGTTTGTTACAAGTTGGCCGCCTGACAATGGCAATGCATTAGCATTGCCCGTATTAATTTTAATACTGAATACCAAGTTAAATTGTTAAAGAATTCGGAATAAACTAAATTGATGATTGTATGGCTACTAAGCCTTGGGGTCCACTATACATTACAAGTTCAATCTGAGTTTCCTGTATGCCTCAAGCACAATCAAATTACCTTTGTGCCCAAAACTAGAAAACTTATTACAAAAAGTAGGTTATGCAATAAATAAATAGAGATGACACGAACATTTTTACTTCAGCTTGAGCCACCCTTATCGATATTGCGATTGTTCACATTTCAAGCGGTTTTCCTTTTTGAAGATAAGGCACGTCGCTGCCACTTTCAATTCCTCAAAATTAGCTTCGCTTTGCCATGATGAATGAAAAATATGGTCTAAATTACTGTTCTACAATGTTTCTCTTTCGAATAACAAGCGTGCTGAATTAGGGAATTGATCGTAAGATGGATCCTCACAATGTTCAGATTTAATGTAGTGTAACAAATTACGCAAGTTTTCGATCTACAAATTTGCTTAGCTGCTCTAATGAGTACAGCCTTTTTAGCCTTACTTCAACTGCGATTGTCAATTTTGAATAAATTTTGCCTTTATTCCGACAGTGTATTGTTATTACTACAAATCACCAAGAATCATCATAACTTCCATCCTAAATGCAATTAAGACATTCTGTAAAGTGATCTGAACTTGTCAAAGCATCCTTTACAACTTTCATAATCTAACCTGTGGCCGTATTCTTGAAACCGGTGGAAATTTCCCCAATCGGAATACAGGTTGCTTTGAAATTCTCTATATTATCCGAATTTTTCGTCGGCTTTGAGAGGGAAAAGATTTAATTGATTTGTGTTTTTTTTGTATAAATTTAGGTCCCCATAATTTTTAAATCTAAAATTTAATAAAAAAAAAAAACTAAAATTTATTCAATATTGGAAAGTTAGAATCTATATGTGTGGTTGAAATTAAGTCTAGACACATTTTGAATCAAAATTGGATTGGACTATTATTTTTAATTAGACCTTATTTATATTTAAAGATATTGCATAAACATATTAACTTGTTTTGTTAATATCTAATGATTATGATTTATTTTCGACATTGTTGACATTTTCGACATTGTCCCCATTTTCGAAATTGTTCACATTTTCGACATTGTCGACATTTTCAACATTGTCGACGTGAGTTTTTTAATTTTCGACATACATTGTCTACACGTGTAGACAATGTATTAATTACGCCATGTAGACAATAGGGCACAGCGCTGTTATTTACTCCAGCTTTTATCAATAGCGCAAAAAACCCACGTAGTCCAATTCTGTTTATTTCTTTCCACAATGTAAATATTTGTGGATACTGCACAATTATATCAATTATTGCGTCAAAAAAGCAGTTAAAAGCTTTATCTGTGAAATCAAATCTCATACCTGGTGGAAGAATTATTTTATTCATAACACCTCTGTATTATGACGCGGTGTACGTCAAGATTGATGAGGAACTGAATCGTAATAGATAATGTATATGTATGTGTCTTTTTTTTTGTTTAAATTGAAGAAACCACAGAAGAGTCTAGGACCCCTCCAGGCTACTTTAATCATTTTTTCAAATTTATTTGCAAGTTTTCAATTATTTATTTCCCTACTAAGGGAATAATTCCGCATCAATTTACCCTGTCGTGATTAATTATAATCGAATGCGGAAATTTCCACGGATTTCAAGAATAGGGGCCCAGGAACGAAGTATGCACATTCGCTACTATAACCAAAGAGGAAAAGTTGAAATCCGCCCTAATCCATGAAATAAAGCAGTTCAAATATTGGGAGAATCACACGTGAGCCTGAAAATTTTATAAGTCAATCGTACCGTTCTGGTTGGCGCTACAGGCTCACCTGTGTTTGGCTACATTGAGAAAAATTTTGCATTACAAAATTAAATCAGCACATAATTGGTGCTACTAGACTCGTTTTTGATCGGAATGGAAAGAGAAACTATCGATAGACCGTATTATTAATTTTGAATCAATGGTTTTCTCTTTAATTACTAAAACCAAAACGGAATCTCATTGACTTTAAAACATTTTTTTTCTTTTCACCTAGGGAAATTATGATACTTATGAACTCTCAGTTGATTTAAAATCGTATCGTTTTGAAATTATTACAAACGGAATGAAAATGAAAGTAAGATAAAATTATAATTATGATTATTAGGCTTTTTAAAACTTTATTTTTCAATATTTTCACTGGAACTAAAGCCTACATGGTTCAGGCGGTGAAATTTTAACTGTGAATAAAAGATGAACTGTATAAAACTAATAGTCTTGGTGAGTTGGACATAAGAGGTTAATGCATACTTCATGGAATTTCAAATTGTTTTACTAAATTGATGATTTATGTGGTTCTATGTCCCTGGGGATTTGATCACATCTTCTTCATTTTTGCACATCTTCAACTTTCGTGAACCGCTGGTCTTTCAAATAAGATGACCTCGATCTGAATAAGTGGTAATCAGATGGAGCCAAGTCTGGAGAATAGCCCGCTTGCTGTAAAATTTCCCAGCCTAAGCAGATTTTATTTGCAGAACATCACTTAATTTGCTCAAATGGGCCTGATAACATTCAGCTGTAACAATTTGATCAGGTACCAGAACCTCGTAGTAAATGATTCCTTTCCAATCCCACCAGACACAGAGTAACACTTTCTTGGCATGGGCAAATCCGTGTTTTTTTTCGTTTAGGATTATAGTACAAAATCCATTTTTCATCACCCGTAATGATTTTATGCAAAAAAATCTTTCTTTTGTACCGAGATAGCAAACTCATGCAGATGTCAACTCTTCGGTTTCTGAATTCTTTGGTCAGTTTATGAGGAACCCATTTGCCTTCCTTCTGTATTTTTCCCATTTCATCCAATTACAGTGATATTGCTTTGTGAATAATTTTTAACTGTTCTGCAAGCTCTGTTTGAGTTTGACACGGATTTTCAACCAGTAAAACTTTAAGTTCTTCGTTTTCAAATTGATTGCCTGCATCTGGACGTGGATCGTCCTCAAGACAAAAATTGCCATCACGAAATCTTGCAAATCACATTTTTACTGTTGAATGACTCTCAGAATGTTCACTCAATGTCGTAATAAATGAAAACACGAAACGACAGCTTGTAAATGACTGAAACTTATATCATAAAAATAGCAATGACTAATTATACATACATATATCCAAAACGGTGGGCGATTTGGATGCGTTCAATTATATTTTTTAATGCAACCAACTTTAGAGCCGAGTTTCTACTTGCACACCCTATACGTTTTACTAAGTCTGCGGCACACACAATAAGACAAACTAATTACATAAAGATACACGAGCATTCCTCAGACAAACATAAATCAGCATTTATAATAGACTCGATCAATTATTGTTTATATACAACCAATGATTTTCTATTATGTGCTCGATAATTATAGAAAATTCAATTTGAATTATCGAATGCATCGCACACATCATTTACAGCTTTATAGGTATTGCTTATAAAACCAATCAATCAATTGACCTTTTTGAATTATACTGGTATTTACACGAGAGAAGCATATTGTGTTGCGGATTGGACATGGCTGGATGTTTATAGTGTAAGTACACACACACACACACACACACATTTTCTATTCGTGTTTCTATGTTATATGCGAGCATTATAGAGTAACCTTTTGTGTTATTAAACTAAGTTAAAAGTTATTGGGTCAATGATAAAGCAGATCACAAAGCATTAAGAGTTATTGCACATATTTTAGTTGAGATTTGGAATTGAACCGCAGATAAAGATGCATGACAACTTTTAATGATATTTATATCAAACCGGTTAATTTTTATATAATTAGTAAACTAAAAAAATCTATAATTCGAGACGACATTGCAAGTACCATAATTGCAAATATTTTGTAAGTATTTAGAAAAGTTGTAACAATTCCAGTTGGGTGATGTGATACAGACTACATGAGTACATCATGTTTTTCCATGGAAATTGTGTCTTTCACCAAGCGATCAGACATTCATTAGCCTCCCCATCCCCTTCCAAATTCACCAATATACCAAAATGTAATATCCAACCGTATATTCCCCGCAAATTATCTGAACTATTATATCAACCAAGAAAATAATCCGTATAAGTTGATTTAATGGCGATTTTTTGACTTTCTTTCCCTTACATGATGAGTTATCAAGGAATCGCCGCAATAATAAAACCAAAAATTTTTGCGGGGTGTTGTCGGACCACCCCTCCTTAAAAGAAGCATGCTACAAAAATATTTTATTGTGACTGTTATAAAAAAATAAAGTTCTATCTACCAGACACATCTTTGTTATTCTTGGTTTAAGGCGGCCCTAACTAAGTGGTATCTGTTTTTTGCTAATTAAATAATATTCACAAGAAGAATTTTTTTTTTGAAAATAACTCTATTTAATCAAATTAACTAAATCAATAATAGCACGTCAACATTTCAGTTCAATTATCCATAAATGAAAAAAGATCATTAAACATTTAAAACACATTTTCTCAAAACTATACTACGAGCAGATAACACGGTGTTATTTTAGAGTTACGCTCTGAACTATCATATAAATGCAAGCTTTTGTCAGAGTGTGGTGATATATTTGACCCGCTTACCAAACTTCAGTTGCTTTGGTCGTCAAAAATAGGATGGAACGATTCCTTAGTACAGCAAACGTGGTGCGCCGCAAGAAACGACCTAATATAACTCACCACGATTTCTTCAAATGCAGTCAACACGTAGTATAACAATTCCATGGTTCTTCTGATGCATCCGAAAAGACATATTCTGCTGTAGTATACGCAAGATTAACCAACATTAATAGCAACCGCTCGGTTTACTTAATCGCTATGCAAAAACAGAGGTTCACCTCTAAAGCAACTATCAATTTCTCGCTTAGAATTATGCTGAGCTGTGCTTCTAACAAAATTTCTCACCAAAGACGCCAGCAATTTTTGAAACACCAGTAGGCTTCCTGTATGCTGAAACGGACTCTAATGTTGTTTTAACATGGCTCACAGATGTTGCCAGAAAATGGAATTGCTTTTTGTCTAATAGAACGAGTTTCATCACAGACAAATTACAAAACAGTTATTGGCAATACGTACCAACCGAGATCAATCTAGCTAATTGTGCAAGTCGTGGAATATCACCAAGAGAACTGTTAAACCACAATCTTTGATAGAATGATCCTACGTACCTGCAAATGTCAACGCTTTATTGGCCAAATTACGAAAATTTGCCTCCCCTAGGAAATTTCATTGAATTTTATTTAAATTTTCGTCACCCTCTCGATAAAGCAAAAATTATTTCGAAAAAATAGAAAACGGCCCGGATTAGGGCTCATTAATTTTGAGATGTATCTACCAGTGCCTAATTTAAGATCAAGTTAGAAAAAAATCGTTTTGTGGCAAGTTGCCGAAAATGAATTCTGGTCTAAGAGAGTTCATTTTCGGGAACTTGTAACAAAACGATTTTCTCCTAATTTGGTACAAAATGAGTTACTAGTGTAAAAATCTCAAAATCATTCAGCAATAATCCGAGACATTTTTAGTTTTGGCAATATAGTTGTAGATTTATCGAACGAGATGAAAATTTAAATTACAATCAAAGAAATTTCAACCCCAGAGTTCTGTTTCGGGAACTTGCCAAGCAACATGACATTGAAGTCAAATCGAAATTAATAAGTTTGATAATTTTTGTTTTTGCATTAATTTTGCTAAAATTTTCGGAGTGCTAGCAAATTGGCTATTGATATGTTAGTGTTTCATGATTAAAAAAATTAAATTTCAGGCAACACAAACATATTAATAACCAATTTCGTATTGTGTGAAGTTAGCGCACTACGAAAATTTTATGAAAATTAATGCAAATAAAAACCGACCAAATGGCATAGTGGTTACAGCTTTAGTGTTTGGATCGGGAGGTACCGGCGGGGTCTGAATCCCGATAGGGGCAGGTCGCAAAGGGAATTTTAATTACGATCTGTGATGAAATGGAACACGTCTATGGCCTCCTGTCGGAGTGCAAAACTCAAGGGTCGACCCATCTTGGAGCTATGCAATGTACAGATTTTATCACCAATCGGAGCTACAGCCGTATGTCCTGGGATTGGCTGGAAACGGCGTAAAAATATAGACGGAATAAGCAAGGCCTGAAAGAGTTGGGAAAGCCTTGGCACCAGAACAGGTTGCAGTGATAATAAAATGGGAATTAAAAAAAATGCAAACACTATTTTTTTGTTAAATTAAATTAAATTTATTAAATTTGACTTGACCTCAATCTCATCCAGAGTTGGAGGTTTCGTGTCATCTACTATATTTACGTGATCATGTCGACAACGTGATCATGTCGCCTACTTATGTAGATAACATCGACTACTCGTACACAAGGTTGGCAACTACTTGTAATCCGCGGCAGTAGTGATTGTATGATTTGCATATTTTGGCCTTCTGTTTGCGGAGCTTTTGGTTAATAGGAGTTATTATTACTATAAAATACATTTCCAAGTAACTTACACTGTGTGTCTCATACCAATTTTTTCGGCTAAATTATTAACTAAACTAAACTGCCGTTGGTTTGTACTAGTGATTTGATAGTTGTCATTTTATCCATAAAACTGGCTGTTCACATTATTAAATATTAAATTTATTACTAAATTGATAATTCACCATCAATCACAGTTGCATTAGAGTTTTTATAACGTGTTGATTGTTTTGTCTAAATTAATGATTAGTTCATACCAGTTGTTCATAGATTACACAAAAAAAAACCGCATCTGGTGTTTAATAAAAATTTGTTAAATAAATAAATTGTTAAATCAATTATGTAGTTAAATTTAATTGACATCAAATGTACAATTGGATAGGATAATCTATTAATAACTAGTGTGAAGTAGCCATCAATTAATTTTTGTATTTTTCCGACTAGCTAAATGATGACCAGTTCATACTAGTCTTATTGTGACATGTTGCTAATGTCAATATACCGAATGTGCATGACATTTAGTTCTAAACTGAATAATTAGTTCAAACTACCTGACCCGGCGAACCTCATTCCACCCCAAATTACTTCGTTTGGAGCAAATACTTTTGTCCTTCACGAAAATTGATTTTGATGAGAGAAAATTTCAGTCAACTGAACTCTATTCTCAATTGACGATTGAGTTGAGTGGCCATTCCATTCTCCTTTTTATCGGGTTCAACAATAAAGGTAGGTTTATGGTTGCGTTCATTCTTTCATTCGGTCATTTTTTCGACCAATCATTTCTTGTAGAAAAATCCAGAAGAAAAAAATCGTCATTTTTGAGCCATATGATTGGTCGAAAAAATTGACATGACGAACTAACGCAACCACAAATGCGGCATAATGTATTGAAAAGTGAATGAAATGTCAATTCAAACTCAGGCATCTAGCGAAAATTTAGTTTCATTTTGGATTTTTCTCTCAGTGTGGAAATGAATTGGAGTCAGTTGGAATTCAAAAGAATTCAATGTATTTTGTGCGAGTGGAATTAAATCGAATACAGACGCAAATCAATACAATGCATTGTGGTAAACAATATTTTCCGGCTTTTTGTCTGGCGCGTAAATGAACAACAATGATGGGTTGCTAACTCTCGAACACGCGACGAACAACTGACCATGAGAAAAATGCGGGAATTCCAGAATTATTCCTACACACTATCAGCGATTGATCTTGCGATTTGTTAATCGTCACAGCGAACGCAAAACGAACGGGGAACTGGTTACATTTGGAATCAGAGGAATTCTCAAAATTAGAACATCCTCTCCGTTGAATTTGCCCTTGATGCTCGTTGCTTGAATCACGTTGTTCATCAATTTCTTCACAGCTAATCGCCTTCCGTTGCACAATCCTATACCCACAGATCCTATCTTCAGCATCAAGTTATGCGGTGGTATTCCCGGCAAATGATTGGTCATACAGTCAATGGATTTGTAACAATGCACTTCCCCAGCGATTTGGTTTTGAATCAAGTAATTCAGACTGTCAACATCCTTGGGTACGATTTTACTCAACATGTTTCCAACTGTTGGGTACTCTGAAAACGCTCAATGCGAAAATGACGCCTGTCAAATTGCACAGCACCTGAGTCAACTACAACGCGGTCTACTGGGTTGTAGCATTAACGATCATACCACAGCGCCATCTCTTATTTATCTCATTAACTTTCAGCTTTTATCAATTTACCTCACGATTTTCTGAGATTTTTCAAACTGCGCGTTGACTATTCGTGTCTTACAGCATCCAAAATCATTGAAACATTGAAACGGAAAAACCCTGAAAGGCCAATCTGTTTCATAGAATTGCCAGCTATCTGTCATGCATCCCATGCGGCAATTGCTGCCGCAGCTCAGTTTTTAAGAGGGAATAGCGTGGGTGTTGGGGGTGCTCAGATAGTGTCCTTGTTAACCTCGAATAAAAAGAGGAAAAAGGAGCGAAGTTGAGTGGGGAACCGGACTCCTAAGTTGCGGTGTCGTCATCAACCCATTATATGGATCGAATTAGCCGAGGTTGGCTATTGAGGGTTTAAATTTTCATTTAAAAAATTAATTTGGCCTCAGGCCCATAAATATTATTAGTAAAATTTTTTTTTGATTTATAAAGTGCTACCATCAGAATGAACCCGCGTGCTAATGCACTTGCGTGATTTCCGCTCCTAATGAAGCAGCTGATATGCTCTTTACCAAATGGGCGGTTTACGTTAGTATGGTGATTATATTTTTTTTAAATTATTAAACAACAACAAAAAAAATATTGAGACAAATCGGTTCGGCCGTTAGCAACTGATGCGCTAGAAAAAAATTTAATTTTCTTCTGGTTTTTCCGGCAGTTTCCGAGTTTTCCACTCTGATTTTCCAATTTGTATCTTCTAAAAGGCCATCTGGATCGGATACATGCAAAATCTCGTAAATAAACATCATATTTATATTTTCCATATTTTTCGATTGTTCCGGTGGATTTTCCCAAAACTTTCTTTCGTAAGACTCAACGAAAACAAATTAAAACAGATTAAGCCAAATCGGTTCAGCCGTTCTCAACAGATGCTCGTTTATACATTTTTTACGTCACTTTTAGGCATTTTTGTTAAAAAAAAATTTTATACGGTTTCGGTTTACCGTCTGTCCGTCTGTGTCCACGATAACTTGAGAACGGATGAAGATATCAACTTAATTTCTTCATTACCAATTCAAACAATTCGTGGGATAGAGAACTATTGATTTCGATATTTGTGTGTTTAGGGTGTTCGGAGATATGTAGAGTTTTGTTAACCACCCTCCTTAAAATTGTTAGAATTGTTTTTTTATTTTCTATTCTATTTTGGTTTCATAAAGCATGTGAATGTAGAATAAAAATATTTCTCGTGTTGATGTGGGTTTGTGTGGGTGGTGTGGTTATAGGGGTGGTAGGAGTGGTGGTATGGGAGGTAGATGGGGTGGGGAGGGGTGAAATGAGGTGTTTTGGGTTTGGTGTTTAAATTTGAGATTTGATGGATGGGGGTTCATATGGGTGGTGTGTGTGTGTGGGAGTGGGTATGGAGGTGTTAAAGCGTGATGATATGAGTGGTGCGGTATAGGGTGGTGCGGGTGACATGAGTTTTGGGGGTTTGAATTGGATATGTATGGCTTCGAACCTTTCCCGTCTTTTTTATGTATTTATATAGGTAATTTTTGATGTTGCTGCTTTGATGGTTGATGCAAGAAGAATTTCTATTTTAATTTGTTTACAATTTTTTGACATATAGCTATGCTATAATGTAGACAATTATTATTTGAATTTTGTACAAAGATTGCCAAAATTCTACACAACTAATATCTATACTATAAATATTAGTTGTGTAGAATTTTCGTTCGCCACCAACGCCATCTATGTATTGAAAATAATCCAAAGTGGGCTATATAAATGAACGATCATTGTCGAAATACAATTTTCATTGGTGGTGTTATCCAAGTGTATTCCCATAAAAAATTCATATACAAAACGCAATTTTCGATTTTCCGATTTTTTGAATTTTCTGTTTTCCTTTGGGTTTTGGCGAATTTTCTTAGATTTTCCGATTTTTTTTCGAGTTTACGGATTTTCCTTTGGGTATTTCCGAATTTTCTTTTTTCTAAGCCGACACTGTATGATGTATACTCTATATGTATTTAGATTTATCGATCGCTGATTAGAAAGACTATAAAGATTGAATAATTTTAGACATTATCAGACAAAATTTACATGTAATTTGAAAAAAAGGTTTGTTTGAAAACCATAGCAAAGAATTCACAGTGCCATCTCTATAAAAATGGAAGCAACAATTCGAACCATATATATTTTGCTGACATCTTTTGAAATTTGGTCAGAAATAATAAAATTGAATTGGACTAAAATATTTTGTTCACTGAGCTGGCGGCAGCTGGAAACTATACGTGATTGTGAATTCATCTTCATAGCAGCTTAAAAATGTGATTGGTTTTTAATTGTGGTGGAATTTTAGGTGTGTTGATTTACTAACCGTGCACCATGAGTATATTGTCCAGGTAGATCATTTACTCACTACACTACAATGACTAAGTTTAATAGCGATCTTTTTTAAATCTAATAGTGCAGGATGTGGATTTTTTTTTTTAAATTGGGTTCTCTATGTTAGTTAAGTTAATGAAATTAGCATGATTTGGTACTCGGAGTAATTAATGAACGCCGTTTTTCGCAGGTCCATTATCTTCTTGCGGCGTAGTGCATTACCATATAACTCCAGAGTTCGGGACCAATCCGGATAACTGTTTCAACTTAAAGCAATAAACACAATATGACCCAACTAACGGTAATATTCCACTGGTCCATCTAACTTACTACCATCTTCTAATTTTAAACTCCGCTAGCTACCTCGTTTACCACCCCGTTTGGGTCATGTATATCCGTTTCTGCAAATAGATGTGCGTAAGCCTTTCAATCCAGATTAACAGCTGACGAATAATTATGATTACGAACAAAGTACATCATATTTTGTCCGCTAGTTATACAATTTACTCTTTATGTTTGGTTTCGACCCCGCAGCTTATAATCTCACTAATAGGAATAGGATACCTCACAACCAGTGAATTAAAACTCATACTCAGGGTGTATATGTTGAGTTATATACTAAACTGATTGGTTGCTATGATGTGATGTGGAAATTATTCTTAGCACAAATAAATTCGTTCCTATAGAGCGTGATGATATTTTAATAAATGAATATGTTTCATCACACTCACACACTTCGTATTTTAACTTTAGTTCGTCTTCGTACTGTGATTGGAAACTGTATGTCACAGTTGATAGATGTATGAAAAATAAAAAGAAAGTATCAAAATTATACACTGTCATGGTCGACAAAAAATCTTTCATAGCGATAAATTAGTTTATTTGATAAGAGGTGGCGTTCAAAGCAAACAATATTTAAATTATATTTATTATTAGTAACTAATCCATTTTTTATATAGATGTCTCAAGTTAATTATAAATGCATTACAATTATTGCAAATATATTTTTAGGTTTCAATTTAAAAACATGAAATTTTTACGTATTTTAATAATGTGCAACTTACTTTATTGACTCAACAGTTTAGGTTAGCGTAAGAGTCAAGATATATGCCCCAACTTACGAATAATTTATGTGATTTAGTATTTAACTATAAAATTATTTGGCTCTTAGGATAATTAGACAATTATCTAGATGCGAGAAACAGCAAACTTTATTAGTCCTGCTAAACTAAAAAGGAGAAAATTGAGTTGCTAATGTCATTTCCTAGGTTGTCGACGTTGTATACATTGTCGACATCAGGGACGTAAAAAATAATTATGTAATCTGCGTAATAAATTACGTGTCGCCAACGGCGTAGATTACATTACATACCCTACCTCGCCCATCCCTGTTCCCATCATTCGTTCCGAATGAGACCTAATGGTAATAATTAATATTATTATGATTTGAAGATAGTTTTAGTAACGAAATTAGGAATATACCATCTGCAAGAAAGTAGTCAATCCAAAATAATCACCTGTCTAATAACAACATTTAAAATTTATTAAAACCTTGTCAATTATAACCTCATCTCTGATCTGCTGTCATATATTTATAATTTTCTGACCTTACCATATAAACAACAAAATTTTGTATGCTCGCGAAGGGTATGACACATTAATATTCAAAAATTCTAATACACGATCATGATCATGACTTTAGACATACACGTTCTCGATACAGTGTTTGTCATTTTAATGAAACCAGTTCATCTTTAAAATGTCGAATTATGGACTCTCTGCATCCAAAGATCATATCATCAACAACATTAAGATTGATTTTGCTTCTCGCTGCCTCGAGTAAAAAAAATATATAAATTGGTAAATATTTACATAAATCATTAGCGTGTAAGCGTTTTTAGACGGTTATCCGCTATACGCGCTCGAATGTGGCTTTAACTACAACTTTAACCAAATATCAACTCTTATATATAATTCTGCAACTAGTTTTTGGTTGAACAAAAATATACCAGATTTGGATCAAAGTGTTTACAAAAAGCACAACAGAATTGTAAAATGTCAAAGATTAATTTCACTTATGTACGTTTGTGGCAGAACTAGGTAAAAGATTAGGTTTAATAATTATAAGCCAACGGTACCTTTTCATAATAGGCTTTAGGTAATTAACATTTACAAGTATATATGGATACCTCAACATTAAGTAATCTATAATCGCATGTTTACAATTAAATTTATTAAGATTACACAATGCCCTTGTATATCTCACAGCATGATGCTGCACAGTGCATGGGTATTTGCTTGACATGCCAAATAGTTAATTTGAGTCACCTACAACCTTCACACACATCGATTGAACTCATAATCGGCGCGTATCATTATATGTATCGCGATCGATCGTTGCGTGTGTCTTACTAATCGAATTTATTTGTTTTTATTGTAAAGTTATCGAAATCTTCAAGGTTATCATCGCGTACACTTTCGATTTCAAATCTTCCAATTTATAGCTGCCGTTGTGTGTTGTTTACCATTTGAACTTTAAAACTGTTTTGTATACATTTTGATTCTTTTGTACTCGCATCTCATTCAATTAAATTTTAAATCGTGCGAATTGTGCAAACAAATATAAATTTAATTATGATTAATAATCATAATTTATGAGATGTACTATACGTACGCGAGATAAAATTAGAATTTTGGTACTTTTGTTTATGCGCCGATGAATTATTTGAAGATTGTGTGTGCGCGTAGCGAAATTCGTATTCCTGATTCGTAATTTATACCGCCTTATGTGAACTACAATTTATGGCAAGGTAACGATATTTACTATAACAAAACAATTAAATGTGATTTGCAGATTTTTAGCATAATCACCATGACTGGTAAATTTTGAATCAAAAGAAATTTTTTTCGGGTCAGTATTGATTTACTACAATTTTTTATTTCGTACACATTGCTCCTTCTAGAACCATTGCATATTTTAATATTACTCATCTCGTGCTGCTTTTCATATAATTTTGTAGCTTAAATGGATCATCGTGGCAAACCCTAAAGAGACACTCAGTCTTGAAAACGTAACGTTTTCTGAAAAACTCATTTCTGATAAACTCCAAAAAAATTTAGTATCAAGATCTTCCGATCCTGTCCTGCAAGAGGAAACGAATTTATTAAAATTCCGTTAGATGAAAGTTAATTAAAAACTTAACTTGAATTTTTATCACCACTAAAACCTTAGGTTGAAAATAACGCTTAGGTTTATTTAATTTTCTGACACTTGTTTAGTTTGATCGTTCCAAAAAAGTGCTGAATAAAATTTTCTATCTAGTTTAAATTGTAGTTCCACCAAATTACACCAAAGTACAGAATAATTGAGATATTGTGCTGAAATTTATTCCAGGTGCAGTACACATGTTACATTTAACTATGGAACTCGGTCTCGTTCATATGATCACCGCGAGTGCGTATGCAGCAATTGATTCTTTGGAGTCAATTCTCTACCACTCTTCCTCACATATCGGCCGGAACGTTGGCAATTTTGCGTTCGAGATTGCTGTTGTGTTGACATAAATCAACGGCTTAACGTAACCTCATTAAACCCAACGGCATTAGATTGCATGAGCGAGCTGGCAATTTCTCGATAACACGATTAAACATATTCTTCTAACATGCGGCACGATAGCGAACTAAATTGACCGTAACGTAATCAAATCCGTGTGGTGTGGATTGTGGTCACTTTTCGTGGTTGTAATGGAGTCTCTTGAAGCACATGTTGGTTTGTTACTGTCCAATAACGCATATTTTGTTTTTAGACAAAACTATTAAACAAAAAAAGAGCTTCACGCTGAAGATGGTTTTTCGGTGAAATTCAGGATTTTCTTCAAACTTTAGCAGAGCCCAATCGGACAAGTTTTGCCTCTCCAAATGATCAGAAGGCTTTAGTCCTTCAGTTAATTTGATCTTGTAAGGTTGTAAGCCAATATGTTTATGCAAAATTTGCTACAATGGGAGGTTTGGGATCCCCGATTCCTGTAAACGGTATGGAATCGACTGATATGCCACATTTTGAATTGAAGCACTTACGGCTGCGATATTTTTGGTACTTTGACTTTGCGAATATTTTGACTCGATTTATCCACTATCACGCACTTCCTAATGTCTGTTCGGTCGATTATTATGACCGAAAATTGGAGTAATTTTAAATAATTTTCAAACGTTGCTCGTTCGTGAACTTGTCGATGATAAAAATGTTAACTTTGACTGACGGTTTAGACCTGAAAGATCATGAAAAACGTCCATGAGTGCGTTCGTATTAAAATACAAAATTGTTATATCCTTATTGGAAACCCCGATATTACGCTACTCACCACAAATGGCAGCACTATCACAAAAGAGAATTCTGCTGATATTTTATAACCAGCCGAAATTTGACATTTATTTTGTACCTCTTTTCTACAAAATAAAAAACTCAAACAAACTAAATCTTAAAAGTGTCCCTTAAATTGATAAACTGATTGATCTCTGAAGTAAACTAACTTGGTATATGAACTTTTGAAATTTTACAACTTTCTGTCTAGCCAGTAGTTATTGGTTATGGATTCTAAAGTGAGTTTTGGACAAAATTCTAAGATCTGTTCATACTAGACTACACTTGGTCATTTCATAACCAATCCTTATGAAATTAGGTTTCTAGATTGATTTTGGATTGAAACATAAACTTTGGGAGCTGTAATCTGGTATCTGTCCATTCCAGATGTATTTCGAAAGAAATTTTTATGTTTAGCTACACTGGAGAGTACTCGGATAATTCTTCGTCGGTTTTTTTTTTAAAGAAAGTATTAATGGATTTAATGTCCGTTTAAGGTCAATTAATACTCCCCTTTTCATTCACGCACACACCCACCCATTCACCTACTCATATAATTACAGTATACTGCACACTGCACACTGACATGGACGGTGGGTCGGCGCTGAATTCTGCACTCCAACAGAGGGTCTAAGTTGTGTTTATTATCATCACCGATCGTAATCGATGAAGAAAATCCGCTTTATATCCTGCCTCTGGTGGGATTCGAACCTAGTACCTCCCGGTCCAAGTTCCGAAGCGTTAACCACTGCGCCACTTGTACGGAAAAATTGGGTTTATATTGCAATTATAATATATTTCTCAGCCAGGCTCTAAATAATTTAATAGGTGCGCCACATTGCCGTCTATGCAAGTAAATATAGAAATAGTTGTGCAGGGTTGCATAGGAATTTAAGGGAGATTATCGTTTAGAATTCAGTAAGTAATATTTTGATTTTTTACGTCCAAATAATTAAGATTCAAGTCATCGTTAATATCTCAAAAACTGTCACAAGTAAATGCTGTATAATATAGCGGAAACGTGCCAGCGGAAAATAAGAGATTACGCTACTCGCCGCAAGTGGCTGCTACTGTCACACAAGAGAATTTGTTTTGTTTTATAATTACCAGCGGAAATTTTTTATTCATCTTATATCTCCTTTTTTACAAAATAAAACAATTGAGTAAAGGAACACGGTACATGTAATTTTGAAATTTAACAATATCCAGTTGTTCCGCCATTTCTTAACAAACATTATGAAATTTCGATAGTAATATTGGTAAGGGTTTTCAAAGTGAGTTCTGAACAAAAATCTGGGATCTGTTTATGTTGGACTAAACTTGGCCAATCCATAACCACTCAGTTTTAAGTTTGGTGTCTATGTGTGTGTGTGTCTATTTGTGCGTTCCACGGTTACTCTCATCATTTCTCTGCTATTGCACCGCATACATGGATAAGTTAGACAAAATCTATCAGTAAGAATGTTCAATATAATTTGTTGGTTTTCCGTGGTCATTAAAGTTCTTTTCAGTTTTTGCCCAATATTTCAAAAACTGTCACATAAAATCAAAAAGTTATAGTGAAAATTCTAACCAATAGACTTTCCTCAATTTTTTTTTGTAGTCTCAGTATGACCTTAGCTATTTGAAAAGCGACCGAAAGTATTGGTTCCTAGTGAGAGTTTATGAGATATTGGCCAGGAACTGAGAAGAACTTATATGGCTGCAGAATATCAAAAAAGTTTAGTGAAAATTCTAAACTGTGATTTTTTTTCAAATTTCTTTTATATTTTAGTATAACCTTATAGCTATTAGAAAAATCACCGAAAGTAGAATCCACCTGGCCTCTTCCTAAATCCCATAGAATACAAAACACTACCAAAAAACAAGAATATCAACAAAAAATCAACAGAAACCATTCCTCTTCCAAATCCAATCCAGAACATTCCCGCATCTACCAGGTCTTTTGCAAATCCTTCATCCCCCAAAACATATGCAAACAAGAACAAGTTCCCACAAAAACAATTTTTATCAAAATTAATCATTTGCGGAAAATGATTAGGATCAGCCTTGCTACACTTTCAACCTAGAATCGACTCATTCCTAACCGACTCTTTCGCAAATATTTTACCAAAATACTGCCAAAAACGAAGAAGCTCCAAAGGAAATCGTCACCTCCACAAGCCTAACAAAAACCTCCAAGTATGAAGTTGTATCCTGAGCGGTCAACCCACCTGGGATGCAGAATTGCTGAATTATGGCGAAATAACAGCTTACCACCAAAATCGTCACTTTCGATTTTTTAAATTTTGGAAAATGTGTTACGACTTTTTTTTGTCATAATAATTATTTTTTTTTTTTGATAATGGATAATTTTGTGGCAGAATAGTTGAGGTCATTTTGCCGATGACACCCCCACCTATTCTATTTTTTTTTATATGAAGGAATGGGGAAATTGCTCAATAATGGTCGTGTGAACCAAACTTCAAAATGAATGAGAGAGCATGACCAACGTGTTGTCTGTGTGTGTGCGAAGCAATGCGCCCTAGAGGAATATTTTTTGTTATATGTTTTTCGTTTGTATCAATGTAAATTGATACAAACGAAAAACGGAGAAGAAAAAAAGTTCTTCTAGAACGTTTTGGTGTGGTGTTTTGGTGCAAGATTTTTTTTGTTAAGAGAGTCGAGTTTTGATTTAGAGATAGATAAGTCGGGTTTTTATGATAAGCTCGAACTTCTTGTTTTTTTTTTTTGTAAAAATAGAATAAAAAATTATTTTTTTTTGTTTTGTACCAAGTATTGAGTACTAAATTAATATATTTTTTTTTAAATAGTAAAGGAAACTAATAAATTGTTATAAAGAAAACACAAGTTTGTTTGGTTAGTGCTTATTTTACAAGTGAATTGGAAAAATATAAGGTGGTGGTTAGTTGTCGAAATTTTCTGATCACGTGTTTCATCGACCTAACCGCACGCATGGTGCAGTGTGCCATTGTTAAGTTTTCGACATTACGAGGATAAAAAAAAATCCTTGGACACACTGCAATTCTCTAAGGAGTGGAATAAAACTTACAACGTACGGGTAACAAATCGAGACCTTTATAAAGTTAACCGAAAGTTGCCAGCCGAAAGATAATGCAGATAGTGTCTTGAATATTGCAGCCGAAAGTTAAACTCTTTTTATACTCTCGCTCCTATCGATTTTTAAATTCCTACATACTGAAATAATTTCCCCTTCACCCGAATGATATAACCCGATCCTAAATTCTCCTATAGATTCGAGTTCATGACTGATTTTTGGTGTATTCAAGACACTATCTGCATTATCCTTTGGCTGAAAACTTTCGGCTAACTTTAACTGTATCAAATCGAGGCCATTTTACGGCGGTGATTTTTATATAACGGCGAAGGGCACCGCAATGAAAACGTGACCATCCAACCATTGGTGAATTATTTCTGGTTTTTTTTTTGAATTTTTTACGGGTGGCCAGTTGAGGTCATCCCACATATTATTACGTGGGGTTTTTACGGGTGGCCTGGTGAGGTCAGATAAGTTAATTTGTTTATCTTTGGTCAAAAGGCGTGGAACGCCCAACGGTACATAAAATTATCAACGGGTAGCCACCCACCACAACGTGGCCACCGCAATTTTTCGGTATCGGTGAACAACACCGCAACGATTGATCGGCGGTTGAAGATAGATTTTTGTTGTTTATTAAATCTTTTTAAAAGTTTTTTATTTAACTTCCATTATTTTTTTAAAAAAAAGGAAAATTTATATATTTTCAATGTTCTATTTTTTATTTTCCCGTTTATAATTTCAACTGTTATTTAATGTTTGGTAACAATTTAAATATTATTTTATATCAAAGTGTAATCTCGCACCAAACGATTTTGGTCTCGCGCTCGGTGCACGTTGGTCCCGCTCCCAAAAATTTATTTTCGTTTTTTTTTTGTTTTTCTTTCCGCGATATTTACATTTGGGTTGGGGGTTTCTTGGGGGCAACTATTCGTCCTTTTCGAATTCCTGGTCTTTTGATTTCTTTTCATTGGGATTCTTTTTATTGGAAATACTATAAAAAATAAAAACCTCGCACAGCGTGTAACTCAGGGCATTTGGTTTTATTAACTTTGGTTTATGTGGACCTCCGTTTGTTTGCTCCGTTTGATATTAATTATTTCGTTTATTTTTTATGATAGGTATTGCAAATATAAAATGAATTATTAATTTTTTTACGGATTTGGTATGATGGGAGCGGGGATTCCACTCCGTGTCGGCGTGTTATTTGCGGTAACTTGGTGCCCGCATCCGAATTCGGAACCAGCGCTTGCGCCGTTTGAATTTGAAGTTTTATTTATTATTTCCGTTTATTTTTTTTTTTGTTTAATTTTCTGTAGTCACGGTGTAAGTCAGGAGCCACGCAAGCCTCAAACCCCACGACCCATAGCACTTCTCCCTGAGTTGTAGCCGGGAAAACATCACGGTGTGAGGCCTCTGCGTTTGCTTAGATGCAATCTGCGGGTGGGCTGCTGAGCCGTCCTGTAACAAATGGTCCTGACCAGCCCTATACCCCCACATCCAATCGAAATTCCTTTCTCTCTCGAACGATTGCTTCGCAGTTGCTACCTTCCAAAATAATTGAAAAAAACTTAAAAAAATGAGAAACCGTAAGACAACCGTACACCAAAACTCTATTTGTGACCTTTCAATACATAAAAAATGTCCATGTATGAAGCTTCATCAAAATTAGGCAATCCAGTTGGGATGCAGAGGGGACACAGACCTACATAGACACACACCACATCGAAAATTGCACCCTCATATTTTCACATATATTCCAACCCGAAAGTAAGTTTACCCTATGTAAGAAACAACTTCTTATTAAAACTAATTTAAAAATTATCCACCACGCCAATTTTTGGGATTTTTAACCAATTTTTCGGATTAATTGTGAAATAATATTTTCCTCCGCTGGTATATTTATTTTGAGAAAAGGGGATACAGAATGAATAAAAAAAATTCACTGGTAATTTATAACAAAAGACATTCTCTTTTGTGAAGGCACTGCCACTTGTGGCGAGTACCGTAACCTTTTATTTTTGGCTGGCAATCTTCCGCTATCATTTACACCATTAAAGCAAGTTTATTTTTTCACGTTTTAAATCCAGTGAGGTATATTAGAGATGAATGCTTACAAAAAGGTAAAAAAGTCAAGTGTTGCCCTCAACAAGTTTTTTGATTAACAAAAGAGTAAGTTAAAGCTGAATCCACAAAACTACCTACGTCATTTTTGATGGGTAACAGCGTTTGACGTTTAACAATATAATTGAAATTAAAACTCTGAAAGAAAAACATTTTACCCAAGCGCCCCAACATAATATTTTTGTTTTTTTTTATTTTCTTTGGTTCCTCTAAATTTATGGCTCTAACCATTTCTGGCTAATAAAAAATTAGTTTGTTCTAGGCCGACCAAAGAATAGGTGTGTATTAAGATCGACAAAAACAAAATAGTTTAATGGTTTTTGAGTGGCACCTTCTTGAGGCTGATACCACTTAAAGTAAATTTTGTTCATTCTTTCTGCAAAGGAGAAGTTATTTCTTCCATCAATACTTTAACAATCTTTCTTTAATCTTGAGGCGAATGCTTTGAAAGTGTTAATTTAGCCTATTGCGGTTTCGTTTAGAGTATTGTGGTCTAATGAGTTCAGCAACTAAATATGTAAAATTCAATTTTAAAATCTTTAAAATTTATAAAGCGCCCTCTAATTAGGGCAAGTGGCAAAGATATATAAGACGACAACAACTTTATCACCAAAGTTAAGCAACCATTGCTTGGGGTAGTAAACATTTTTGTGACCGCTTCGAAACACCATAGAAGAAAAAGTGAAAGACGAAATGGAACGAAACTTTCCTCCCAACATGCCAGTATGCCTTACACAGCAGGGTACGATCAAACATAAAATCTCAGTAGGCCAGAAAATTATAATTTTGACAAAAACGCTATGAAAATATTTTGCCTAATTCCTTTTTCCTTTTGGAAGAACCAAAAATAATATTGATCAATGTACAAGTTAACAAGAAATTCTCTATCCTCCGTAGAAGATGTCAGAGCAATGAGAGGAGCAGACGCACACAGCGGCCAACTTGTAATAGCAATATTCAAAATCAAACAAGCAGCAACAATGAACCACCAAAAGATTTAATCGGAGCAAATTCAATAATGAGAGATTATAAGAAAGACTTAAGTAACAAAACCAGCGCTATCGATCAGGCTAAGAATTTATGTGTAATTTATATTCAAATATATTTTATCTGGCCTACTGAGGAGAAAAGTTTGATGTAAATTATTTGTAAATTGGGAATAATTTTTTCATAGCTAAACTGGCAGGGTAAATTATTTTAAATTTTATTTTGTTTTGAAAAAAATAACACTAGCCTTTTACTTCAGTAATTTTTCACGCTCTGCGAACTGGGCATTCCGAGAAAGATAATTAAACTCATTAAGGAAATGTAGATGGATGCCGCAAATATGGATCAATACAAGGGAAAGCAGAGTGATAAATATTACAACACACGAGGAGTCAGTCAAGGATATGTTCTCTTTCCAGTACTGTTCTTAATAGTACTATGTAGATAACGTAAGGCGAAAATTAGATAACACATCCCTAATTAGCATTCAGTGGGGTTGAAAAAATCAACTCAATGACCTGGATCACGCCTACCGTGCACCGTATACCTTGGTTGTACAACAACGCAAACAAGCGGTACTGAAGCGGATATCAACCAACGCATCAAAAAAGCAGCGAATACATTCAATAAGCTCCACACCATCTGGAATACGTCCATCCTGTGATGAACTACAAAGCTACGAATGTTAAATGCCTGTGTGAATTCAGTACTACGACATGTATGGATGTGAAACATGGAAACACACGCAGAGGATAACTAGGAGGCTCGAGGCATTTGTGAATAAAATGCCTTAGGGATCTTATAAAATGCTTCTGGCCAACATGATCACAAATGAAGGCTAAGCAAAATTTAGAAACAGAACTGGAGATGGTTTGGACACACATTAAAGAAAGGGACCAATGATATAACAAGAATGTCATTGAAGAACGATGCTAGCCGAAGCGCAACAATTCGGTAAAACATGAAGAGAACTAGAGTAAGATGGTCCATTCTAGTAAACGACCTATGCTCCTAAGTCATAGATAAAGAAACAAAAAAAAATATTAGGTGTGCAAGTAGAAACTCTACATTTTTTGGTCAAATTAAACTTTATTGGGAATATAATTGTTACAAAGATTAATTGAAATATTCGCCAATCTATCCATGGTATTTTACCATTTATCAGGTATTCACCTACCTTCGAGATTTTGAGCGTTCATGTAAATTTTTTAATGCAACTAAATTCAGAACCGAGTTTCTATTTGAAGAAATCTGTTAGTTATTATATTTAACCGAAAACGATCCAGCGGAAGTGGCAGTTTCCACGGAAGCTTTCTCATTTTTTCTAAATACATATTTTAAAAAGTATATCATTACGATTCTGAACGAAAAGATTGTAAATTAATTTTGCAATAATATCGGTCCAGATCAGTTCTCCAAAATTTAAGCGGCATGACGATTTTTGAGAAAAACTATTTTCATCTTAAATTCGGCCTTTGTAACAGCCGAGACGGATTGATGCAGATCAAGATGAAACTTCATTCTAAGGCTTAGTTTAGTCGAAATCGGTTAACCGGAAGTGGCCGCTCATTTTTTGCTAATTTCAAACAAAATTTGCTCAGATCATATTTTTTTAAATTTTATCGGGAAATGACGAGTTAAAAAAACTTCATTTTACCAAAATTTGGCATCTCTCTCGGAATCAAACAATTAATTTAGAGGTATTTGCGATATTTGGTGGAAATCGGCTAAAAGATTCAAATAAAAGAATTAAAATATTCAAAAAAACTTAAAGATTACTTTTTCACCGAGGATTGAATTTTTTGGTTTTCTGAAATTAAAGCAGCAATAATGGAATTTGATTATACAAGAAAGCTTTAATTAGGTCGGGTAAGTATAATTTTTTGCTTTAGAAATCAAGTGTGGTTTATTCGAAATTTATGTATACATTCGTGGTAAAAGAAAATTGGGGTTTCTTAATTATCAAAAGAATAAGTTACAGCTGAGTTAAGGTGCGGAAGTAAAAATAACTAGAAAACTAGAATATTTCTTAGGTTCCTCCAATTGAAAATGGAACAAGAAATTTTCGCAAGAAAACGTATTAATGATGTCTTGTTTGAAGCTGGCTTATACACAGTACATAGAAATAGTGTAAAACAAATGAGCCCAATTTATCACCTCCGAGGTCAACTTTACCCCAAATTCATTTGTGATTTATACGTTAATAACATAGTATGCCACATACCGGATAATAATGATCAAAATTCAAATTCTACTGCTCAATATTTTTTCAATTATAGTGATGGTCCAATAATGTGGCCATTTAACATTTAAAAAAATTAAAAATTTTAATATCTGACTAAATTTGAGGTCTTCAAAACTCTATCCTGCATGTGGTAGATAACCTTTTAGCTGGTGAGAACGCAGCTCTTAAAACTTTAAGCAGAAAATTTTGGTAATCTCCCGGTGAAGATAACTGAAGCTTTTTCATGGGAAAACCTAGGTAATTTTTTAAGCCATTCCTTCATTCATATTTTTCTTGAATTTCGTTCTTTTCACGACTCTGTTCTCAGACATCTTACCCGTTGTGTATGACGTTGTCAAATAGAAGTAAGGCTTGCACAACAAGATTGTGAAGTATGTGGGAACGTTTCAAGCATGTGCTTCACAAGAACTGTAATGAGGGCAGAAACTATATGAAAACCATACTTTTAAAATCTTTGTAAGTATCATCAAGCAAATTACTTTAATTAAGATATTATTTAACCACATTTTGAAATAGTGTAGTTGAAGTAGGTGAGTATTTTCTCTGTTCATCCGTACGCGTTCATCGTAAATTACAAGCATTTCATTTAGAAATAATTTCCAGCGATTAATTTTTAGTGCTACAACAAATTGACTCATCTCGTAAAAAAATTCCATACATTTCTCCAATGCCATCAACATTTGAATCCGCCATCAATGTAAGAATCCGCTAATGTGACGTGTAGGTGGTTATTGTGTCGTGATTTATTAACCTATTATATTATTCAAACGTATTTAGATCTCATGACATTCAAAAATTTATCACGTCTTCACCATCAAAAAGTTCACAGTCACATCATGGTAATATATTTTGATTTTTGCCGAAGACACCTGGTACCTTAGTCACACGCGTAAATTAAACCATTTTTCTTCTTCAAATTTTATAGCTTTCGGAAAAGAATCAAGTTTTATGCTCGTTTACGTTATTACACCAACATTATATACATTTGCATACAGATTGCTCTTAATATTATGAGCGGCCACGAATTTTTTTTTTTTTCAATTTTGTATTTCGATTGAACTTTAAAATGAGAAATGAAACTAAAATGTTAACACTAAACGGTTGTAAATCGTTGATTTAATATGTAGTTACGATATTTTGTATTAATTCTGTCACATCGGTTTATTGCCGTAACATAATGGGTTTTTATTTCGAAAATTATTTTTCCGGTGCGCGTAAATTGTGGTGTAACATTTTAATTTGAATGTAGCGTTGACCGGCAAGGACAAATTTTGTAAACTTTGAATGTTTCTGATCTATTAACACAGTTATATAAAAAATAAAATTGTCTGCAACAGTTTTTGAAATTTAGTTAATTTTAAATAAAATTATTGAATGTCGAATGTCATATTCAAATGTTTCCATGCTAGCGAGTTTCTTTACTACGAGTTAATGCTTGCTGCTTGGGCGTATATGATTGCAAGAACCATTAAGTCAAAATATTTTGTAGGTTGGTGGATAATTATCCAGATCCTTAATACTTGAATATAATCTTTTATAAAATAAATTCACCGATCAGTTCCTTAAGGTAATTTTGGTAACTGTAGCAGGAATGGATATTTACTTGGAGTAATCCAACATTATTTAGCTCCACATGTTAATCACATCATCCAAAGGTTTTGATACAAATGATGGTTGGAATGGTTCGGCCATCGTTTAGTCGCTTGCGATTAAACGTTAAATAAACAATGAAAATTTGAAGAAAAAAAAATCCCGGGTAGCAGCTCATTGCAAGAAAATCATACCGTTTTCATTACATTTCGTTAGGAAATCGTAATTTTTTATTGCGAAAAATCAAAATCAAAATTGTATTAATTCAATAAAATAGGTTCGTCGCTCATTTGGGAATTACTTTTTACAAAAGTAACATATCAAATCCAATTGGAATATACATTTGGATAAAAACATATCTTTTATAAAAGAATTGTGTCTAAAGTAGAAGACACTTAAATTTTGTGGTTTTCAAATTATGTTTGACAACAAATAAATCCAAAACATTATTAAGAATAATATGCGGGAACGCACTAATAGAAACATTTTACTTTGCGGATAATCCTAATATTGTCACAAATCCAACGATCAGAATAGTTGTTTTCGTTTGGCTACCACAACGTAACGATTTATAGTGAAAACTCGTTAAAAACTAATTTTCCAACTGATTCGTAATTTTGGGGTCGGGAACGTTTACTAAGACTACTAATTTTATAAATTCAATGATCATTATAGTTTGGTCAATTGTCATTGAGGACTGAACTCTAGTTGACTTCGTGTGGCCACCTCAACGAAACCTGCGAAAATTCGTTAAAAACTCATCATTTTTGCTCGATTCAGTCAAGCCTGGAAAGTTGACCAATACTAATAATTTTATAAATTCAACTGTCGAAATTGTTTGGCCAAGTATCATCGAGGGGTGCTCCATAGTTTTTGTGTGGTCATTCATACGTAATGATTTATTACGAAAATTAGATTTATAACCAATGAATACAACAAGTGACCTATTCTGAAAGACAGTTAACCAAACAAATTCGATACTTGGATTAATAAACTTATAAGAATGGATCCACATACTTCGAAGACTCATCGAATCATATGGAAAGATGAGTAGTTAACCAATTTTCGTAATAAATCCTTTTGTAGAGTAATCAAACGAAAACAACTATAGTGAGCAATCCTGAATGACAGTTGTCCAAATGGTTACGATCGTTTTGAGAATTTCTAGAGCAATTTATTTCTCAAAGTGCGTTCCCGCAAATTATTCTAAACAGCGTTTTGCATATACTATTAAAGATAGCCGATCGTTTCCAGCCGAATGTAAAAAAAAAAAAAAATCGATAATGCAGAGAGTGTCTTTGCTATCTCAACCGAAGATATAATATGAAATGTCAAATATTAATATGCGTCAGTCGAAAGTTATCAGTCGAATTTTTTCAGCCAGCATATCTCAGCCGGCATATCTTAGCCGACATTTATCAGACGGCATTTTCAGCCGAAAGTACTGTGTTTACCCCAAATATTTGTTTACTACAAAAAAAATCAAATTAAATTGTTAAAAATAAAACACTGAACTATATTTTTAATAGCATTATTAATTGTTTAAAAAATTCATTTTCCAATAGGGAAACTTGCATATAAATATATCGCACACACAAAGTTTGAAAATTTCTAAAAGTTGACCGTTTAAATTGTCATTCATGGTTGAAAATAAACTCAAATGAAAGGTCTTAATAGTGTCCACACCATTAACACCTTTCATTTGAATTTATGGAAAAAATTTCAGGTCAATTTCCATGTGAGGAGCTCGGAAAAATTCGATTGAATATATCGCAAACACAAAATTTGAAATTTTCTAAAAATTGACCGTTTTGAGTGTCATTTCTACCCATGACACTTGACCGTTGAGTGGACTTTTAGAAATTTTCAAATTTTTTGTTTGCGATATATTCAATCGAGATTTTCCGAGCTCCCCACATGGAAATTGACCTAAAAATCTTCCAGGTGTGAACATCATTAAGACCTACCGACCAAATGGCACAAAATGGATAAGGGCAGGATGCAAAGTGAAATTTCATCATCAGATTACGATCTGTCGTGTACAAAACCCATGGGCCGACCCATCTTTCATGCCAGTAGAGGCTGTGATGGAGCTTTAAATGTGCAGATGGTCTTAAATCGGACCTATAGCAGTACGTCCTCGAGTTGGCCGGGAGAGGTAGACGTAAAAAGCATAACCGCGGAAGAGCAGGGTTAACCTTAAGCCCTAAAATAGATCGCACAGTTGACATGAACATCATTAGGACTTTTCATTTTAATCTATTTCCAACCATGCCACTTTAAACAGTCAATTTTTAGAAATTTGCAAATTTTGTGTGTGCGATATGTATTGTGTGTCGAGCTTCCCACATGGAAATTAACTTGAAAGTTTTTCCAGGTGTGGACATCATTAAGACCTCTCATTTGAATTTTGTTACAGGCTGGCTACCGCCAACCTGCAGATATCACTAAGCGCATACAGAAGCCTCCACGGTGATTTTTGCCTACTACAACTCAGGGAGAAGTGCGAAGGGTCGTGGGGATTGAGGCGTGCGTGGCTCTTGGCTTACACCGTGATTACAGAGAATTTGAAATAAAAAAGAAAAAACGCAAATAATAAATTAAAAACCGGATCTTTCGCCGAAATTTGTTGGCCGGAACCTGAGGAACAAACCAATAATTAAAAAAAAAAAAACAAAAAAAAAATATAACGAAAGCAAGGTGCCTTGGTGCGCCCATCCGTCCGAACTCAAACGGTTATAAACACCGGTTCCGAACCCGGATGCGGGCACCAAGGGACCGCCAACCCCACGCCGACACAGGATGGGAATTCCCCCTTCATCACACCAAACCCGAAAACTTTAATAATTCATTTTTTTATTATTTAGACCCAACAAAAAACAAAAAAACACAACTCCCACGCGAAACAAAAAGAGAGAACAAGGGAAAGAACGAAACCAATACACACCGAGCGCGCGACCTACGACCGTTATTTCGGCGCTCGATTACAAATGAAAATTTAAAAAAATAAAATTAAAATTGAAAATATATAAAATAATAAAAAAAAAAATAAACAAAATTGTACCTTAATTACAAAAAACTTCACCGCTGCGGCCTTGAGTGGCCGTCATGCCTCAGGTGGTGCCACACCCGGACCGTTGCGCCTTTATTTGCCATTACCCCACCGTTGCGGCCTTGGTGCCGTCGTTGGGCGACTCCCCGGATTTGCGCTCGAGCGCTTGCCTGGTTGGGCACTATGTTGCGGGGCCTTTCCCCGTTACCGCACAAAAAAGACAAAATGAATAGCCAGTTGGCTACCCGTACGTTGCAGGGCCTCTCCCCGATGACGCAATACACAAAAACACTTTTTTTTGCGGTGTTTGTAAACTATTTGCCACAACCGCTGATATAAATCGAAACCGTTTATAATACGGCACTCGTTAATGAATGATGCGAATGACGCCGTTTGATTTTGATGGCGTTGAGTTTGGGTGCAAAAATTTATTGGTCAAATCCAAGAAATCGTGACCAATTCCGTGTGTCATCGATAATTTAAAGCATTGATTGACACAAATAACACAATACGCGACTAGATTACTCAATTAAAAACCACTTGTATTGGCAAATCGATAAAAAAAATGTCCGGAATATTTTTCCAGCGTCTCAACTTTAACACACCAAATGAAACTTTTTTGTTTTTTACATTTTCTCTAACTTGACACTTTTATTTTTCAAGACTTTTTATATATAAAAAAAATATAAACAAAATTTTAATTTTAGACTAAAAGTTTTTTTTCTTTACAAAATTTCACCTCATTTTACATCAATAGAAAAAACGAGATTTCCAACTTTAAAATTTTACACAAGACTACATTGTATGTATAGTGTATATCAATTCTCTAACATATTTTTTCCATTCAAAATTACAAAACAGACTCCACTTATAAAAAACCAAAAACTAGACTCATGTTATTCTCCTAACAAGAAAACCTTTTTTTTCATTTTACATTCCAAACAAGACTGAACTTTTACAAAAAAAAATCTTACACCGAATACCGACGCGCAAAACATTCCAGAAGAATTGTCTTTCTTCTCTGTTTTTCGTTTACTTACATCAATTCGCATTGATGTAAACGAGAGGCATATAAGAAAAACATTCTTATGGAATGTTGTGCTTTGCACACGCTCGATGCGCATTGGTCTCGCTCTCTCGTCATTCTTCTTACCCCTGCGCCACCACACGATGAGGTACAAAACAAAACGTCGCGAGTGCGTTCAGCGCACAATTAAAAAACAACTCCGAAAGCGAAGACGCAAACCGAGGGGAATATAAAATACAAATATTGAGCAATCAATGTAAAGTAAAGACACCAACCGGGGGGAAATATAAAACATACAAAAATTGTGGTTGCGACCGCACAGTCGTAACGATTTATTTCCAACCATGACACTTTAAACGGTCAACTTTTAGAAATTTTCAAACTTTGTGTGTGCGATATATTCAATCGAGTTTTTCCGAGCTCCCCACATGGAAATTGACCTGAAATTATTTTCAGGTGTGAACATCATTAGGACCTTTCATTTGAATTTATTTCAACCATGAATGACACTTTAAACGGTCAGTTTTTAGAATTTTTCAAATTTTATGTGTGTGGTATATTCAATCGAATTTTTCCGAGCTCCCCACATGGAAACTGACCTGAATTTTTTTTCAGGTGTGAACACTATTAAGACCTTTCATTTGAATCTATTTCTAACTATGGCAAATTAAATAGTCAATTTTTAAAAAATTTCAAACTTTGTGTGTGCGATATATTCAATCGAGTTTTTCCGAGCTCCCCACTTCAAAATTTACTTGAATTTTTTTCCAGGTGTGAACATCATTAAGACCTGTCATTTCAATTTATTTCCAACAATGACACTTTAAACGGTCAATTTTTAGAAATTTTCAAACTTTGTGTGTGCGATATATTTTTATACAACTTTCCCTATTGGAAAATGAATTTTTTAAACAATTAATAATGGTATTAGAAATATAGTTTAGTGTTTTATTTTTAACAATTTAATTTGATTTTTTTGTAGTAAATAACTATTTTTGGTAAAAACAGTACTTTCGGCTGAAAATGCCGGCTGAGAAATGTTGGCTGATAACTTTCGGCTGAAGCAGCTGAAATATATATTTTCGGCTGAGATAGCAAAGACACTATCGGCATTATCGATTTTTTACTTTCGGCTGGAAAATATCGGCTAACTTTAATAGGGTAGTTACTTTGGAAAACATACCATGGTATATCACGAAATGTATTAAAACAACAAAAAAGTTCAAAATATTTTAACTCGAGTATTGAACTAGTACGCGTACTTAACATTGGTCACAGTTCAGCCACGCTATACATTTTCTTTATACCTGAAACTATCTGCTCGCGCATCCCTGCATTCATGCGGTCATCCTTGAAACAGCCATCGCCCCATTGCTAACGCTCTCTTTGAAAAGCAATTCATACAGGTGATATTTTCCTCCTTCATCTGTTCCTCTAGAATTTTAGTAATATAATAGGGTCCTGCTCATTTTCGATAAACCGTCCTTTATGTCGATCACCCTTCATACGGCTCTTGTCCGCCATTACTTCCCACCAATTCCTTCAATCAACTTGAGGGACACGTTCCACATGGAAATTATGTGAAAACTGGCGGTACTCTCCTAATCTAAAAAAAATGTTAATCCATCGTGATGATTGTGCGTCGTTTTTTTCCGGTATTTGCAAATTCTGCACAAATCTTTGTTCCGCCCACTGATTGATGCGATTCTCACACCGCCTATACTGGACAGCCCTCCTGAGAATTTTCAATCGCCAATCACCACTTCTGATGACCGTTGCCATCCTACGCAGTTACAACTGGTCGGCAACCTGCAATCTCAACTCGTCTTAGAAGATATCTCCTCCAGATATATTTCAATGCTATATCCAACAGGACTTCATCCAATCCTAAGATGGCCGCACCTTTAGTCTAATTTTGTTCTCCTGAACTGTGAGAATATAAATGTTGAATTGTTTATCATTCATCCATATCTACGGTCTCCTCGCAATCACTCGATTCCATAAAGCCAAATTGCATCAGATCCATGATCTACATCATCCGGTTCCATCTTACTACCAACAGTCATTTTCATTTACCAAATATTATGACTACCATTTGATCCAGTTTCTTCTCGGTAGGTCCGGATATTATTTTTATTTTTTCAATTACTTCTCAAATTTCTTGCGTCAAATTTTATTTTGTTACAGCCAATAATACGCCATGTCGAAAGTTGTAGGTTAAAAAATTGGAGACGTGGGAGAATGCGTAATGGTCGGAATGGAATGAAACCTGCCTCGGGAAGGACGTATGCCCTTCGTATGCCGGACGTAAAGCTATTCGTGGTAGCATATGATTGGTGAAAAAATATTCTACACAGTACAGTATGGCGCAGAGTGCAGTCGGGCGCCTTCAGGTCCCCTATCATGATTAGTGAAATCATCGCCCATTTGATTTGAAAATTTCATAGTGCTAAGCATTTTCATAACGTTGGCTTCGATTTTACTCAACTTGTTCCCAACTGTTGGATTGTCCTGAAAGCGCTCAATGTTCTGAATTTGTACAGCGGTTACACGAGGCGTTGATCCAGTGAACCCAGCAGAACACAATAGGATTTTCATGTTTGAATATAGGCACAAGTAAAAATAGTTATTTTCTAATTACTCTAGCCTCTAATTACTTAGCCCCAGTTGGGGGAGGCGTCTTTCAAAGGTACCAATCGAAATGGAAATTGTTGGAAATATGGTCTGGGTACATCCCATACACGGTGTTGTCTCTGTGGCGATAAAATAGATATAGGATGCTTAAAACCATACCCACGGCATACAAGACCTTTAAAATCGCACTGTAAGTCAATGAGAAAGCCTAAAATTGAAAGTCATTGACGATAACTTAAATATATGTAAAGCTATGGACGATAATTTAACGCAGGCGTGTGCGAGTCCAGTGTCGAGCGCTAATATGGGTGGCTAGATACGGATGAGTAAGCAATAAGCGTATCATAGTTTTTAGCAAATTTTCTAATGATATTAACTCTGATTTCTGGTCAAAACTAATCGGAACAGAGAATGTAATTCGTCATACTGCGGTGAATCTAGAATTTGTGTCTACTACTAATACGCGCATAACATCAGAGGTTATAAGCATTTTGTAGGCGCTTTCAAGACTAAACTTACACGTGCTGAACGACGGAGGGATTACCATCGACCTATCAATGATGTGAATTCGATAACTCCATACCATAATATTAACACTAACGATGGTGCCGTTGCGGCAGATTGGCCAACAGGTCGAAATATGATTGTTGTCTCGTGTCCATGGTAATCGAACAGTGCTGGGAGTAAGAAAAACAGAGAAACATGAATTTAACATCCATAGACGAAAACAACGCACAACTAACTGACGTTTTGGATATGCATTTAGTTTACAGCTCTGCAGGGGTAGCCAGTAAAACAAAATGTTGACGTTGCGGTGACCCTTTAATGCCACGGAAGTGACCCTTTAATGCCACGGAAGAGACTAAGCGAGAAGCCTTGAAGCTAAGGCATAATGAACAGCGAGCACAGAATGAGAAAGAAGTGATCCTCAAATCACTCTTAGAGCAGAATGAAAAGTAATGCAGGAGTTATTGGTATTGTTCATCTGTTCAATAAAGACGACTTGACGAGAGTTCTGTATTTCAAGAAAGCTGAGTAAGCATAGGAGCTTGATAATATCTCGACGACAGTTTACAAAGTGGCTACAGTTCGCCATGTTGGAGGAAGCTCGACTGATGTTACATTATAAAGATGAGTGAAAATCCCAATATGGCGACCAATAGAGTGGACTATGCTTGCAACCTTGGAAATGTTATTGGAAAAGATAATAAAACCTAGTATGAAAACTGTGACTTATAGGCGGCTGAGCGCGTCTCCAACAACAACTTTTTAAAGTGTTACTCAACTCTCAAAGATATCACGGATATGATTAACGCGGTCAAAATAGTGGAAGGACTTGTTATATCAGATCAGACCATATGCGTTTCTATTGATGACTTTGGACGTGAAAACTCGTTCAATTTATCGAGATGAAAATCATCTATTGGAAATACTACCAAATAAGTAGTTTGGTACATTCACACGATTCTACGAAGTATATTAAATTAAAGGGGTAATGTTACTAAGCATTTGAAGAAGACGAATTCGAGGAGCCGAAAAAGGACCAGATTTTATTTTTCGCGAAGAGCTGGTATTTTTCTCTAATACCATCCTCAAATTAAAAACTTGATTCGAGATGATCCACTATAATAAAGGTAATAAAGTCATTGATGAAGTAACGCAACAGCTACCGTTTGAATCAGTGAGTCACTGGGTAGCACAACCCTCTAAGCACTGCAGATCTCATTTATCTCACATCGTTTTATGTCCAAAGTAATAAAATTGCATCAAGCTCAACCTGAAGCTCAATTCCACCCCAAATGTACTTGATCGACAGGAGAGAACTGAATGAGAACATCTGAAGGGGGTGAACTGTTCTACGATGCAATGAACTTAAGTTTTTCTTTTTGTCTTTCCAAACACTCCAACAGGTTTCAAGATGAAGTAATTCAGATAAAAGAAGCCAAAGACTTGTTCAAATATATTGTAATATCTGAAATTGAAGTTCGCTCGAGGAATACTCGCGTTCATGCTACATGCTAATCTTGAAAAATCCAAACACCTCGCTTTTAAAAATGCAACGCTCACAAGAGTACCTCCGCCCGTCATCAATTTTTATCAAAACAATTCATGCCGGAAAAAATTAAAAAAGGAATAACGTCTCATCGAAGGATGTGTCAAAAATAAGTTTTCCCGAAATACGGACTCGCCGCAAATGATTTCTGGACTCGAAATGTAGGATCCGCTAAATGAATTTTCCTAAAATTGGTGGCAATCGCAATCAATCAGTCGTTTTCTCCGATGAAAATATAAAAAAAACCCAATCTTTTTCGACTGTAAACGAATTTTCCCGGAATCGGGACCCATCGCAATCAATTCCTGATACTCGGAATCCCTCTTTCAACATTTTTCATAAAAGTCGCTTGAGTTGAGGAAAAATATTGAAAAAGGAGGCAAATCCCAGCGAAGGACCCGTGAAACGTTAGCCTTGAGTTGATTCACAAATTATTTCTCTCGTAATTACTCGGTAAATTTGCGTACACCAATAGAATCAGCAGCTCTCGTGAATTACATATTGAATTTATTTCGTGTAATCTTTCCACAAGGAATTCAGGAAATAGGAGCATCGTGAAAGAGTTTTTTATAACGGAAATCATAACACTACACGTGTGAGGCCACATCCAGCTATAAAAGAAAAAGTCTAGGTTTTGTGCAACATATGGTGGCAACAAAACGAGATTCTGAACAGCCGTTCCTTGCCAACAAAACAGATCATAGAATTTTGCTTATCTCTAACAAAAACAATGGTTTTCGACATTGCCTATACAGTTGCCGAGTTTCATGGTACAAATTGATCTGGATCAGTTCAAATTTTATGTGGAAAACCTGATCAGCAGCTCAATTGTGGTTTTTCTACAGGAGAAGGAATTAGGAAAAATATTTACACAGCATTTTTATCAAAAATATCGGCGTAATTTTACTTTACGTATACATCGAGAGAATCAGGTAAGGAGTATAAATTTTGGAAATTTTTCAATGCACTAGCGGTATGTTGTACTATCACTTCGAATCGAATCGATGGTACAACATACCGCCCCAGGATTGTTTTCTATCAGTTTTTAGGAGGAGGGAAGCTAAAATTTTCACTTTTTTTATTTTTTCAATATTTTTCTTATTTTTATTAATAATAATTGCTTCGTCAACCTTTGTCAACACAGATCAAAGAGTTTCTATTGCTCTTATCGCTTCTTCTGATAGTGCCACAAATATTAAAAATATCAATTTTGTCAATATAATATTTTTTTAATTTATTTTTTTATACAATTCTTCAAGTGAAAAGTAAAGTAAAAAAAATTTCAAAATTTTCCTGGAAAAATTGCAAAATTTTCCGGAAAATTTACATACTGTCGAAAAACTGTTAAGATTCAATCCTAATATCAAATTTTTTATAAAAATTACACTGTACGTAATAAAATAATACGCAATTTTTTTTTAAGTGAAAATTTTGCTGGAAAAGGGGGTAATTTTCCGGAAAAATTTAGCTTCCCCCTCCTAAAAACTGTTGATAAACAATCCTGCATCCAAAAGTTTTAAAATCTATACTCCTTACCTGATTTTCTCGATGTATACGTAAAGTAAACTCAGCCAAAATATCATTTTCTGGCCTACTGAGAAATCATGTTTGATCTACAATTTTATAATTTAGGAAATATTTTCTCCTTCTATATGGAGGAAAGACATTCCCAATTTAATTTTGTTTCTGAAAAAAATTTACACTAACTGTTTATCATAGAACGCCAGAAAAAAAAATGTGACAAAAATACTAAGAAAATATTTTTCCTAATTCCTTTTCCTATAGGAAAACCAGAATCGAGCTGCAGTTTTGTTTTACATCACAAATTTTGATATGAAATATAGTAGGCATTTTAGCGTTGTTTCATGAAACATGAACTGAACCATCAAAAAACACAGCTAATATCGACTTATCTTTTTTTAAGGGTTAAGGACCATCGAATTTAGTCAGATCTCTATCTCTCTCTCTCTCTCTCTCTCTCTCTCTCTCTCTCTCTCTCTCTCTCTCTCTCTCTCTCTCTCTCTGGCACTATATCCCATCATGATTTGGCCGCCTCAAGAGGTTTCATAATCATATTTTCATTTCGGATAATGAGTGATTAATTCGTTGATCCTAAACCAGCCGTGAAATTTTTGTCTTTGTCACCACCGGGAATCGAACCCGGGACCTCTGGTTGCTGGAGCAAGCATGCTGACCACTTTGCCACCGGGCGGCATTTTAGTCAGATCGGTGTCCGAATTTGCAGGCGGCAAAATCCCTTCATGGGATGTCAAGCTAGAGAGAGAGAGAGAGAGAGAGAACGAGAGAGAGAGAGGCGAATGACGAAAGATGAGTAAAATTATAATTTCATCCCATATAACCTCATCAAACAGAGATACTTTCTACATTATCGTTTTCAAATTTTGACTGAAAATTTTCAGCTAACTTTAATAGGGTATTCTCTAATGAGCCACTGTAGAATCTGTATTGTAACGAGGGAAACAATCTAACAGATACTTTCCACATGCAATGTGGCCACCCTTAAACGGTTGAAATCTCTTAAATGCAATACTATACAAAACCTCAAGCCTCCAACACACTTGACTGCTTTCAAATCACTAATTCCAAAAATAATTTCACAACACCGAAATTAACCATACATTATGACTTAACATGTTATTTGCATAACTATATACATGATTTGATTTGGCGGAAGCGTATTATATGTAGCTAATGTGCAGTTGACGAAGAAACCGTAATCGAAACCACCGTTAATTTTTGTAGTACAATTAGATTTAATAATTGTTGGTTTTAAAAATATCATGCGAGTACGTCCACGGTATAAAAATTCAATCGTAGCAAGGGAATTTCATAAACGGTTTACTAGGGCTTTTCAACTTCATATGTTTATACTCTAAGTAATTTTCGTACCAAAACTCATATAATATTAAATAAAATTTTAAATTAAATAATTTTTGGAATGCAAAATTAGTTCCGCGTGTTATAGATTGACCATTAAGCCGCACTGTTCTTAAAATGATGTTAACCGATTATCAAACACCAGCCATTTCCTCGACATTAGTTTCCTATAAATGAAATATGATCGTTACATAAATCAATTATGTCCCATAAAATACCATCACATATTACATCACTTTAAAAAACGCAGTCCGGAAAGGTCAACAACACAAGATCTCTAACAAAATAATTTATGCAAATGATTGACAATCAACCATACGAATTTTTGTAAAATATGTATCTGTTTAGCCGCAACACGCTTGTGTTAAACACGAATTATGATTCAGATGCGATTTTTTTATTGTTTTTATTTTATTTTCGTTTTATGCAAATTTATAAATTCGCTCGATTATCGTATATATGGTCGCCAAGTATGTTTTATGCGGTTTTTAAAACATCAAGAAAATTAGAAATTTAAGAATCTAATCACCAAGAGATAAACTTGTTCTAGTAACCCGTCTTTTTAACATTATGGAACACCCTAATCAAGATTTTTATTTTTAACTTTGTGTTCATGATGGAATTTTTTTTGTTTAATACGTGAAATGTATACATCGATCAACAAGGTTCTGATCTTCTGGAGCTGTATATACATATATAGAGAGTTACTAATCTTGATTTTCTTGTATCATCTTGAAAGTTATATATTGTTGACAGCATAGTGTTATAAAATTTATAACGAATATTTCGCTTTTGTGTATATTTTTTTCTGGTGTGTTGCTACAAGAATACCAAAGTTCACAAATCGTTTTAAAATGAAATTATGAAAAATTTATAAGAATAAAAACATGAGCTTTGCAATTTTTATTACTGGTTTAAGATTAAAGCTTATACGATTGCAATAAGTGGGCGGTTAAACGTTTATGATGATTGATTTGACATTTAAATGATTATTACATGCAGGAAGTACAATCCAAACTACAATGAACTTATTTGTAAAGTATGAGGCAAAGTTCTAATGTATCAAAAACACTCTATGGATTGTCCTCGTCAAACCGTCAAAAACTCTCGGTCTAAAATTTGTATAATTAACTAGTTTTTATGAATCGATTGATATAAACATAATAATATTTACCCTTGGGGATCAGTACAGGGCCGCGCATCAAAACATCGTATTGCTTAATTATAATATTATTTTTTCCACTATACATCATATACGTCATGACATTTTCCTCGACTTTTATGAGCCGCTATTATGAGCATGATTTAATTATGTTCATGTTCGAACCATAGATTAAAGTCATTGGTTAAACTTTCATTTTAAATCGTTTAATCATTCTGACTTATCGTGATATAATATTTAGTGAGCAAATCGATTAATCCAATTTATGATGTAAAAAGCGGTATGCAAGGAATTTTATCGATAATAATTAGATGAATTTCAACGATGATTGATTATATAGAGATATTGCTACTCGGACTTCTGTGGCTACGTTTGTTTAATATCTCTACTAGTCATACAAGAGAAACGAGCATAAAGTATAGTACATAACTTTCTGGCAAACCTTATAAATCCAATTAATTTTGTAACAAACGAAATAAATGTAAATAATCCCTGACAAATGAAAATTAACACATGATGTGATCTAATTTTTAAATTTTTAGTCTGCATTGCATTGCTAAAAAAAATTATCTAGTTAACCTTCCTATTACCTTCGGCTCACTATGACCCGAAGTGCATTTCAGTTGTTTAAACTGTTTAGTGACTTCAACAAATACATTGTTTTACATGTTGAGTTTATGGTCTAATATGTGTTTATTATTCATAAGATCTTTCGGGTAAATATGACCCGACTTTGATTTTGTTTAACTAATATAAAGTCCACATAAGCAGGTCGATTCTGGCTTTCCTATAGGAAAAAGGAATTAGGAAAAAAATTTATAGCATTTTTGTTACAATTTTTTTTTCTGGCATACTATGGTAAACAGTTGGTGTAAATTTTTGCAAAAACAAAATCAAATTGGGAATATTTTTCCTATACAATTTCGATACAGAAAAAATATTTCCTAAATTATAAAAATTTAGATCAAACATCATGTCTCAGTAGGTCATAAAATGATATTTTTGGCAAAAACGGTATGGAAATATTTTTTCTAATTTCTTTTCCTATATAGGAAAACCAGAATCGACCTGAAGGTCAACATTTTTAAAGAACATACAATACATATTTATTTATTTGTAATGTGTTTGAATATGTTCAATCCCAGTAATCCATTGTTTTACAAAAATCCGATCAGAAAATATCATATAAATCCGATTCAGTCTGTGGTAAATTGTAACAGTGAGTAGAACTATAATATCTGTGGCAATCCAGAAAAACCACTTATCTTACTAGCTAAGGTCCTAAGATAAGTGGTTTTCTGAATTGCCATAGAATATGAAGCGTGTCCATTGTTTTGAAAAAGGATAGTGATTTAGACGAGCATTTACACGCAATACTGATGGTAGCGAGAGTGATGCTTCAGAAGTTGAAGATAATTTGTCAGAGTTTATTACTGACAAAGAACTTTCTGATGATGAATCAAATAATCATTCATCAGAAGTACCAATAGATGAGGACATTGTGTAATCCAAAAATTCCGATATTCGTTGGAAAACAGTTCCTCCTAATCATCAAGGGCAAGCTTCAAGCGCCAATATAATAAATATAAAACCAGGATTTTACAAGGTATGCAATTAGATATAAAGACAGCATACTGTAAAGGGCGCCTTTATGGTTGCGTTCGTTCGTTCATTAAAACAATTTTTTTCGACCAAACATCTCTTGTGAAAAAGTTCTAAACAAAAAAAATCGTCATTTTGCAGCAATATGATTGGTCGAAAAAAATTGTTTGAATGAACGAACGAAGGCATCTTAAGATAATAGAATTAGCAAACAATGAAGGAGTTTCAGTATTACAAACCGAACTGAAACCAATATCAACAGAAAAATTTTTGGCTGTGTATAGGTCTCGCAACGAGTAAACTCCGAGACGCCGGTGACAGTTCCAGAGATGAGAAGAAGCCAAACATGATCATGGATTATAATAAAACTATAGGTACCGTTGACACCCTAGATAAGTTAGTCCTCATATATACATGCAGAAGACAAACAATCCGATGACCGATTGTAATGGAAGCGGCGTAGGTGCGGGTCATTGATCTATAAATTGATCAAAACGTCAAATTATAATGCTGATAAAATCACTTCACGAGCATATACTACTAAAAGCGAAACTCATACCATGAAATCTAGTAATATGACCTTTAACCCGGTTTCGACACAACTTCCGTTAGCAGAAAAAATCCATCGTTTGTTTCAGAACAGCGGTAGCAAGAGTCGATGTTGGGTGTTGGCCTTCGGAAAACAATGGATATAAGTAGCTGCTCAAAAAAAAATCAAAATAAACACGCGATCACGATTATCACTTAATGACCATTCAAGACGTTATTCACATCCAGGGTCACAAGTAACACTATGCTCCTTGAAAAATGGTTTCCCTGCTGAGTTTATAGATGAGAGGTCCCCTGTAGCTTGGGTTACCGCTGCGAACCTTGGCTTCAGTAGGCGTTCTAGAAGTTTCCCAGCTGTATCCAGCATGCACAGCAGTCTGTACGCTGACGAGGCATTCGGATTACCATTATTTTAGTTAATGTGTACCAGACGATGGCTTTTACAAACTTTTGGGAAACCCCTTCTTTAAAACAGTGCTTGTTCGTCTTAAGAAGTACCTCTGGGTGATATCGGACATTCAATTTTAGAGCTTCTGTGGGGATCATGTCTGGTCCAACGTTTTCCTGTTTTGGAGTGAATAGGCTGCCTCTCGTAGTTCTCGGAACGGAATTGACAGAAAGAGGGAATTGAAAGCTTGACCATTACGATCTTGTACCTTAAGCCTCAGGGTTCCACGCCCACGTCACGCTTAAGATTCTCCCATTATCGGCGCTTCTTTTACCGGTATACGTATTTTGTTCGAAAACCGTGACTTGAGAGTTAGGAGTTTTTCTGTTATTTCATCAGCATACTAGATGTACATATAAAATTAAATTATTATTTGCATCAATCAACAATAATATTAATTTTGAGCACCTAGTAGGTTAGTGAAGCAGCAGCGAAACTCTCAATTCTCAGTTTTCGAACAAAATCTGTACTCAAGTGTCAAGTATGAAATGCTCCAGACAACAAATGGCACACCAATGTAGATTGTGCTATAGAAATTTGACACTACACTACGCCATCTTGTTGTGCCATCAACAAATGTCAGACGCGCCGCACGTGTGATAAATTGGAAAAGTGCGTGTGCATAGTGTTGTATTGTTGTGTTTGTGTTCAATATGTCGAAATTTATACCGTACAAATAGATATATGTGAAGATGGCCCAAGTTACATCCCCCAAAAATTCGATGGTAACAATAATTATTGCTATCATGCCATTTCTTACTCTCAGCCCAAAAAATCATTTTTTCACTCTCAGCCCCGAAAACATTTACTGTCATGACACCAAAAACTATCATGACACAAATATTTTTCTGGGCTGAGAGTAAAAATTATGCATTTTCAAGATAATATAACACCAGAAAATTTTTCAGGGCTGGGACAAATAAATGATATTAATTATTTACCCTACCCCGATTATTTTGTTTTAGAAATGTTACGTGATATATTTTATGGTATCGGCTTTTGTCTAGTGAAGGAGAATTATTTACACGTTTTATCAGAACTTTTTATTATTTTTGTTAAACTCATAACATTTGTATTCGGAAATATTTATACCTGAATTTGGATTTATTGCTATAATTGTTAATTAAATGTCGCAATAGTATATATAAACTTGTATAGTATTGCCATAAGAAACTTTTTTGATTTTCGGGGATAGAAATTTGGGCTATCTTTACAAAGGTAACAAAGAGCATTCGCAGACAGCATTTATTTTTTGTTTTCATTTGAAGAAAACTAATGCTGAATCATACCGATTACTTCGAGAAGCTTATAATGAATCTGCTCCATCGCAAGATACGTGTGAGCGATCGTTTCGGCGTTGAAATGGTGACTTCGGTGTTGCAGACAAGGAACGTGGAAGATGTAGAATTGCAAGCAAGGTTGGACAGAGCTGATTCACAAACAAAACTCGCCGAGCAATTGGGCGTTAGTTAAGAAGCAGTTTCCAATCGGCTACGAGAGATGGAAAAGATTCAGAAGGCCGGTAGATGGAAACACTACATGATTTATTTATTTATAATTAAATAAGTCTACAAATTTGACTTGAAAAATATTAATATAAGAATGCAAAATAACATAAATCAGCTTTTTAAATTTCAAAATTTAAAATATAAAGGACAAGTAAGTCACAACTAAAATCACCGAGGGGCATGGAGTTGCCTTAATCTACTTTTAAAATTCTCTTTAGTTTAAACAAAAATAAAATAAGCTAATAGGTAATTTTATTGAAACTTTTACACATCATCTTCACTGGTTCATTATCGCCATAGTTGGTTCTGTGTCTATCTAAGTGTATGAAGTCATGATCTCATAGTTGTCTACCAGGAACCATTATTTTAATTGGATTTAGCACATACGAGTTGAATAAGTTGAAGGACAGGCAAATGAAAAAGCACAAAAACACAAGGGGGTGAAAAGTGGATTTATATTTGCACCACCCAGATCGACCGCAAGACCGAATCGTTCTGGCAGAAAAACGAGACTCTCTGTTTGGTTGGACCATAGAGGCGTGGCCTATTATGAGCTGTTAAAACCTGAGGAAACGATTAATACTGCACGTTACCAACAACAATTGACCAATTTGAACTGTTCCAATCCACTCAGCAGACTTGGCTCCTTCCGATTACCACTTGTTTGCATCGATGGGTCATGAGCTTACTAAGCAGCGCTTTCATTCGTACGCAGATGTAAAAAAATCGTTCGATGAATAGTTCACAGTAAAAGGGGAAAATGTTTACTAGCGTCATCATTCTTCCGAATTTAACACATGTTTCTTTAGTAAAAAATCCGCTTTCAAAATTGTACGCCAGGGGGTATTGATTTCTACTTTGAGCGCACGTCTGGCTATCCGGTATTCTTCCTACTCGCGTTCTGCTGCATACCCATCTGGCTCTGGTGGCTAACCCTTTCAGGTGTAGACAGCGTCCCCTGAGGTTTGCGATATCCTAAGACCACCAGTAGACCGCAATTCTTTTCACTTGAGAGAATTTTCTTCGGCTTCACTGCGTCACATGCATGTTTTATTAACTAACCGCATTGTGATTTTTGCAATTTTACCAGTAGTTTCCTGCAGTACAGCATTTTTTCCGGCTTCGATGCTTACTATTCTGTTGGGATAGCTGATTTACATTATATCCTATCGCTAGTTGGTTTCTGCAAATGGTCCGTCGTGGCCCCTCTGTGCACTGTATAATGTTATGTACTGGTGGGCGCTGCCAGTACAGTTTTCCATTACTCTGCATCCTATTCGAGCCACTGGATCAGAGAGCAGAGTTTTGTCTGGGATCGTTTCAACATACCCAAGTCTTCTGAAGGTTGATACTAGGCCCTAGCCCATCACCGTTGGTCCTAGCCTATGCAACATGTCTAAGATATAGTGTCCTCTGGTGTCCATCATATTCATGCCCCAAGAGAGTTACCATTAAAATCTCCGGTAACGATGAGTGCGTCCAACATTTCTCGAACTTCTCGTCTTCGACTTTTGCTCGGAAGCCATTTATTGTTTCGTTCGGGTTGAAATAACAGCTTACGTGAAATAACAGCTTAACGTCTCTGATTTTGATCCATACAAAACCGTTTTTGGTTCGATGAGTCTCAGTCACATTTGAGTATGGGATCCAGATGACGGCCGTACAAAGATTGTCCGAGTACAATTCGATTACATTTCTTCAGCCAACGTCTTCCTTTGATGTAGATTTTAAAATAGCCAAGTTCACGACATTTGGGACATATGCCATGCCGTTTTCTGTTTGGCCGCTTGCAGAACACGAAAAACTAAACCAGAGGTAGGATACAAATGCCTAAATACAAATAAACCATAAAGGTGGATTTACATATCCGCCGATTTTTCTGCGCCGAGCATCACGTGACACATTCAACCAATCAGAAAGAACTTCTTCGCCGAATTTTCGGCACAGTGAAGACATGAACAAAATTTATCTTTTCAGCGCGGCGACACAGAATACATAGAATAATTTTTTTTAACATGATATGTTTTTTTTTAATTCATTTTAACTTAACATTGTGCGCCATATTTAATTATTTACAATTAAATAATTATATTCTTCATGTATGTAGGTGTGAAAATCTACGCCGAAACTACGTTGCATATGTAAATCGTCGATAATACAGCGTACACCGAATTTCCTGCGGCAAGCAGCCTCGACGAAAAATCGTCGGATATCTAAACCCACCTTAATGGTCTAGGTAAATAAAAACTAATTTTACGTTTTGGAAATATAGAGAAGGGAAGCTAAAATCTGATATTGCTCGAAATGACATCACTAGCAGCTTGCTAATTACCAGTATAATATTGCTGTTAAAATATATTTTGGCTTGCCTAGGCCTTTATGGTTAACTTGTATACGATGGCCGTTTGTGTTAAATTTCCATTATAGCATCTCCACCTGATATAATTTATATCATTACCATTAACATAAATGGTACGAAAAATTTTTAATATAGCGTCGGATGTAATAAACGTAACATAAATTTGACATTTGAAAATCATTCGTTTATTGTGTTCATCAGCATCACTTGAGTGTCCCAAACCACAACGAAATGTCACCAAAACATAAAATAATTAAAATATCTATTGGTTATTGACTATTGACGCCATTTTAATTTTTACGAAATATCAAAATATTGTATACCATCAAGTTTCGCCGATATTGTATACTATGATCCTAACGATTATAATAAATAGTTCGATGGTATTGCGACTCCTAGTGGAGACGTGGAAACTGTTCCAATATTAATGGTATAACTCGATGGTAATGGCAGACTTAGTTATTTAAAGCCACGTTGCCGCTCCGCTTCTCTTTATTTCTAAAACCTAAAATATTGTTTTGTTTGCCTTAAATTAATAATATTATTGCGCTTAGTGATATTTAATAATTTTTTAGTAGTTAATTAGATTATTTTTATTGGCAATCTAATCCAGAAGAAGGTCGATCTACTATAAAGAGTTTATTTACAATTATATGGTTTGCCAGAAAGTTGCCAGACACTTCATACTCTTCAATCTTGCCATCTTTTGGTTGATTTTGATGATCTAGAACTGTTATATGTACAATTGTTACAAAAATAATGGCCTCCGTTTATTTAGCTTCCCTCAGAATTCGTAACTACTTACTGCATTGCATGTCTTATAAATATTTCAATGATTAGCAAGTTTCATTCTGATAAGTCGACGGTTGTCCATCTTGTGCTAGCGTTTTCACTAAGTATGATCAGATTTTAATTAAAATATTGACAAAATAATTAATGCAATGTTACATCAACCAGTTCAACGATTTATTCAAATTTTTGGAACCTCTTACGTATATCCCGTACTTTCAACCGTAGTTTAATAATTTTGGCAAGGTGGCGTTTAATGTTTATATAATTTCCTGTTAGCGCACGAAACTGCAGAGATTACACATAAATTTAAAATTTTATTGGTTTTTTATTCTTTTACACCAAAACAACGATTGATTGATTGAATAGAAATTGAATATAAAATAGTTCAATATAATTTCATCGTTCACGATTATTTTGTAATACATTTTTATTATTCGCTTTCGAACCGCGCACATTTTTTTCAACCAATGTTTGTGTAAAATTAAATGTCAATCTCTAATTGTGTATGTTTAGGTAATGTGGTGTAAATTGGTAATCAAAACATGTTGATTGGTCAAATTACTATCTAACGCCAATTAAAATCATCTTGAACGAAATTAGGAAACCACTATATAAAAATGTGTTGAAATCGCGATAATCTTTAGCTTTATGTAGGTAAATGTATCTATGTATATGTAACGTCACCACCAATTTTGCGATAACCCCGAAAAGGACGATAACCCCTTCATGAGTCGATTTTTTAAATAAATAAATTAAAATGTGTATATTAAATTAGTGTGGACATGTAATGTGACGTCATACCACCAACATTTATTTTAATTTTAATTTAGATCCGGTTTGTCACACCTGTTTATTTTGACAGCGCAGACACCCTATAAATAAACCACCAAAACTCTAGCATAATAACGATGAGGAGATTTATTTGACATTTCAAGTTAATAAATAATTAGAATGTTGTTGTTAAACCGGTCAAAATTACTTTAGAAAATGTTGAGCATCTTTATACCTTGATTTACAATAATTTATAAATGATAATGTTCTAATTCCAGTTTTCTGGTAACCGCATCATCTTCTTCTTTGTGGTTGGTTAAACCAGTTAAATAATTTAGTAATTAACCGCAATGTGGGGTTTTGCTGTTTTTATACAGATGAACAGAAAATGTAAGTTAAATTTCGGTTTTCGAAAAAAGTTTTATAATTAAATTTTATTTTTAGCCCCGCAACAGGTTTCAAAGTTGAGCTTAGAAAGTCATTCGATTCGGTGGATTTTATTAGATTATAAATTAACGAAAATTAAACAACTTATTTTCAGATGGTTCTATATAACAGCTCTTAATAAATTGTTTTGGTTTCATTTTTTTCCCGTTTTGCGATAAACTTAAATTTAAAATTAGCATACCCAACCCAACGTACAAGTCGTACAAGTCACATATGACTTAAATCTAGATTTGTTGGAAATTGCTTTTGGATGCTTTGTATTTATATTATTGCACAAACATAAATAATGATTTTTATATTTTAAAGAAATATAATTTAATCAGGGATACGCAACCTAGTAAGAAAAGACATAAGTTGGAGAAGGAAGCAATAATCAAAACTATTGAAGTGGCACCAAGGTAGAAAATTAATTTGGCGTAAGTATTTGTTCGCCAACAGTTATGGTTATCAGTGTAACATCATTAATTTGACATTCCCCTCAATAGATGTTCAAACACTTCATTTAAATGTTTGTGTAGGAGGTTGCATATTACGAATTTAAATGATTTTTTGCCACAACGAGATTCGTTCCGTTATCGCAATAGATAATGTTGCATAGCCCTCGTCGGCTTACGAATCGTTTTTACGCACTTATGAGCGGCTCAGTTGTCAAATCCATTATTATCTCTATTTGCATTGCGTGGGTGTAAAACAGACCAAAAATGGCTTACTGGACGGCATATATCTTGAATGGTCCAAAGAACTCTACCTCTATTATTACAAATTAAAAAAAACGGTTAGACTCTATCTGGTGGCAGCAATCTCATTCTGTGACGTTTTAATTAGAAGTTGGTCGATAAGTTCGATTTGTCTCCGCGCCTTTTCTTGCACGTTTGCCTTTGATGACCAACAATTATTAAGAAAACGAAGAATAAGCAAAAGTTTTTGAAATTTAAAAGGTTTGATGTTTTATTATTCAGATCGTATCTATCCGACTATATCGGACTCTTGGTTCTCGTTCTGCTACTGAAGAACTTTATTCCACGATCGTGCATGGGATGAGTGCTTGGCTTTGCCATCTAATTTCACCTTATCTGAACAATTTAGGACCTTTCCATAGAATTTTGTTCTTTGATATCCCAAGATATGATTTACCAGGAGCTGCTTGGTCTGTGTGGTTCTCTTTCGTCGAGACATGCGTTCTATCATGCTCACTTATTATCTCGGACGTGCGTTTGGCGATAAATGAATCCCACGGTCATCGTTGACTGGTGGACAGCCAATCTAAAATGATTTTGGAATCTATCCATAGATAGACTCCAAAATCATTTGATTTGATTTTCAACCTGAATATGTCGAAGATCTCCCTTCGGCTTAAAAGTTCTACTCGCATTAACTCAAGCTTGGGCAAGCTATCTTGCATTTGCAAGAGAGAGGAGAGGTACGTAAGCCCATTTGCTGGTGTCACATAATATTGGCTGTTGTGGTGCCCGCTATCCATCTCGAAACATTAATTTTTAAGGTTAGGGACCCACCTTCCAATGTGCAGATGATCTTAAATCGGTCCTATAACCGTATGTTCTCGAATTGGCAGAATAGGCGTAAAATGAGGACGTAAATAGTAAAATAAAGAAAAATTTGTCACGGTAACCCCATTAACTAGATCGATCCTTCACATAACAACTTGATTTAGTCAATGGCGCACTGATGGATTTGCTATTATATCGATTTGTGTTTGAAAGAAATTTTTTTTTTAGTTAAATTCTGCACTTTTCATCATTCGAATTATATTGCGTTTCTTTTAGTTGAGATAAGGTTACTGCCCCCACGTTAATCGACATAGATATCCTACGCGATTGCGCACAATACATCCGGAGCTTCACTTGATTTCAGTCGAGATAATATATACTCGTTGTAATACTACACTCGCGAGCAACTAGATCGACTCAAACCTTCAGCGCTCACAGACAGGCGAATGTTTTTAAAACGACTTAACCAATTTTCACAAGACATTATATTTTTGAAAGCATGACATTTTTACTTTAAATTGACACTATTTTCTGGATTAGCTACGTACTTGTTTTTATAATGAATTTTGAATGAAAACACACCAAAATTGATGGTCATGGAACAAATATTGGGGATATTTAAATTTCAATTACAAAAAAAAATCAAGAAAATCAAAAACAATTTCATTGGTTAATACTTAATATAGACCGACCCTTCCCCCCATTGCGTCGGCAATGGTTCCCATGCGGATCACCATTGAACCTATAAATAGTTTTGACAAAGACTTGCGGGATCGCAGCCCACTCCTCATCGAACGCAATCTTAAGATCACTGATGTTAGATAGTATCGTATTTCTGATTCGGACCCTCCGTTTTAGTTCGTCCCATAAAATGCTGAGTTGGATTCATGTCTGGACTGAGGGCTGGCCACTTCATTATCTCGAGTCCAACCTCATCCATGAACTGCCGAGTAGTTCGAGATGTGTGACTCCGACCATTGCCATGCATCAATATGAAATTTTCGTCTGTATATGTTACGTAGGGCACTACATGATGCAAGAGAATTTCATGGATATATCTTTCAGTCGTCAGACCTCCTCTAGGGCCTCCACTAGATACGAGAACAAGATTTGTTTTCCCTCAAGTGATATGCCAGTTGTCACCATGCACTACTGTACAAGACTGTTAAAGCAAAACAGCACTGCGAAAATCATTTTCCTGAACTTCAATAGACCCGGCGTCTTCTATCACTATGGACAAATATTCTGCACTCGTCAGTGAATAGAACAGACCTCCGTTGCTCGATGTTCCAATTGATTTGTTCGCTAGAAAATTCGATTCGCTGTTTGCTGTGGCATGCTGTCAGTTTTGGGCCCCTAGCATCCCGTCTTGGAGTGAGGTTGGCTTCATTCAAGTGTACACCGATACTGGGTGGTATGTGGTCTTGATTGAAGTTACCATTTGCGAGAGAAATAGATATAGAAAGAGAGAGAGAGATCAAAGATTTTCTGTCTTAGGTATAAATATAACTAATGCTTTATTCCATTTCCTTGAAATGATTAAAACTTCAATCCATGGAAATACCAAGTCATATGGAAATACCAACATCCGCGGAGGTCATACGATCACTTCCTGCTAGGTGAAAAGAATTAAAGCTGTTCATTGAACACAGGATTGTCCTATGCGTTATTACTTAACTTATCAATCTCTAACGGCTCTTTTGGCTAACGGCTTTTAGTTGTGGTTCAGAGTCCAATCGGCTATTGAAGATAACTTGCAAGTTCTGTATAGCTAATTACAGTAAAGCTTTCATGCGTTCCATCTCTCTGCCGTTTTACAAATGGTTCAGATTTCTTGTCGAGCCCGCCAAGTAGGCGGTGTTCAAGTTTACGAGCGAGCTTTACTTAAAGGTCTCCGAAGTGGACACACATCCTCAACAGCTTTCTTGTAAGTACCATTAAATGTCACAAAGTCATCAAGCTTTTGTAATGATACAGAGGTTTTGGAACTACAAATGTACAACGTCATTGTTATCATTTATGCTTAAATTAATTAGGAGATCAAACGTCGAAACTACATCAATGTCACCATTCATCTTTTGTGCAGTCATACACCCTTGTAATTTGGTTTGCAAAAACTCGAGCATTTAGGCTGACTCGTTAGCGTCACGTTAGCCGGTCGAGAGTGTTTCTAAAGCTCACCACTCTTCAACAGGCTAGCATCCTGAATGACAGTTGGGCCCCACACCGGCTTGGCACAATTCCGCACACCTTAATTCAATTTACGTGCACTACACTACTGCCTTACTGAGCCCTGTCAGTCACAATTACCACTTGTTGATCTTTGGTCACCTTATTGAAGGGCATAGTAACAGTTATTTGTAACCGGCTTCTTTTCGCAGCCAGAAGATTTCTCTACAGATCTCTACTGTTGGTTGCCCGGAATGCGTTAATGGGTAACGTTGATAGCTAACGGTAGTTCGGGTTGATCATGCGCTGGGTTTGTACAATCGCATGAACTAATATCGGATTCCCCATTTAACTCTCCCTTCCTCGTTGTCCTATCCGACCTCAAATTTAAAATTGCGTTCCCACCGTAAAGGCTCGTCTATTGACAAATAAATAAAGTCGTTATGATACCAATTGGTTGTTGTTGCCAGAGATTGGATGGATGGAATTTTGTTTATGTCCAACAATAAAAGATCATAAAACAATAAAATTGTTAATTTGTATTTTTTCGTTTTAAGAACAATAAAATGTAATGAGCACCCATCATAATTGATGAGAGACGTTGTGTTCGAACAGCATTCATTTAAGCGAGGAAAAAAATTAAAACCACTAAAAATTCTACGATCATCATAAGGGGGAGTGAGATGTCGTTATGAGGGTATTTTGGAAATATAAGATCGAATTTTCGGACATGAGTAAGCAGCAGTACGACAACATTAACATATCAAATTTTTATGGGTGGTAGGTGTAGACGATGAAGAAGAGGGAGAGTGATGATAATCAAAATTTGATCGCAAAGTCGTGCGGATCGACAAAAGCAATGTCGACAATTTACTTTTTTTTGAGCTAAAAAAATAAAATTAAAGTAGTAACAAAAATTGTATTCTTGATTGTTAGTTTGTGGGTCATTGAAAATAAATGTTGCTCACGTCTGACACACGCCCAACCACTATTTAAACAACGGTCAATTTAAGTTTTCGTCTATACCCATCCCCCAATAACTATACAGCACGTTACACTCTACATCTAGAATAAAGAGCTATAAGACAAGCCTCCTAGCTCATGTTAAATATTTTTGTTATCCCTTTGTTCGATAAATTTTCCTTGACGGTTCTTTACACCATCACAGTTTTGTTCAGATTTTGAGTTTTGGAGGTTCTTCTCCTCCTTTGGTTATGGTTCGGCTCTTCTGGTTCGGACCTACTTTATTGTGCTGTTTTCCGTATAGTAATAGTTTTTGCGGAACCACCATTATTTAAGTTCGTGCCCCACAAACTTGCTGTCTTTGTTGTTGGATACAAAATAAACCACGCCTGAGTTTTAACTAAAATTTGCTAAATAAATTAAAATTAAAAATTACAAAAATATTTATAATTGGAAATTCATCTGAACTAATTTTGCAACTTAGAACTGAATATCAGGCATGATTGGATTTCTGAATATAAGAGACATCTCTCGGTGAGTAGCATGATTTGATAACTAATTTAGTTAGAAACTTTAGCCGCGTTTCTTTCAAAAACAGTTGTTGGAGATCGCGATAGCTTCTAAGTCAAAATTTACCAAATTAAAAATTAAGTGTTATTTTTTTTTAATTAAACATCTTAGATGAAATAACACAACACAAAGAATCCATCGAAAAAGTTCGATGGTTTTCTTGTAATATGGTTGTTCTCAACAGTTCTGTATAACAGAAATGTATAGACCATGGATATTACGGGAAACCCATCTAACTTTTACTCGTATGATGAATATTTTTTGGGATACATAGGTCTGTATTATTATAATACTTTGTGCCTGATGCCGATTTTTCAGGTTAAATTATTGACTAAAGCCGAGCGTCCGATGCCGATTTTTTTTTCTAAATTTCCGAATAACTAAATTGACGGTCGGTTCTTACAAATTATGGATAAGTGACTCTATGGTTCAGAAAACAGAACATGTCTAATATTTGAATCTGCAAACATCGTTCAGACATGCCAATAGCCGATTTGAAACAATTTGGAAATTTGTAAATTTACTTTATTAAGCAAATTTATGTTAGTTCGTAGCAGTTACCAATAGATGGCGTAAAACATAACTCACTGAAATTTTATTCTAATTCTTTAATTTAATTTGAGTTTTATCAATAATTGTCAGAGTATTTATTATCGATGGTAGACAATTAACAATTTAGTACTAAATATTAAACCCAATACGCGTTATGGATACAGCAAGAACTGAAACTAACTAGTAGCTAGTAACGACTATTTAGAATAGTAAGTCATTTAGACTGTGTGTTACGCCAATTTTTTTGTCTAACTATCGACTAACAAAATTAATGGTTGGTTCATACTAGACCTTCAACGATGGCGCAAAACAAATCGTATCTGGGATTAAATAAAAATTTGTTATCTTAATTAAGATTTTAATTTCGACAATATTTTTAATCGGCTTGGCAAGTTTGAACTAAGTTTGAAGTTTGCATGTACATATCATGAATATTTTGGATTAAAACCATTAGAGACATTCAACTGTTATGAACGCACCTTCATAGTAGTTAGTTGAAAATTTTGACAAAAAAGCGAAGTCAGGACATAGTAGCCGTGTTGCATGATACCCATTGATCCGGATTAGTTGAGCAAACGTTTCTTCGATATTCGAATTTTCCATAAACTATATATTAAGTGACATTTGACATTGAGTTAGACATTTCAATCTTTTCGTTTCGTCATTGTGTGATTTGCTGTTGAACAAAGTAAAATAAATTTCTCATTATTCTGCGCCGTTCAATTATCGTACCACGGCCGGACGATATTTGGTGCTTGTCATTGGCATATTTAACAATAGAGGGGGTACTTTTCGTGAGATTAGTGGTAAGTATAATATTGTGATTATAAAAAAGATATTGCTGTCGTTGCAGGTGTGTAAATGTCTGACGGTTGTGTTTTTCATATGTATTAGCTGTATGGAGGACTGTGTGAAACTTAGTTGGTCGGTGAGCTCATAATGCATCTACAAACGGCTGAAGAAGTGGCAACTCGTGAAAATGGTCGCTTCTACACTGTGGATCCACTAACCCATACGTACACATATGTACAAATTTGGACGATTTTTACATTTTGATTAAATAATAGCAAACAAAGAAAAAACTCAACAGTTGGAAATGTATATTTATGTTAAGGTGTAATGTATTTTTAATTTTTATTTCACCATAGGTATGACTGTTTCAAACATGCGTTAATTTCGTCCACACATGTAACGCGTAGAATCACCGGCAATATCTGTCTGAAATCGCCGGAAGGGACAGCAACAGTAGAGCGCCAGAGAAAAGTCTTCTATTATCGTTGAGATCTTTGATCGGTGTATCGAGAGGTTTAAGTGAATGCTTGTGAGTCATAGTGTATTCATCCCAGATAATTTTGCATTTTTGCAAAGTTTTAGCCATGCTGAAATCCTTCGGATGAAATTTTGGGGTTATCTGTTCTGATATGTGAAAAATTCAAAAAAAAAAAATAAAAAAAATAATTTCGTCAAAAAACAAAAAAAAAATCCTAGATCCCGATTGCAGTGTCTTCTACCTATTGTAAACCTAAACCATCCAAGAACTCACTGAAATACAATACACAATACACAAAATTTCATTAAATTCAGTTCAGCCGTTTAGGAGGAATTCAATTACGGGGTACCGAATTAAAAAAGTTCTTTAAAAATGAATTAAAAAAGTTGATTTTTGTATCAACATCTGCTAATTATTTTAATTCATATTTTTAACTTAAAATTATGAATTAAAAAAGTGATTTAGAAAAATGGTAAAACTCAAAAATGAATTAACAAAGGCTTACACTATTTCATTTTTAAAACACCTACCTTAATTCATTTTCAAAATGAATTAAAAAAGACACATTTTATTTCATTTTATAAATTAAAAAATCTTAATTCGACTTTTAACAAATATTCAGAAATGTGCATTATTTTGGGCTAAAGTTTACTTTACGTATACATCGCGAAAGTCAGATAAGGAGTATAAATTTTTAAATGCAGGATTGTTTATCAACAGTTTTTAGGAGGGGGAGCTAAATTTTTCCGGAAAATTGCCCCATTTACCGGGAAAATTTTCACTTAAAAAAAAAATTCGTATTATTCTATTCAAAATACGTACAAATGTGTAATCTTTATAAAAATTTGGATATTAGGATTGTATCTTAACAGTTTTCAACAGTACAAATAATTTTTCCGAGAAAATTGTTCAATTTTTCCAGGAGAATTTTGAAATTTTTTTAATTTTTTTTTTACTTAGTTTACTTAAAGAATTGTACAAATTGTGGAAAAGCGGGGGTTTGGGGCAGCCCCCATCTTCTAAGGTATAAACGAATTAAAATTACATTAAAAAAAAAATTATATATACGAAAGTTGATTCTTTTAACATTTGTGGCACTATCAGAAGAAGCGATAAGAGCGAGAGAAACTCTTTGATCTGTGTCTGCAAGGTTGATGAAGCAATTATTATTAATAAAAATAAAATATAATATTGAAAAAATAAAAAAAGTAAAAAATTTTCCGGAAAATCAAAAAATTTTCCGTAAAAATGTAACTTCCCCCCCCCCCCCCTCCCATCCCTCGCCTCCCCTCTAAAAACTGAAAGTTAACAATCCTGCATTTAAAATTTTCCGAAATTTATATTCCTTACCTGATTTTTCCGATGTATACGTAAAGTACAATTACGCCTTATTTTGCACTGCCAAATTTTTACGTGCCATATTCAAATTTAAATTCCAAAAAATTTTCATTAATGAAAATAACATTTTTTTCATTTTATAAAGAGGATTATATTATTTCATTTTATAAACACTTATATTAATTCATTTTAAAACTGAATTAAGAAATGCCTTTTTAAATTCATTTTACCGAACATTTTTATTTCTTTTTCAACTCTGATTTTAATTCATTTTTAAAATGAATTAAAAACACTTATTTTAATTCAGAAAAAAAAAATTTTTTTAATTCAAACTTTTTTAATTCATGTAGCCTTCAATTACATACACACGTACAGAAAGTTTTTGAGTGGTGGGAGTGGTAAAATTTTGGGGTTATATGTTCTGATATTCGAAAAATCTAAAAAAAAAAAAATTAAAAATAAAAATTCGCCAAAAAACAAAAAAATAATATTTAGGTCCCGATCGCAATGCTACCTACCGGGTCTAATTGTACAACTAAACCATCTAGGAACTTACTCGAACGCACACACAAAAATTCATTATAACCGATCCAGCCGTTTAAAAGGAGTTCAGTCACAAGCTCACGTACAGAAGAATTCTATACGTATATAAAGATTGGGGGTGGCGAAATTATGTTCTGATTAGCGAAAAAAGGGTTATATGTTCGTTCTGATATGCAAAAAATTAAAAAAAAAAATAAAAAAAAAATCGTGAAAATACAAAAAAAAAATCGTAGAACCCGATCGCAGTTCCATCTACCGGGACCAAATTATGAATCGAAACCATCCAGGAACCCACTCAAACACACACAAAATTTCATTAATATCGGTCCAGCCGTTTACAAGGAGTTCACAAACGTTCAGACACACGTACAGAAAATTTTTGGGTGGTGGGGGTGGAGAAATGTTGGGGTTATATGTTCTAATATGCGAAAAACTCAAAAAAAATAAAGCAAAAAAATTTCGTTAAAAAAACAAAAAAAAATCCAAGATCCCAATCGCATTTCTACCTACCGGGTCCAATTGTTAATCTAAACCATCTAGGAACCCACTGAAACGCACACACAAAATTTCATTATAACCGATCCAGCCATTTAAAAGGAGTTCAGTCACAAGCTCACGTACAGGAGAGTTATATATACATATATAAAGATTGGGGGATGGTGGGGGTGGTGAAATTTTGGGGTTATATGTTCTGATGTGTGAAAAATACAAAAAAAAATAAAAAAATATTTCGTCAAAAAACAAAAAATAATAATCCTAGACCCCGATTGTAGTGCCACCTACCGGGTTCAATTGTGCATCTAAAACATTCAGGGACTCACTCAAATGCATACACAAAATTTCATTAAAATCGGATCAGCCCGTTTAAGAGGAGTTCAGTCACATACACACGTACAGAAGAATTATACACTTGGGTGCTAAAAAATCGCACATGGCTCAATTTTCCACAAAAGTTCAAAAATAACCTATCCATCCAGTGGTACCTTTTCTGTACTTGTACCATATGCCAACAAAGTGATTGTTAGTCAAATGCAAATAGCAGACTTTCGAATTAAATTCTAAAAATAATTCAATAAGATCAATACAATAGCATGCCATGAAATATCTCGTTCGGAATTGTGATCATTCGCATATCGACGCTTAGCCTGAACGATCTTCTATAGATTATGTCTTCAACCGAAGCAAAGAAATGGATACGTCAGAGGTAACCGTACAAGTGGTTGCACTAATTGCACCGTCGTGAGTTCGCTCGAGAGCATTTGAATTGGACAGAAGAAGAATGGAGAACAGTCCTGTTCTCTGACGAGTGCATGATGTGTTTATATGGCACCGATGGAAGACAGATCTTGTATTCATCACACGAGCCAATACTGGCTGTCGATCAATAGGAATGAATTCTCAACGGTACACTGAGGAAGTAATCGAGGAATACGTCGTACCTTTTGCCGGGTTTATTGGTGAAAATTTTCTCTTTATGCAGGATAATGCGAGACCGCATACACCTGGTGTAGTATACCAGTACCTTCAAGAGGTGGATGGGCCTGTTATGGAATGGCCAGCTCAAAGACCGGACCTCAATCCCATCGAACATTTATGGGACAAGTTGACAAAAAGGGTTCGAGCCAGAGATGTTACTCCAACGAGTCCCCAGGAGCTGCAACAGGCGATCGTAGAGGAATGGGAGGCGATACCTCAAGATTTTGTAAAAACTTTGGTGAAATCAATGTAGCATCGAATGGAAGCTGTCATTCGGGCCAGGGGAGGGAATACTTCTTATTAATAAAACTGTTTTTTTTTTGTTTATTTCCATGTTTTAATTCGATTTTTACCCCTAAATTTCATGCTGACTAATTCAGAAAAACGTATGCCGCAGATGTTTACTCCAAAAATCAGTTTGATGGCACGTATAAATACAAAAAAGGTACCACTGGATAGGTATTGAAATAGAATTTGAATCTGCATTAAAAAAATTAAACAAATTTTGGATTTTTTTGATGTTTTTGAACTATTGTGGAAAATTGAGCAATGTGCGTTTTTTTTTACACCCAAGTTTATATAAAGATTAGATTCAAATTTTGTTTCAGTTCATAAATTTTCATTTGAAATCTAGTAATCCCAGCGAGCAGTAGCAATGAGGTATAAATCTCGAACATCGCTAATTTTCATTCCTACGCAAATTATGCCATATTTTAACCAGGTTTTTAAATTAAATATACCCCGCGAGATAAGGGAAATCAAATACCTCTTATTGCGACCATTACTGAATAAATTCAACAGAAATTTTCTATTCTAATCAATCCATTATAGACTGCAATATTCTCTCACATTTCGCTTATGATTTTTTTATTAATTTGAATTCTATACCATAACCTGATACTTAATAAGTCTTAATTAAATTCATTATACCATGAATTTCTGTTTCAAAACAGTCGTTTCAAAATATATGCCTTACTTCAATCCCAATTTAGAAGAAACGTGGAACAAGTTTTTTGGGCCATCCGTTTCGGACTCTTGAATATGACCAACATGTTCATTTGTCTGTGTTACCTACGCATACAAATTTCTGTTCAATTTGAATTTACCACCCTCAGTGCATTTTTCTTTACGCAATTCATTGTGGAATTTATTGTTTTTTTTACCGATCAATGTCCTCAAGGTTATTTGTTGTAAACTGAATATCCTGGATTATATACGTACACCACACCTCAGATTTGTATTATAAATTATACTGCACCTTCGAATATGTCGCTCGGCCAAATTATATACTTGCGCACAGCTACAAAAAGTAATAAAGCCGTGTTAAATGCTAAATTTAGCAACGTAAACCCATATTATCATAATGTTTAATATTAATTTGCCGCAATAGGTTATCATTGACAGCGACACAAAAACTAAATTTCCGGTTTAGCCATCACATTGCATAATTTCACGGTCACGATAAATTCTTTCTATATTTAATTTCTTTCTTCTGTCTTGTCTCTTTATTATGTTGTCTTTCGCGAAATGTTAACCCCAACCGTATTATTCTGCAACAAAAACTAATTAATTATTGATTTATTATAAATTCTTAACCTTTAATGTGATACGGTATTGACCGTAAAAATTATAAATTGACTTTGTGATACAAAAGTTTATCGCCTAGTTAGGATCCGGTCTAATGATATCAAATTTCTTTGTGTGTGCAGTGAGAAATATTTTTGAATACACGAGTAGTTACCATGACTACTGCATCATCATTTTGTGCCCAAATCAAAAACATCCATCCTTGAAGTCAAGATTATAAAAAAAAAATAGGTGTTTATGTATAACATCATTTAGCTTTTATTGATGCGTAATTCGAAAATTTTCGAGTGCCTTATTATGTTTTTCTCATATAAACTATGCTAGACAAAGCGACCCACGGATGTTATAAATGTTATATATTACCGAAAAATAAATTATGCAGATTTTCTGTATGGGTAGATCGAAAACAGCTAAAAAAACAGCCTTGGCATGTAATTTGCTACTTTATAGCTTCATGATAAATATGTCCGATTAATCAAATTCTTGAACGATTTATCGATATAAATAGCGTACATAAGTGTTTACTATCTAGAATTACATATTTAAACCAGTTCGGAGAGGCAAGTGTAAAAATGTCATTTGTCTTATGTGAAGAGGATATTTTTTAAATTGTTTACCATTTTTTATTCTTCAGATTACATAATCAGCAACTCATTAACACATTGTTACTCTCAGCCACAATCATAATAAACAAAAAAAAAATTACTTTAAAAATAGTGGTTTTATATCCTTAAGTAAATTATATACTAAAATTTACCATCTTGTCAGATTACATTTGTGATTACAGCTACAAATTATATAATAGGCGGATTCATGTTCAATATACAATTAAATGACATCACGCCGGTTTAATCAACTATAATTGGTATATAAATCAATAAAAAAATTATTCATGCTAATAAATTCGGTTGAATATACCGCAGTACCTGCAGCGATATTGCACAAAAGCTTAAACCGCGATACCTAACGCAAAAAAAAAAATTATCAACCTTTTAATTACATTTTGGTTGTCTTCTTAATGAATTTCCTTTTAATTTTAAATTTTTATGTGCTGAACACAGTACCACAGCATCTTCATTTCCCCATCGATACAAAAACCATACATTACAAGTGAAAGTTGAACATAATTCTTCATCGACTTTAATCTTAAGTTAATATTCCTGTGTTTGTGAATGCGAGAAGGTTTAACCGAATTCAATATAAAATAACAAAAATATTCCAATTTAATTTGAACGTAAATGAATGTAAGCCACAAAATAGTGTGAGGCGAGACAATTTCTTTTCTTAACACTGTGCTTATAATGACAGCACCTACACCGCTAATTTTTTTTTATTTTGGAAGGAGTGTTTTACATTACGTGTTCTTAAATACACAAAATAAAATGCTCGGTTATACATTTTTTTTATATTGGGTATGATGCAAAATAACTTGATGTTGTACAAACTTGTCATTTAGTGTAACAGTGCGATGTCTGGCTGTAAATAAAGTGATTCTCTCGCTGGTTCTCCTCAAAAAAAAAAATGATCCTTGATTGGCAAGCTTCAAAATTTCGATACCGTTTCTCTTATAAATATAAATTTTTATTTATATGACCGCTGCACTTGCTCGACGGCATCCAATATTCGTATGTAGGGTGCCAAGGAGAACAAAAATAAAAAATAATAAACTGCCGACAGTGGAATTTACTTTGAAGGAGCAAACTCTGTATTAAAAACCAACATTAATAACGCCATAACAACATTTCCAAGTGACATTGCAGTTATGTTAGCCACTGATGGATTCAACTGGCACTTCACCCTACCTCATTATCCCTATTTAGGGGGTATTTTTAATTTCGAGAGAGTTATTGGGAAGATCTTGACATTTAGAGAACTAAACCCGGTATAGTGCTTAGGCAACTTGATACGAAGCTCCTAAAAGGTGCTTTACCATTTTTAAATGGTAGTTTTACTACAAAACGTAGAACAGAACTTTAGAGTTTTACGGTTAAACATTCTGTACAAAACGCTCCTTACATTTGTTGCTTTGAAATGGATGGTTTCTCTTCTCGGTTGATTTCTTCACTTTTCCAAAAGTTGCATAACGCCTTTTCTAATTACGTTAAACCTGCACCGACCAAATAAGTCCTCCTCAATGAAACCCATACCATAATTTGCTACACATTTAATACAATTTATTACAACAAATCCCTATTTAGAATGTCGAAGTTACCGGTTTCGAGGAACGAGAGATCGGTTTAGCTTTCAATTAAACCTGCACCGCCGAAATGGTAGCTTTTGGGATCTTTTGGAATCAGTTCAATAAAACCCCTATAACTTGCCTAATGGTAAATTTCACCCAAAACCTAAAATTTATTTCAAAAAATGTCAATTTAACCAAATTAAATAATTTATTACACAAGCCTGCCACCACTTTTTGGGTTTAATGTTGTTATAATTCTTGCAGAGGGAAGGTCTAGGTGTATAATAAATTCAGTAACGGCTTCAAATGTGTAATTTAAAGGTAGATTTTACCATTTTTAATACTTTAATGATTTGTCAAAATCCCGTTTTTTTATAATCCCCCTTTATCAAATTCCCGGTTTTGTATAAAAAATTTCCGATTTTTAGGAAATCCGAGGTGTGAATTTTTAAAATTTATCATGTGGAAAAATGGGACTCTTAAATGATTTTTTAACAAAATTCAAAAAGTAGTTTGTCATAAATGCTAATAGGAATGGAATTTGGCCATTTCTTAACCAATTTTGTTGAAATTCGATACGTGCGATGGAAATGGGATTCTAAAATGATTTTTCGATAAAGCGGTCAATAGAAATGGAACTAGGCCATTTCCAAACCGATTTTGTTGAAATTATACACGTGCGATGGAGGCGGATTTCTAAAATAATTTTTTGATAAAGTTCTGAAATATGGCCATCGCTATGGAATTAGGCCATTTTTAACTGATTGATTTGAGAATCGACAGGTCGAATTCGACGGGTGGGATTCAAAAAATGTGTTTTTAATAAAGTTCTGGAATAAGGCGGATAGGAATGAAGCCTGGCCATTTCTTAACCGATTATGTCAAAAATCGACACATGGGACTAGGGATTCTAAAGTTAAGATTGATAAAGTTCTGGAATATTGGCATAAGGGATGGAACTAGGCCATTTCTTAATCGATTTTGTTGAATTTCGTGACGTGCGATGGAAATAGGGTTCTTAAATGATCTTTTGATAAAGCTGTGGAATATGGTCAATAGAGATGGGATTTGGCCATTTGCTAACCGATTATGTTTAAATTTGACACGATCTAAAAAGGATAATTAAATGATTTTTTGATAAAGCTCTGCGTATCTGGACAAAAAGGGCGACATATTTCAGAACTTAGTCAAAAAATCATTTTAGAATCTTACTTTCATCACACATGTCAAATTTTATCATAATCTGTCAAGAAGTAGCCAACTTCCGTCGCTAATGGCCATCTTCTAGAGCTTTAGAAAAAAATCATTTTTGCTAAAGCTCTAGAAAATGGCCAAGGGTTGAATGTCAAAGACCGAATGTCGCAGGGCAAAATTACGAAGGGCCGAATGACTCAAAGGGCTGCATGTGTCGAAAGGCCAAATGTGTCAAAGGTGTTACATTTTATTTTATATTTTAAATATATTTTAAGGAATATTTCGTAATTATTTTTTTATCAAATATTAATGAATTTGCTTGATAAAATGTTCCTTCACCAAATTGTATCGCCGACTGGATACTTGGAATTTCGACATTCAGCTTCCGCCCATATAATCAATTATATTCGAAAACAAATAGCAGACTTACAAAACTAAAAAAAAAAATCATTATTTACTGTTAAACCGTATTTCAAAAATCACTTATTATTTTATTTACTTTCCATTTTATAAGGACGTTGTTCTCCATTTAAATATACTACGCCTTTATAAATGACAAATAGAGGCATACCAGTTTCATCTTCGGCTCGCAGGAACAGTCTAATAGTCAGCTCAAATTTTCTGCATTTTAAGGCAATCTATTTTCCCAAAATCTGTCAAAATTGATCATCAAAATCGATATCAAAGCAATTTTTATTTTCAAATAATTTGTAAATCATCAAAACCTTCGTTTACCGCTTATTAAATATGCTTATGCAATAAATAAAATAAAAATATAAATAAAATATTTTTTTTGAGATTTTCATGTTTATATCATTAAAATCATGTTTTTAAACGTTCATTCTAACATATTCTATCATAAAAAATATTTCGATTTTTTGAAAATTTGGAGGTGCTATTTTCGTTTTAGAATACACTGAATTGGTTCCAAATTGTAATGGCTTCAAATATGTAATTTACAGGTCGGTTTTACTACCTTTATTAGTATTAGAGCGTCACCAGATATAGGGTGGTTCCGAATTCGACTTGTTAGTTTTTTATAGAGGGCAACTTCACCACGTTCAGGTCGAATTAATACGTATGCGAGGCTTGCATGAAATCCATTCCAAAAAACGTCTTATAAATATACATGTATTTCTCCACTAAATTCATTAAAAAACCCTTCAGCCCGAAAAATAAAAAATATATGGAGAAAATCAAATTCCATCCCGAGAAAATCAAAACAATCTCACATTCACAAAACAAATTTTACGTTTAAAATTTATTACAAGAAGAGATTTACCACACTATAAATTAAGAAACTTAAAAACAATTCATGCAAATAAAATTGAGTGAAAATTTTTTGACGACCTTAATATTTCAGTTCACCGAGGTTGGCATAACTCGGCACTCATTAAATTTGTCGATTTGATTTTTTTATTTCAAAACTTCAGTATATCGTAAAACCCTTTCAAATTTAACAAAAAATATGCCACTGTTCCACCTTTAGCGCGGACTTCACACGCTACACGAATGTGGCCTGTTGGTGTTTTGTCCCATTCTCGGCGAAGAGCAATCTTTAAGGCGTCAACCGTCTCATATTTTTTGGGTGGCGGTCTCTTTATCGTAAACAACTTATCGTGTTTCAATTTAACGTGAACATTTAATCGTAGAACAGTTTATCGTGGACACAATTCACCGTGGACGCAATTTATCGTGGGACAATTTATCGTAGAACAGTTTTTCGTGGACAATTTATCGTAGAAAGGTTTTATGCGTGGTATCAAAAAATTAGTGGGATTCTTTTATGATTTTTGGAAGAAGTTCTGGAATATTGCCATGTGGGACGGAACTCGGTAGTTTCTTAACCGATTGTGATGGGATTGGGTATGTTGGATGGAAATGGGATTATTGAATGATTTTTGGAAGAAGTTCTGGAATATGGCCATGTGGGACGGAACTCGGTAGTTTCTTAACCGATTAAAGATCCCGGCTCCTACGCCCCCCGAAATTAAAATCTAAAGAGCCCCGCTGGGCTACGGGGAGGAGCGTAGGTGTCATTAATAGATTCTATATAATCCGCTCCTACGTGCGGCACGCAGTGCGACATGTTTGAAGATCCCGGCTCCTACGCCCCCCGAAATTAAAATCTAAAAAGCCCCGCAGGGCTACGGGAGGAGCGTAGGTGTCATTAATAGATTCTATATAATCCGCTTCAACGTGCGGCACGCAGAGCGACATGTTTGAAGATCCCGGCTCCTACGCCCCCCGAAATTAAAATCTAAAGAGCCCCGCAGGGCTACGGGGAGGAGCGTAGGTGTCATTAATAGATTCTATATAATCTGCTCCAACGTGCGGCACGCAGTGCGACTCCTACTCTCAATTTAATATATTCATAAAAAAATATTAAATTTCATTTATTTTTAAATGAGATTCAATATTTTTTATTAAATTTTTTTTTAACACGTCTTAACGTATTTTTTTAAAATTCTAGTTCGTTTTTATTCCAATAGATGGCGCTAGGTTCAAAATGCTAAGCAAAGGCACATTTTTAGTTATAAGCAATTCCGCTCTTGGTCAAAGTGGCACTACCGTCTCTCAGACTGCCAAAAAAATTTGACTGCGATACTAAAGCTGTTCCAAATTGTTACACGATAAATTGTCCACGATAAACTGTTATACGATAAAATGCCCACGATAAACTGTTCTACGATAAATTGTTGCACGATAAATTGATTCCACGATAAATTGTTTCCACGATAAATTGTTCTACGATAAATTGTTCTACGATAAATTGCTCACGATAAATTGTTCACGATAAACTGACAGTAAATCGGTGGCCTTTGTTGTGAAGAAATGAAACTTGGAACTTTTTCTTGTAAACAAACGTTGGGTTTCACGGGCTTTATGGGGTGGTACCGAGTTTTGTTGAAATGTCCAATGGTTTCTACCGAATTGTTTACGTGGCCAAGATAACAAAGCATTTAAATTAAAATCTTTTCACGGTAGATTTGTTGATTTACATTTATGCCCTTTTCAATGAGAACGAGTGGCGAGCGTCTTGTGGTAGTTACCGCGGCCGAAACCAACACTGATGCAGCCATTTGCTTTCGCAGAGCTCTAGTCAAATTTATCTTTTGATTTGCACTCTAACCAAACACGATCGTTTTATTTGTTTACATATTGCTGAAACGTAAACATTTTTTCACCAGAAAAATCCAAATTTTCAAGCTCGCCAACAACGTGCAAGTTTGATTTTGACAGGCGAACTGCCAGTTTTTCAGGTATTAAAACTTGCAATTTTTGTATTTTTGTAGGGCTTCAATTGTAGTCCATTTTTTAATATGCGACCCATGCTACGAGCAGATACATTGAGATTTTTCGCTAATTGAAGTGCGATTTGTCGTGGATTACGTTGAATCCTAGCCTTCACCTTTCGAACCATTTCTGGCGATGTTGCTGTTTTTGGATTACATCTCCATAGCGTTTTTTGATGCTACCAGTATCAATGTAACGTGTAATGATCCGATACACTAACATTTTGTTCACATGTAAATGTCGTAGCTTATTAACAATGGCTGGTTGCTAGTTTTCAGCCAGATACAAAGCAATAACACTGTTGCGTTTGAATTCCATTTGGTAGGCTTGTAAACAACATAACAGACTCACGCATGTCAAAAATGAGCGCGATCATTGGCCGTTTGTTGCTGTAGCAGCGTAAAATTAGTCACTTTTTGAGCGCCGACCGCTGTATTCTCGTTTAGAATAAATTTGCATCGTCCTTTAACCGTCATTTTTACAGTTGGTTTAGTGACACTACTTTTGTTAATTTCAAAACAATGGTAAAAAACTGAACTCCTTATGTTGATTAAACACTGGTTTTAATGGAAAAAATACCGTTTAAGCAAAGTAATGGCTCAAGCTAAATGTTATAGGGACTCTGCTTCTTCGAAAGCAACCGTCTAACGTTGGCTTGCTGAGTTACAACGTGGTTGTACAAACACCGATGATGCTGAAGGCTCTGGTTGTCCGAATTTGGAAGTTATGCCAGAAAAGATTAAAGAAAAAACAAAACTCGTTTTGACAGACCGTAAAGTGAAGTTGCGTGAGATAGCTGACACGTTAAACATATCAAAAGGCAGTGTATACACTATTTTGTAAGCACATTTGTCCATGACAAAACCCAGACTGAAAAACAGTAACGCATCGATGATTCAGTAGTTTCACCACTATATTCGGGAATCAAACCATCAAGCAGCTGAGTGGAGAGCAGCCAGTAAAAGGCGTTCGAAGCGATTAAAAGTGCAAATGGCGGTGGGTAAGGTTTTGACCCCCGTATTTTGGGATGCACAAGATATTTTATTCGTCGCCCGTCTTGAGAAAGGAAAGGCCATCAACAGCGAATATTACATGAGGTAATTGGTGCGATTGAAGGAAGAAGTTGCGAAAAAACGTCCACAAATGCAAAACAAAAAATGCTGTTTCACCTAGACAATGTACCGCGTCACAAGTCGTTGGGTACGATGGGAAATTTGCATGAATTAAAATTCTACCAATTAGAACCATCCACCATAGTATCCGGATCTGGCTTCCAGCGACTACTAAATCATTTTACAAAAAAAAAAGAATGAGTCCATTAGAACCCTCAAGGAGATGTGTAAACATGGCGTGTGTGTAGTGCGTGTGTAGAGTTTACTGTGAAGGAAGAGGAAAGGAAATTTTGCTAATCATATTTTTTTATTTGTTCATTATTGTCAAATTAGTCTACTACTCTTTCGATATAATCAACGCAATTGGCTTATGGTAGCTAAAATAAGATACATTTACTGTAGGGTCCAACTTTTCTAATTTTCTTTGGAACACTGCATCAATGCATCGATGGTAGTAGGTAGATATATTTCGATCTGAGTTCATGTGCAAATCGAATTCGTCTCGCAGGAGTTTATAAGTGGTTCAGCTTGAGGAGCTGCAAAATTAATATTAAAATCCCCGTTTATAATCATCGGTAAAAGATGTTAGTCTCTTATTCCCTGAAGTTCAGCAGTGCATATATCGCAAATGTTGTTTGTCCAACCATGATTTCCTTATGCGCAGTGACTGTTTGAGTTTTACTTATGAATATTTATATAGCAACCTTCAAAATTATGCATTTTGAAAATAAATAAAGACGAATTTTTTAAAACTTTAAAAACTAAATTAGTTGACATAATGAGAATTTTCCAGAAGTATTTTAATTTTGTGATATAATTCGCCAAATCGATATGTTCTTGAGTTATATACTATCGGTATAAGCAAGATTTGAATTTTTTCAGTTTTGGTCGTTGCAACCTGATGAGTAGACCAATATTTTTTATCAGTACGAAACCAAACTGCCAAGAAAGAACTTGAGGAGTTTCTCATTATATATTTTATATATTTTTTATACGGTTGCGTGTATTTTACACAATGACCCTGGGGGCTAAAATTGAGGGTGGGGATAGTTAATTTTCTACTTTGTTTGTTGTACATAACATATCATGAGAAGAGTAGGTGACTTCTTTGTTTTCTGCCTTGAACAGTCGTAAACATTGTGAGAATGTCAGTTTATTTATAAAAAAAGTCCGAAAAATCTTTAAAAACAAATATAGAACTCTATAGAATTTCTTTAAACTTTAAAAACAAAAATTAGGTATTATATATGCTCGTCATTGCGCAGCCCTCATGTTTTGTTGGTTACTGGCCAACGAAACGTTAACGTCTTTTCGTTTAGTTTCATTAAAATATGTCTGTCACTTAATAGACCCAAAAATTGCGTGCCAACTGAAGGAAACGTCAAATATCAAATAAATTAATCTCCATTATTAAACGATCTCGATTTTAAAATCACAAGGTAATTTAATGATGTATAATCTATCCAGTAAAAATCCGTTCACGTAATGAAAATTAAACGAACAAAAATATGCTGACCATAGCACCGCATGCAGATCTGCACGTAAAACACATGAGCATATAATTTTTTGACACTTGTGTTGTGTGCGGCATTCTTTATTAAGGATTAAAGCAAGCTATCAACTTTTTATCACACAGATAAATATTTTTGCAATTGAAATGTCTTGTATCGTATAAAAATTGGTTTTCTTTTATAAATTCTGTAATTTTCTCATCTATCTTGACAAAATTTAGTGTCAAAATCAAACAATGTCGCATGAAGTTGCCGAAGATTTTTAGTTTTATGTTTTTCATGTTGTCAACAACGACGGATGCGCCACCAAATTAGAAATAGAGCAGACGTGCGGGTACAGCCGCACTAGCCAACTAGTCAAATTTTCCGTAACAAAAAATTTTCGTCGTTTTCCGTAAAGGTTTGACAAGTTGTATTACTGATTCGCTGGCTCAGCCATTTGGTTGAGGTGATGTGACCTGAAACTCTTGCAATGCAATATTAAAAACTGGGATGTTATTATCTCGTACAAAATTCGCCATTACATCCTGAGCTGTACCTGTACTTAGCGGGTTTGTGGCGAGACGCGCTAGCGTATTATGAAAAGGACCCATTGAGGGTACACTTTTACGTCCATGGTGAATATCGATATCCAACGTGATGAAGAGACCTTCGAGACTTGTTACTCGTAAAAAAACAACATACACAAGTTGTTGTCTGTTTTTTTTTATCGTAATGCTACCTCAGGCATCGTAATGCACCCTGTGATGTAGGAATTGTGGTGGCATACGCGCAGGTATATATGACTGGAAAATGGTTACACTTAACATCAATTGTCCGATTGTTGTTTTGATAAACTTTGAGCTTTTTCTAGAAATTTGCGCCAAATATCGGTCGATATTCTGTTCTGCGCCCATTCAGCTTTAAGCCGGTAGGCCTTCTTGCTAACTTGTGAATTTGTACCGAAATCCATCCAGAGTCATTTGACATTTTGGCTATTGTTTATCGTTCGTAGTCTAATTTTCGAGATCGGCTGGATCGGATATTTATTAAATGGACTATTTTGCCACACCTAGGATGATTCCTCGTCTACATTTTTGGTTTCCATTTGTATTTTTGTTTTTCTCACGTGATGACGTTCTACTGTACGACTGAAAAGCTCATAGATATTGGTAGGCGTAACAGATACCACGCCGCCTCCTGATTTGTAATTTTGACTGTGTTGAGCATATCAACACTTAGTTTTCGAGTGATCTCAATGATATCGTAGTCGGGATATTCATCTATCGTCTGTATGATTTTACGTATCATAACGGATATGGTGACACTCATCTTGAATAGCGTCATCCGGACACCTTGGGAAAGAGAGTTATTCGGCATGCTCTTTAAATATAATATTTTGAAGCACGGTATTCTCTCCGGGAGCAATACGTGGGTGATCGAAACAGGTAGTCCCTCTGAGAAAAATGGTTCATTCGTCGTTTCGAATACACAAAACTAATGGGATTTTTAATTTTTTCAGCGATGCATTAACAATTATTACAAATCAGAATTTCGGAACAGTTCTGAAAATTCTGCTGAGAGAATGAATATCGAACCATGTGGAGGATTATTAAGATCATGTTCGAACCACAGTCGATCACAAATGTTACATATTGCACCAAACTGGTTTAATTCAATTTTTTTTTTAAACTGCGCGAGAGCTCTTAAATGACAGGATTACCCCTCGTAAGATAAATCTTCTATTTGTGCGCCACTCTCGTTTGTACCATTCTTTGATAAAAACAGGCGAGCGGATACGGAAGAAAGAAAGATTTTACTCACGTTTAGCATTTACTCACGTTTAATGGGAGTATGTTGTTAATTGACCAACTGCAAAAGCTGTTTAAGTCATCTTGTAACATTTTGCAGTCCAACACGCTAGAGACCCGGGCAAAAATCTACTTCGCAAAGAGGAGGCAGTTGGCAAACTTAAAACATTTTACAACGTCGTTAATAAATGAGGCACGCCAGGTGGCGCCTAACGGATTGTCAGCAATCTGAGAGGTAAGAACGCAACCAGTCGATGGGAATAAAATGACAATCGAGACTCTCCAACTTGCTAATAAGAATAGACAACGTCAAGCTGCTGTTTGGATTAGACAGTCAAATAAATGACCACAAAAAGAGGACAAGTTAGACACGGTAGACCTACCGGAATAAAATTCATGCTGAAAATGAGTAATAGGTCTCTTAGTATGGAAGTGCAATACTCTGTGAACCATGTACTCAAACAGTTTGGGTAAGACAGAGAGGATGGCGATCATACGATAATTACTAACATCACTTCGTTACCTGCCTCGAAAATTGGATGAACACATGAGATTTCCAGGGATCCGGAAAAAAACACAAAGGATTTCGTTAAACAAGAAGGTAAGTGCAGGAACCACACTTACAGCACAACGTTTGAATATGATCGGTGGAAGACCGTCGTGACCCGCTCCCTTACTAACGTCGAGAAGGAGCAGTTAATCCAGAACCGTCTGTTCGGTAAATTTGAAATGATCAAATAAAATGGAGGTAGAAGTAGCAGGAGACCTGGTATCTGTCGACCGAAGTGGCTTGTAGACCGGTAAGGTGAAACACATTCGACGGAACACCAAATACCTTTTTCTTACTGTCCCTCGGCTGTGGGCACACAGCGGGCTTCGGCTGTAACTGTATGCACCTCGGCTACTCCTGGTAGACGCGTCCACGTCACGGGAGATGGGGACTGCTTGCAGTGGCTAAGTTTTTCCAGGGAACTAGTGTTGGGAGGTATAACTATTACCAATTAAGGCAATGGATAGAACGGAAAAAGGAGAAAATACCCCAGGTGGACACCAACTACCCAGTTGGCCAATCCACTCTGGCCAATGGATTCTGGGGTGAGCCAATCATTGCTATACCCATTCATAAGAAGTTCAAAGTTGTCAAGATCATCAACTAGACAAACTAACTCAGAAAATCAGCAGAAAAATGAAAATGCTGGACTCTGTCGGAAACTAAGTGACTTAAACACTTATAACCCAACTAAGAAGCGAAGTTGACAAACTAAAAAAGGAAAATGAAGAATTAAAGAAGCCCAAAGAAATGGAAATGGAGATTTATGATAACCCTCTAACCAGTTATAATGAAGCAAGTACATACACCAGTTATAACACCGAGTTCCATACTGATGAGGAGGAACTTGCGAGAGAAACAGATTGGATACTGAACAGGAACAGGAAAAAAGACCTACCAAAAAACGAAGACCGGAATCTCCTGAAGTTGGAGAACAATTGCAAGCTATTGTAACTGGTACTACTAATACTAATCCAGCACAAAATCAACAACAAAAAGTTGCACCGAAAGAAAAGGCTCTTCCGCCAATTAATGTATTCGGCATAACAGAATTTGCTAGTATACAAAATTTAATGAAATCAGTGACCACTAAGGAATACAGAGTAGTGTCACTAAACAATAAAGTGTGGAAAATCAATACACCAGATTCCGATACATATAGAGCTCTAGCCACAAAGCTCAACCAGGAAGGTAAAGAATGGTTCACATATGAAGATAAAAACAACGGTGCAATTAAGGTTTTGGCGAGGGTTCTTCATCCAACGTGTAAGAAGGAGGATATAATGGAGGACCTAAATGCAAAAGATCTGCAAATAGAAGATGCAGTATATATCCTAAAATGAGAGAGAGGTGAGAACAATGAAGTAAGAAAAAGGGGGCATTTATCAGGATTACTTTTAATAAAAAGGAGAAAGTTGAAAAAAGCTGGAAAACACAACGCGAAAGAGTGTAAGGAAAGTAGAAACAAACTTGCAAAATGCATAAACTGTAAAGGGCATCATCCTGCGGATTACAGAGGATGTGAAGTAGCCAAAGACCTTCAAAGGCTAAGAAACAAAATGAATCAGTTCCCTCAAAGCTCTAAGGTTACCAGAGAGAAAGTAAGCAAAAACCAAGTGGAGCCAAAGCTACAAGTTATAGGGTCAGGGCGGAAAACATACTCGCAAATTGTACAACAATCATCTAATGCTATTACTAAAGACCCTCTAGAAAAGATATGCAGAAGCATAGAAGCCATAAATGCTAGACTAACAAAGCAAGAACGTGGTCTTGAAGCTTTATATAGGCGTCTAGAAAAGCAAGAAACCGCTTACGGGGCAACAGCCCTCCTATATTAAAATGAGCATAACGTTAAGAATTGTCACCTGGAGCGCGAACGGACTAGCGCAGCATGTTCCAGAGTTAGAAATTTTTCTAAATTTAGAGAAAATAGATATACATATATGTTTTATATCGGAAAGTCATTTGACAGAAACATCATTTATTAAAATACGTCATTATGAATGTTATCATGCTATTCACCAAGGAGGAAACGCGAGGGGAGGATCATCAGTAATAGTGAAAAAAAATGTCAAACACTATGAAGAACCTGGCATCGAAGAAGAATGTATGCAAGTTAAAACGGTTAAAGTCAAAACTAGTAAACATAATGAATACAGTATTTCCTCTATCTACTGCCCACCACGCTATAATTTAAAAAAAGAAGATTATAACAGACCCTTTAAATCATTAGGACCCAATTTTATTATTGGTGGTGACTTTAATGCAAAAAAACACCTATTGGGGATCAAGACTTACAACCCGTAAAGGAAAAGAGCTTTTTGAAGCAGGTCGGGTTGACAACTGCGAGTTCCATTCTGGAGGTAAACCAACATATTGGCCTGCTGATATAAATAAAATACCAGATCTCATTGATTTTTATGTAACGAAAAGGATTACCGAGGACTACATGTACCTCGAAAATAGCGAGGAAATATATTATGTTCATTCACCTGTTATCATGACACTCAGCACAATGATAATTAACAAGGATAACTTGCCTAAGCTAACAAATAATAAAACTGACTGGGACCTATTCCAAAAACTAATCGACGAGCAAATAGACCTCTAAATGCCAATTAAAACAACGGCACAATTGGAAGACGAACTGGAGGTACTTAACAGTACTATTCCACAAGCAGCATGGCAATGTTCTCCTACTAATCATACCGAATTCCGTAGGAATCACAATTACCCTCTTGAAGTCAGGGAATTAGTTAGATAGAAATGAAACGCACGAAAGACTTGGCAAAGGACACGCGCCCCAGAAACCAAAAGAATCCTCAATTATCTGTGCAATAAACTGAAACAACTTATAAAAGAAATTAAGAAGGAAACTATAAACAAGTAGTTAAGTGGTCTCACCGAACATAAAGACACTGATTACTCTCTTTGGAAAGCATCAAAGGGATTAAAAAGGACCTAAATGCATGTGCCGCCCATTAAAAATGAGGAAGGAACCTGGGCCAAAAGTGACAAGCAAAAAGCTACTTTATTTGCGGCTCACTTGGAAGAAACCTTTCAACTGTTACGCAGGCCAACAACAGATGAAAACATAACAACAATTAGCAAAATTGATGACCATAATATACGATCTGTAACATTACAGAAATTGAAAGAGGAGATCAAGTACAATTGAAATGCTAAAAAAGCTCCAGGTTACGATCTAATTACTGGCCAAGTCGTAAAAGCCATTCCCGAGAAGGGATTACGAAAATTGGTTCAAATAGTCAAAGCTGCCTTCAGACTAAAATATGTCCCACAGCAGTGGAAGGTTGCTGAAGTAATTATGATTGCTAAACCAGGCAAACCAGCAAACGATAAAAAGTCGTACAGGCCGATTTCACTAATTCCGGTCATTTCAAAATTATTTGAAAAATTACTGCTCAAGAGGCTAAAGCCAATAATAGAATAACGAAAAATAATTCCACCACACCAATTTGGATTTAGGGAAAATCACTCTACGGTAGAACAAGTTCACAGAATAACGGACATAATAGAAGGCACACTTGAAAAAAAGAAAATATGTTCCAGTATTCTCTTAGATGTAGCACAAGCTTTCGACAAAGTTTGACACCAACGACTTGAATTAAAATTGCATCGAGATCTACCTAAACAGTTCTATCAAATTATTAAATCGTACATCAAAGATTGGCATTTCTGTGTAAAATTTAATGGAGAGTACTCTGAACTAAAGAGAATAGCAGCAGGTATACCACAAGATAGCGTACTGGGTCCTATACTGTATATGTTGTACACCAGAGATATGCCAAATACAGAAGGTGCTACCATAGCAATATTTGCAGACGATACAGCTATTCTGACAACTGGAAAGTGTATATCAGAAGCAACGACAAAACTTCAACAAGCAACCGACTCAGTGAGTAGCTGGACAAAGAAATAGCGCATTAGCCTAAACGAACCAAAATCGGTTCACATAAACTTCACAATCCAGAAAGTTAACTGGATTCCAGTGGAACTCAATTCAAGGCAGGTTCCAAATGCAATTACAGCCAAATACCTCGGCAAGACTCTCGATTGCAAGTTTAGATGGAAAGAGCACGTTAAAAAGAAAATAGAAGAATTGAACATGAAATATAGGAAAATGTATTGGCTAATAGGTAGAAATTCTGAGCTTACAATACACAATAAATTGCTATTATATGGCAAATACTTAAACCAGTATGGATCTATGGTATTCAACTTTGGGGTTGTACCAAGAAAACAAATACACAAATGATACAATGTTTTCAAAACAAAGTGTTGTGTGGCATTGCCAACGCACCATGGTACATTAGAAATGATAACCTACATAGGGACTTAAACATGGAATATGTGAGTGGAGAAATAAAAAATCATGCAAAGAAACACATTCAGCGGATATCTCGGCACCAAAATGCAGACATACAAAGTTTGTTGGACACAACCAATGCAGTAAGAAGACTTCAAAGGCAGAAACCTTTAGAACTGGGCAGTTGTATTTAATCAGGACAGAGAAATATAATAAATTACGTAAATTGAAACGGGAGTAACCACTGGGTTACTGCCCGTCAAATGTAAAAAATAAATAAAAAAAAAACCTTTTTCTTACTGTTAATGAAGTACGAAAATTTTTTCGGATTAAATGTCAAAACTTGTTCGATTTGCACTATACGTAATTATTGTAAAGGAACCTATTGAGGGTCTTAAATTCCTTGCGGGCTTTAACAAAATCGGGATAGAAATCAGTGGCGTTTCCTGGTTGTGCTCTCAAGGTGTTCTGCTTCGGATTTTTATCACCCAAAATAATTAAAATAATAGTAAGTATTAAGAAAATAATATTAGAAAAACTATAATTTAAAATAAAAAATTTTAAAAATAAAATTTTCTGTAATAAAAATAAAACTTTTAGAATTCGAATAAAAATCAAAAATTGTTTAGTCGTTCGGCGAACGAGCAGAACATCACTAGAAAACACCGCTGATATCCAGTTAGTAATATAATTTATCTTATATCATAAACAAATAAAAATTATCCCCATTTTAATACGATGAGGTAGACCCATTTGTTATTGACCCCGAAGTTGTTCAATCTTTGCAAATGAAATTTACACATTCACAGTATCGAGGATTGGCCAGTACCCAGAGATTTCCAAATGAAATGGCATATATGTCTAGTTAGCTTAAGATATCCTAAACAAATAAAAATTATCCCCATTTTAATACGATGAGGTAGACTCATTTTTATTGACCCCTAAGTTGTTCAATCTTTGCAAATGAAATTTACACGATTAAGTAATCAAGGATTGGCCAGTACCGAGAAATTTGCAAATGACATGGTATATATGTCTGGTTAGCTTAAGATATCCTAAACAAATAAAAATTATCGCCATTTTAATACGATGAGGTAGACCTATTTGTTATTGACCCCGAACTTGATCAATCTTTGCAAATGGAATTTACACATTCACTGTATCGAGGATTGGCCATTACTCAAAGAATTCCGACCGACATGTTATATATCTCTAGTTAGCTTAAGACATCCTAAACAAATAAAAATTATCCATCAGCCGACCCCGGTGGCAAAGTTGTCAACATGCTTGCTCCAGCGACCGGAGGTCCGGGTTTGATCCTTGTCACCACAAGGAAAAAATTTCAATGAATTAATCGATCAATGAATTAATCACTCATTATCCGAAATAAAAATTTGATTATGAAACCTCATTTGAGGCGGCCAAATCCCTTGATGGAATATAGTGCCAGAGAGAGAGAAGGAGAGAGAGAGGATTGGCCAGTACCCAGAGATTTCCAAATGACATGGCATATATGTCTAGTTAGTTTAAGATATCCTAAACAAATAAAAATTAACCCCATTTTAATACGATGAGGTAGGCCTGTTTGCTATTGACCCCGAAGTTGTTCAATCTTTGCAAATGGAATTTACACATTCACTGTATCGAGGATTGGCCAGTACCGAGATATTTCCAACTGACATGACATATAGGTATAGCAGTTGCGTGTCCTGGTTGTGCCCTCAAGGTGTTCTGCTTCGGATTTTGATCACCCGAAATAATTAAAATAATAGTAATTAATTAAGAAAATAATATTAGAAATTTATAATAAAAATAAAATTTTCTGTAATAAAAATAAAACTTTTAGAATTAGAATAAAAATAAAAAATTGTTTAGTCGTTCGGCGAACGTGTAGAACATCACTAGAAAACGCCGCTGATAGAAATACAAAATACACAGTAAAGTCTGTACAGGGAATGAAACTTGTTGCGTCGTTTCTCGAGCACCATCAACTCGGTATTATACCATGACTTAAGAAATCCGGATTTATTACTGATAATCCGTGGAACGTGTCTCTCGATACCACTCACCGCGTTGTAAAAAGTCCCAATCGGCAGTGCTGAGAAATTCATTAATTCATGTCTGCTAGCTTTAGATTAAATGACCTGAAATTTGGTCAAAAACGAGCACAAAATTTTTTAATGAGGCATATTGAGCCTAAAACTATTTGTTGTCAATTGATCTTGTTTCGCGTTCGAATTTGATTTTTGGGCCAATTCAATTTGGGTTCTGTTAGCTTTTAACTGATAAAGCTTTACTTTTTCCTAGAGTGAGCATAATAAAAAAATTTAAATTGGACAATTAATTAGCCTAAAATTAACCTTTAATTTTCCAATTGTTTTTAAATCGGTTTTTGATATGGGTTCTGCTAACTTTCTCTAAAGCTAGCAGAACCTGCGTCTTAGTTGGAAGGGATGGAGCCCAACAATTTTTAATAGAGCATTTAATTAGCCAATACTTGTCCACACTATCTTGTTATGTTCTGCCGTATGGGTTCTGCTAGCTTAAGGGACGTAGTAGGTATACGTTGCAGCAATTCAAATATTATGTTAGCTAAAATTGTAATCACATTCACTCAGTTTTGTTGTTGTTGTTGTGATAACGGCTATATAAAATTATGTCACTAATTTATTTTATCACTTTTAAAAATTCTTAATTACTTCGGCATATAATAAATTGGCGTGCGTTAAATTATTAATCTTTCTCTTTTTGCAAGTCTACCGTAAAACTATTTATTAATAACAAAATAGTTTTATTTTTGTGTATAATAAATTTATTTCTCTTATACCAACACTATAAAGGTATTATTTAATAGTAATAAAAAAATACTCATCAAAATGTTACTGATTTACTATTACAACAACTGTATAGATGCTCGTGTATAATGAATGATAATAGTTAGAGTGGTGGTCACATATTGTTATTGTTTGGTGATGTATCTGTGCTGCCTTAGGAATGGGATGGAGAAGTAAATTGAATTAAGTAATGAAATTCTGTTTTATAAAAAAGTAACTACTCCGCGACATATAAGAGATTTAAGAAATCAAAAGAAACAAAAAAAAAAAAAACATGTTATTTGATTTTTGCCAAGAAGACGGTATAGTGGAGGTGGTTATCTTCACCTTTTTTTACATATATATGCATGTATATATAAAGCACGTTTTTGTTGTTGTCGTATAATCAAAAGCTTTGGGTATTTAAGGAAACCAATTTGAATTTTCTGTTTAGTTTTAAATAAAATTTTTATCGGTCGCGGGGTTTTTGTTATAAATTGAACGTGTCCCGTAAATGATACACGTTCGATAAGTTTTTTTGTTTTTGTGCATTAAATTCAAATCATCCGCGAATGATTGATTTGAATATTAATTAAGGAAGAAAAAAAATAATAAATTATTAAGTTCTTTGTGAATCTTAAAGTGTTTAAAAAGTTTAATTATCAAAAAAACGGTAATTAAAATTTACTTTTTCTTATTTAGTCAACGTTTATTTTTGCGGTACAAAATGGATCTATATATAGTACCTAAATGCGCATTGTTGGGCATCACGATCTGGGATTATACATATTTTATAGTGTGAAAGTGGTAGCTTATTGTTAATACAAAATATATTTGATAAAAGTGTTTGAAAAATTTTTGTGCGTGCTCTTGAATTACAATATGGTGATAATATATCATGGACTATTTTCTTCTTTGGTGATCTTTGTTGCAAATCTTATAAATTGTATTACTTATACAGATATATATGGATATTTTACATATGTGAATAGCAGTGACATAAAAAATATAATTAGATTAATATTTGGATATATAAATTAACGGGAATAATGCGTATCTATGTGGGGGTTTTGATTCCGTACATGAAACCGTACAAAAAACGTGCTAGTTCACCACATTTTGGAATATTCATTACTTTAATGGAGTTTAAAATGTTTCAAAATCTTGTTAAAAGCTCAATGCTTTTACTTCACGTGTACATATCTTATGATATGTGATTAATGATTACCATTATTACAAAGTAAAAGGAACTGTTTTTCCCAATACTTCGTTAATTTCTGGAAGCTTTTCTTATCTTATATATCAAAAAGAAAATTTATTTTTGTTTCAAAATATTTAGAAAAACTTTGCTCGTCCCAAGGGCTCTCTTTCGATATTCCAGTTCAAGTATTTATACTTTATATAACAAATATCCAGAATATGGATCAATTTGAAAATTATTCTTAAATCAAAAAAAATCTAATTCTATAATTTACGAGATTATAATTCCCCTATATACGGTTCATTGTTCCATTCATATATCATATTCAATTTTAACTGATTCTTACGTCACATAATTTTTAAATTGCCTTTCAAAAGGGAATAAAAATGTTTGCACAATCACGTACTGGCCTTTGGCGATACCAAGAATCATTATTAATCTTGTCTCTCCAATTTTCAAAATCATAAGTCTTAGTTGCTAACTAAGATACTAAACAAATATTAGTTCCGATTTTGTCCGACAAAATTTTCAAGTATTTTAAATTATGAATAAATTTCAATTCTAAAAATAATTTCTAAAATTGTCTATCACGTAATTTTCAATTCCCTATTTTCACTATTCTTTTCAAGCTTAAAATTTTGGATTTTAGTAAATTGAGAAAATTTTCCCAAAACTAATTTTAAACGTGAAATATCTTATACACAATTTTTCTAATTTACCCTTAATAGGTTTTAAAAATTTCTTAAAATATTCAGATAAAAATTTCTTTAAATGTTCAGACTAAAACAGTAAAATCTCGAAATTCCGTGTTATTTGTTGACACGATTGCAGAAATTACACGATCCCGGTGCTTTCAAAAAATTAGCTTCGCAATTTAATAGCGAAAATTATAAAAGCGAAACGCATTTTATATGCAAATTAAAACTAAAATTAGCATAAAAACATTTCATAGAAACATACGCAAACACCAATCAATAAATTATTTCTGTAATGCTTTGCAATAAAAAAAAGAACATTTTACAAAAACTAAGTTGACTCTAAAAATTTCAACTCTGATTTCTTTTCTGTTAACACTAGTACAATTCAAATTCTATGTTTCAAAATGCCAACACTAAATAAAAATATAATTAAAATCAAAATAATTTCCTTTAAAATAAATGTTTCAATTTTAAGAACTGATAATTTTTATTTTAGATGTAGATTAAAAGACATCTTTAAAATAATCAAAAATTTATTCATTGTATTAAGAAATTTTTATTTTATTTTAATGATTTTAAATTCATTCATTTGAAAAAAAAATGCACAATTACTAGTTTTACTGGAAATAATTTGTTTCAAATGCTTTTATTGAAAGATTATCTATAAACACCAACCAAGATTTCTTAAATTTAAGAAATTTTTCTTAAAAAATTGAAAAAACATTTCTTGAAATAGCTAAAGTAATTTTTGATCGCCCCGTAGTTTGCTCTTTGATTTAACGATATTTAATCATTAAAATTAAACAGTGAATCTTTGAAGTATAAAATACATTCATTAATTTTAGCAAATTTTCTTTAATTTTTATGAAAAATTAGCAGCAATACCATCAGAAGTGGTTGTTTATTATTCCATCCAAATATTATGTTCAATTTTACCTAATTTTAACAAAATTTAAACGAGCCTCACTATATTCTAATAAATCTATAAATCCATTGTAATCCTCCATCCTCAAACTTAGAGAATAGTAAAATTTCTATTTATAGCAGTAATCATCAGTCACTCTTAAAACTCCACTAGAACCAGTGATTCAGGTTTACAAACCAGTTTTAAAATTTTAAAATTTATACATACAGTCAATTTATCCATTCTAAAACTTATTTTAGGTTATAAGGCCTGTTTGTAACGTGTCCGGTAGCTTAGTACCGAGAACTGATCGGAAATTTTCGGAGTATAAGAAAATTATAATTCAATTTTAAGCTGTTATTAACTTTATTAAACTTAAAATCGGCTCTTTAAGATTTTAGTATTTCAAAAATTCAGACAATTGATGAAGTGGCATAGGAATTTCGAAAATTTTTTTAACACAGCTTTAAAAATTCTAATCCAACTTCCTTAAATGCCCGAGAATAATCGGCAGAAAAAGTCAGATCTCGAAAAAATGTATTTTGATAGCGGTAATCGTAGGGAAAAGTTTATTATTCCGAGAGCTGATTGTAAGCACAAATTTGAACTGCCAAATGTAACTGAGATGAACTTTGAACTGAACTTGTGAAAACGCAATTCTCAAAAAAACAATTTAAAGAAAAGTAGAGAACTTAATGGCATCATGAAAAGGAATCTTATTCTTTCGACTACACATTTAGTTTAACCGATCAACCTAACACCCCAAAGTACAAAAAATGGCATGAGCCACCGCAATTTATTCAAACAAAAAAATTTAATTTCAAGAAAATTGTTTCACACTACGGGCATGTATAATCTTTCGAACCAACTGATGTATCAGTAATTGATAAAAATTACTAAAGCAAATACTAATATAACGCATATATTTACATACATCAATGGCATCGCATTGATATCGGCATCGACTTTAATATATTCGTACCCAAATTAAATTTAAGCAAATAACATACCTTGATTTTCGTGGGAGATATCAATATTAACGTCTTCGGCACTTTCCACAAAATTGATTAATAGATTTTGTTAATGTGTGGTCCTTAATTTGTCCCTGGTGTAAATGAGCCCGTGAATAATCAAAATGTCTTATTCTTGTATAAATCGGGATATCCAAACTATAATATTTTTTGATAAGCGAGCCTTGAAACTGATATATGCAAAACAAGCCTTTAAGTAGTTTACTCATCGACGAGGCTTTTCCACTATTTAAGAAAGGCTCTTTGTAATTAGTAGTTCATTACGTTCCGCAGTTTCAAAAATATTTGAAAAACATTTAACTTCAACCCTTGCATACAATAACTGGATATATTTCACAGTTGTAACTGATGTTAATCACGACGTAGTAGTAAGTCCTTCCTAGAACAAAACAAAAAATGTTAAATTAATTTTTTATGTCAATTTTCAATCTTTCAATGTAAGAATAACTCACGAACTTTCGTTGCTCTGGAAGAGGATTTTATAAATTTAATCTAAATTAAGTACAGCAGACAATTTGAAGTATACAATAAGCATTAATATCTAAGGCTGTGTGCCAAACTTTAGGACAGGTTTTAGGACAGATTTTTCGATCAGTTTTCCATAGAGTTTTTGAAAAATTATTGAATTTATCAAAAAATTTACTTAAAATTATAGCTTTTACCTTAAGTTTAGCACGCAGCCTATGTATCTAAAAAGCTTAAAGCACAAAAATTAAACTAAATTCTTTTTAGCCTCTTTTCTAAATCATAGTATTATGCCACTCACACATCTGTATCTGTACAAGACTACAAATACTAAATAAATCTACTATAAATACAACACCGATAAAACGACGCGTCTTTGGACCAAAACCATTCACCCAACCAATTTTGCATTCTTCGAAACTGGCCAAGTATAGCAATGCCAAGCTATGCACCATCGGCTGGAACAAGGTATGAATCGAGGGGGCTAGGTCTTGCGAATAAGGCCGATGCGATAGCAGAGCCCATCTCAGCGTTTTGATGGTGTCCTGGACGATGGGAGTGCGATGGCATGGAGCGTTGCCTTGCTGAAAAATCACTCTTTCGCGTTTCGTGTCCAATTATGTCCATTTTCGAGCAATGCATGATTCAGATTGTTGAGTTGTTGTCGGTAGCATAGCCCATTGACAGTTTTGCAGTTTCAGCAGCTCATACATAGTATACGATTCCTTTCGACCCAACGCAGAGCATTGTCTTCTTTCCGAAGCGATTTGGCCGTGCCAATTTTTGTGTTTGGAATTCTTAAAAAACATCCACTTCTCAACCTCCTGTAACAATTCGATGCGGGAACCTCTTTCTTTCATGCAGTGAAAGAAAAATGTTGCAAATGGCTCTTCGAATTCCATCTGCGTCTCTCAGTCAACTCATGCGGCACCCATTTTCTCTCCTTTTGAGTTTTTCCCATAACATGTGAACGTTTGGAAATACCTTGGCGAGTCGTGTTTAATGCCTCCGCAAGTTGATTTTGAGTTTTCGTATCATCTTCATCCAATAACACTTGGTGTCTTCAAATGTTTTTGCCTTCCCGCGCTTCTTGTCCTCAATGTCGAAATCGCCACTTCTAAAGCGTTTAAACTAATCTTTACAGGTAGTTTCGATGGCGCATGTTCGCCGTAGGCTTTCTCAAGCAAATGACGTATTTGAGATGTATTTTTTTTTCAAGTTACAAACTCGACATTTTCGTTCTTAGAAAAAATATTTTGCATTGCGGTATTACAACTGCTGCCCCGGTGGCAAAGTGGTCAGCATGCTTGCTCCAGCGATCGGAGGTCCCGGGTTCGATTCCCGGTGGTGACAAGGAAAAAAATTGTTCACAGCTGGTTTAGGATCAATGAATTAATCACTCATGGTCCGAAATGAAAAATATGATTATGAAACCTCATTTGAGGCGGCCAAATCCCTTGATGGAATATAGTGTCAGAGAGAGAGAGAGAGGTATTACAACTGGTTACAGTTAACAACTGGCCACGCTATCAACAAAATGCAACTTCTGACATAAATGACAACTAGATGTGTCGCTAGCACCATCTATGTGTGAAACCCAAAATTTGTTTGCGCATCTGATATATACGAGTATTCTGTGATGAAGTTAGATTTGATTTCTGATTTGGTTAACAAATTCAGAAAACTTTATTCCCAAGTTGCAACAATATATTTTTTCAATTTCTTTTAAGGCGCCATTCCTACCATCGACAAGCTTTCATATGACATCGGTGGCTTGGATTTTAAATCTAAATTTTTACAGCTCGTTCAGCCTCCAACCATCGATTTCATTTTAGAGCGATTTATTATACTGTTAAAAACTCATTTTATCTTTCGTCAACAGGGGTAGCTGATAAATCAAATTGTTAGAATTTAAACAGATAATTTTAAGCATGTGTTATAACCTCAAATAAAAAATAAAAATATTCTCCTAAATCAAGCAAGATGCTCAAGCAAAAAAAAAACATTTTTATTAATCTCAAAAATAAACGGGGAAAAAATATCATATTGGTTTTTATAATTAATGAACTTTCCCTAAAAAAAAAAAAATAACATTTTGTTTAGTAAAACCGGTTACTACTATTAAATATCTTACTAAGGCTGCGTACCAATTGTAGGGTAAACGTCAATTGTATGTAAATTTTTCAGCAAATTCAATTATTTTTCAAAAACTCTATGGCAAACTGATTGAAAAATTTGTTCAAAACCGGTTTTTATCGTAGTAAACGATTTACCTGCCAATTGGTACGCAGCCTAAGCTTACAATTTCATAAAATGAAATGTGAGAGTTAATCTTTGTTGTTAATCAGTGGAAGTTTCTCATCCACTGAGGAAAGTGAAATGTTTAAGGAGGTTTGGATATTGTGGGGCATTCAAGAAAAACAGGAAGTATGCCTTTGATAATAGGAGGAAATTCTCTTGTTGTATTACCTATTAGTGAAGAAAGAAATTGAAACCTGCATACGAATTTTGTTCGAAAACCGCAACTTGAGAGTTGGGAGTTTATTTGTTGTTTCATCAGCACACTAGATATTAATGTAAAATTTAATTAATATTTACGTCAATCAACAATAATAATCAACAATAATAATGATTTTGAGCTTCTAGTAAGTTAGTGAAACAGCATCAAAACTCCCAACTCTCAAGTCTCAGTTTTGGAACAAAATTTGTACAAATTTTGTTCGAAAACTGAGACTTGAGAATTGGGAGTTTTGCTGCTGTTTCACTAACCTACTAGATGCACAGAATTGATATTATTGTTGGTTGATACAAATATTAATTAAATTTTACATTAACATCTAGTGTGCTGATGAAACAACAAAAAAACTCCCAACTCTCAAGTCGCGGTTCTCGAACAAAATTCGTATGTTGGTGAATGAAATTGGATTTAAAAAAAAAACCTAACGTTAATGGTGTAAGAAGCTTAATCTTGGACAGTGGAACGTTTTAAACGGTGATTCAGATATCTGAAATGAATTTAGCCTTCATTTGGCGATATTATAGCTCCTGATTTAAGAAATAAGCATATACATTACAATAGAAAATCCTAATCTTACACAAGAGTTTTGGTACATACATTCTTTATTTCACCAGATCCAAATATAGAAATTTTACCAAAGGGCAATTTTAGAGAATGGCGGTTTAGTAATTTAATTTTTGCATACATTTCAAAAAATTTATAACTCGTAATAATTTACACGTCACGCTCATTTAAGGAACTGGACCAGATCGTGCTGTTTCATTAGTAAGACACTACTTAAGCTTTTCATATGGTGGACCACTTAACTATTTGGTCCAATATAGGGTTCACAGGCCCTAGTAGATAATTAGTTTAGTTAGATAGTTAGATAGTTTAGTTTTTTACTTGGCTGTTTTAACAAGTATTTTTATGGACGTAAAAATGTACCCTGTTTACGAATTATACGTGTAAATTAATATTTGTGATACATAAAATTTAGTAATTAACCTTTATGAAAAATTTACATATATTTGTTCATAATTCTTTCAATCATTTAAAATAAAATACTTTCTAGAAACGCCTCAAAGTCTACTACAAGTATTACATATTTTGACATAATCTCATATTTTGATCTAATCTTGTTCAGATTTATGGATTTACTTGATGTAGATTTGTAAAGAAAAGAAACGATATGATTAATTAGCCAGTCAGTGATTTCAAACAGACCAAATACTTGTGTCTTGTGTACATTTCTAATAATCATATCACCACACATATTGCTCAGTATCATATTCAACTCTATGGTACATTTCAAGGCTGTTTCAAAGCCGATAAACTAAATTACACTAATTTATCGGATTACATAATATCAAAATTAAAATTCGATTAAGATTAGCTACTTAAAGTACCGCGCATCTATTTCAATTTATATTTGGTCACAACATATTGATGAAGTAGATTATATTTTATTGATATATTGCAGCAATAAACACGTTTTAATAATATTCCAATTAATTGAACAGACAACAACAACAATAAATTTATAGTAGCAATTAAACAAAAAAAAAAAATCCGGGTCACCGACAAGAATTTATAATTTTTTTTTTACCATCTTAATATAATTAATATTCTAAAGATGCGATTTAGTACAAAATACAACAATACCCACATGACATAACGTTGATCATACATATATAAAATATAAGATCACCGCAAGAAGAAACGAAGTATGTACTTACCTTTTCACTTCACATTTTTTTTTTGTTTTTGTTTCGTTTTCTTAAAATTTCGCTTTTATTTTGAAATAAAAGTGAAATTATAAAGCCGCGCGCGCATCTTATGTAATAATATTATTAAGGTTGTATTCTTAATGATCTTTACTTCTTCTTTGTAGTCATTTTGATCTCTCATCACACACGAGTATAGAATATTTATTATCTTCCGCGTATTTTATGTGATATTAAAAATTCACACAGCGGACTTGATCAAAATTCCCCAAGGTTGTTCTTTTGTTTTCGGGGTTATATAAATTTATAATATTATTAATTATTTCAACCGATCGATTTATTTGATTAATCATGACTCTGTTTAATAAGCACATTATGATATGGGTTTGGTAAATCGATCAGCGCACTCCACAAACTTTCTTTTTGGAAATTCTTTTGTAATTTAAGGAGAAAATTTTGTTGCATTTTCGTTTTATATATCATCTTGTGTAAATGTGTAAATGTCATATGGGTATACTTCTTACCTATATATGGAATGCAATTATTTCCTTATTTCTTCGATTAAATTTATGATGGTATAAGCTTATTGTTACCACTTATATACATTTTGTTGAAGAAAGTTTTATGTACAATTAAAAATTTATCGAGGGTGTGTGCCGTAATGCGTAATCGGAATTTGCATGCGCTGTACCATATATTTATACGAGATGTATCATGCGGATCATCATGGATACTTGGCACATGTTTGACTTTTACTTTATGATTTTACGCAGTAACCTGTTTTGCAACCAAATCTAGAAGGTCACCTGCATGACATGTCTCCTATCTACTAAACTGGTTATTGAATGATGAGATCTATTTTGAGCACCGTAAAAAGATTTGTTTCGTTTAAAATTTATTCTAATTGATTTCTAATAAGCTTACATAATTTTTTTATTTATATTTCAGGTAAGATCAAGACATTCCGGTTATCTGTTTTAAAAATAATCGAAAGACGTGTTCGTAAGTATAAAAAGCTGTGAATAATTTATCGAGGCGTTTTATAAAGTTGAATACTGCTGCCGTTATAACATTTATGTACCAACTTCTAAATTTAATCGACATGTGGTATTTAAAGATCATTGTTGATGTCACTGTTGGACTAACTTAAGATATTTATTACCCGTAAAACAAGACTGCTCACTGGTAAAGTATGAATTATTCCTGCTTCTTGTTACTAAATGCAGGAACCGGAATTCTAATTTATAAAATACTATGTCCACTGGCCAACCGACTAAAGATTCGTAGATGATGAAATATTTTACAAATTGTCTGGTTAGTTAGTAGTAAACTAATTATTTGTAATTAGTCCACCGAGAAACAGGAAAATTTCAAAATTAATGCCTGAAATACTCTTTTGTCACCAAAAGTCGGCGTCGGTGCCCCCTATCAGGGACGAAGGGACGACATCATGAAATCCTACCGGGAAAATCAATTGTTGCAAAATATTTCTATGAACAAAGAGAAAAAATAAAAGCTTGGAAATTGGTCAAAGTTGGCTTAGACATTTTGTATGAAAACACAAACAAACGAAAGTTAACGATAAAATTATATTCGACAACTATTTCATTATCGAGTGTTTCTGAATGGAACTGACCTGAAAAACTTAATTTCAAAAGTTTGGTAGCCTTACTTTGGTACCCTTAAAGTATTATAGAAATTGTAATTACGCGTCACCCCACATCCTCTATGGCTAATTTTAATAAATTTAATCGAGTATCTTCTGGTCGTATTTCGTGATTCCACCCCAGTGGCACTATTCTTGCAATTCCCTGGGAATTGGAAATTGGAGAGAATTATTCATATAAATTTTGTTCAAATTATTTTTTACTGGCAGACTAAGGTAAAAATTTAGTGGTAATTTTTTTGAAAACAAAATTAAATTGGGAATAGTTTTCTCTGCGCCAATTTCGAAGTGGAAAAATTTTTCGTCAGTAGGGCAGAAAAAAAAATGTTGATAAATATTAAATGTAAATTATTTCTTCAATTCCCTATGTCTAGGGAATTGTAAAAACAGTGTCACAGATTTCCTTTCCAAGCGCTCAAGGCTCTTGAGAACAAGTGCAGTTTCAAATAAGCCGCTGAAATGTTAAAAATCCAACAGCCGTTACAGCATTTGCTGTCCATTAGATTTGGCCGGATTCGGCTTTCAAACAAAACATCTTTCTTTTCATATCCCAGTTCTTTCAATTCCATGGGAAAGAGATTGATTCGGAAGTGTAGACTTTAGTTTGGAAATTAAAACAAAAATTAAAACTAGCTAAATGTTAATTATTATAGACCAGGGGCAGTATTCTTGAAATCGGTGGAAATTTCCCCAAACGGAATACAATTTGCTTTGAAATTTTCTATATTTTTCGAATTTTTCGCCGGCTACTTTAATTATTTTTTTTAATTTATTTTCTTTTTTTAAATTAAAAAAAAACATTTTCACCCTGCTAAATGAAAAATTCCAAATGGGTAAATCGATTCGAAATTATTCTCTTAGTAGGGAGGGGCAAATATTAGAAAACATGAAAACAAATTTGGAAAAATAATTTAAGTAGCCGGCGAAAAATTCAAAAAATATAAAGAATTTCAAAGCAAATTGTATTCCGTTTGGGGAAATTTCCACCGATTTCAAGAATACGGCCCCAGGGCGCTTATTCTTGAAATTCAATCGAATAATATCGTTTACGATTTTTTTCGATTAAAAAACTATATCAAAAGCTCGATGACTACAATTGTATAAAAAATTCAATTCAGAATTTTTTATACACCACTCACATCGCGGTTAGCTGCTCGTCTTTGACGTTGACAAATTTGATTTTAAGTGTTAGTTGTGTTGTTATACGTTATTAAGGCTTGATTTGCCTCTAAAAAGTCTATTGGGACTTCTTTTTGTTGTTTAGAAATATGCCCTAATCTTTGTTTTGGTTTTTCCATTTTGGAAATATACAAAATGTGACTTGGCAGATAAACGTATGCGAAAATGATACTTACCGGTTTTATATCAGTAGAAAATGCTCGTCTACTTTTTAATCGATAATTTTCGCTTACGAATTTCAAGAATTCGCAATAATTTAAATTTTCGGGTAGGATGATATATTTTGGCAGAAAGCCATCGACGATTTTATTCGATTGAATTTCGAAAATATGCACCCAGACCATTATTAAAAATTATTATAGACCAGACCATTTTATATGGCCTATTATAATCGAAATAAGGTCAATCGGGTTGTGCTTTTAATATAGAAATTAAGCAACTGGCTTTAATTCCTTAGAATGGAAATAAGATAATTTTAGAATTTTTCTAAATGCGAGACCTCGTGTAAAGTTATATCTTTGCCACCTTCTCTTTTAAAATTAGTGAAACTATCTACATTTTACTGATTTAATTGTCTATGATTTACTATAATTGGCTCAATTATCCTGAACAAACTAGTATATCCCTTAAGTCTCTTGTATGTTGTATAGAAGTGAAATTTCAAGGAAGAACCACATAAATAATTGAATTTATTTTCTTTTGCTATAGAAAATCTCATACTCGTTCCCCCTTTTATTCATGCCAATGAAGTTTATCCTAAATTAATTCTAAATTATAAAAAAGGCGGTTAGTACCATCTTAGGAAAAAATTCAAACTTCCACTGAGAAGTATGAAGGTTATACCATATAAAAATAAGTTTACACAGATTTCTCATTTTTATAAATCGAGAGATAAAAATGAGTTGTGTATAAAACATCTAAAACATCCAATGCCATGATTGATTTGTGACTTTGCATTGCGCGCAATGTAGTCACAAATATACTATAATACAAAATAAAACAAAATGTGAAGATCTATTAATGATTTGCGAAAATTTAGGCGATTTTGCACATTGTAGGTTTACAAATAATCTAATCTCACAATGTTTATTAACGCTGTGTGCCAAACTTAAGTTAAAAGTCAACTTTAAGTAAATGTTTTGGTAAATTCAATTATTTTTCAAAAACACTATGGCAAGCTTCAAATTCATTATTCTAATAACCGCAAAATTGTAGAGGAATTTTGTTACGCTAGAAGTAACAAAACATCGTTCACAGATTTGTTAAAAAAAATAGGGTCAAATAACAGTGGGAATTATCGGAAAACAATAATCGTTAAGTTAGCATTTTAATCCTTCTAAGGCTGCGTGCCAAACCTAAAGTTTAATTAAGGATTTAGGACAGATTATTCGATCAGTTTGCCATAGAGAGAACGAAAAATAATAAAAAAGATAGATGATTTATATTCCTATAGATGTACTCTACTAGTGCGAACGAAAATAAAATTCTAATGGATGTTAAATACTTAAAACGACATCCTTGAGTAACCCGGCATTTCCAAGAAATATTGATTCTTAATAATTTCATATTTCAAAATTTTAACCAAAATTTCAACTCATATGTGCACTCCACTTTATCTAACCCGATTCAAATTTTAATGGAGCTCGCATATCAAAAATGAAATTCTTGATTCTAATAAAATTTCTATCTCAAAAATTTCACAGATAGTCAAACTTGTCACTATTATGTTTTGGTAGACCCATATACTATATACTTGTGCCAACCCGATTCAAATTCTAATGAAGCTCGCATATCAATAGAGCTCCATTAGAATTTGAATCACAATACACAATAAAATTGAAAGTGTATTCATTTTTCAATTACTTTGATTCTATTGCGATCTCAGCAAGCTCGAATAGAACATTATGCTTCTACTCTATTTCTAACATCTATTTATTTTATATGTGATACTTTATCGAAAAAAGAAACTGAGACAAGCAACAAAATTGTTCTAGTAGATCGCAATAGAAAATAGGAAAGAAGCGAGACATAAATTTCGATAAAGTATCGAAAATGTGATGTTATAACATGTGACACCTGTAGTCTGTCTATGGCATTAGATTCAATAGATTTTGTTTCAATAATTTTTATTTTAAAGTTTTAAAAATATATACTGATAAGTGTTCACTTAGAGTGCTGTCAAAAACCATGTCGCCCCGTCATGTGCGGTATTTTGAGGAATTGGGAATACCCCTACACAAAATTGTTACTATAATGTACGGATTTCGTATTTTCGTGTCAATTAGTGTTGTAAATTTTTATTTATTTGTGTACGCATTTCTAAAATTGCGGATTCATCATTTCATCTGGTCTTAAAGTTTAATCGCTGTACTTAAAGGAATTCTGCCAAATAATATACATTTATCAAAAATAGCATTTCTGTAGCTTAATAATAAGCCTTCCTTGAGCATTTTATCTATGTATTTGAAACTTCTAAGCGTGACTCTATCTATTAATTATATACAGATGAATGGAATACATAAAAATGCAATCGCGTACAGATACACACCTTCTGCATAAATAATTTAAAATGTCAAGCAACTCATAAATAATTCCCTATGTGAATAATTAGTAGATATATGCTTTATTTGCAGCATCTCCTTCTTTATAATGACGATATCGTTATATAATCTTCCCCGAAGTCAACATGACCAATTGTCTATTACATTCTCGTGCATTTACCGTACGACATACATACATACAACAAAATATTAAGATTTATTACTTGCAACGATCTTAAATCGTTTACTTAAGTATTTCTCATGGAATCGTAATATTTCTTCGTTTTATAAGTTGCAAATGACCTTTTTTGATGTTTATGTATGTACATTTATTATATGAAGATGTTTCTGCTAGTACACAAAACAATATATTATGATTTGATTTTAGCAATACGTTAGATGATAATGTTACTTTCTCTTATACATAAAATTTTTATAACGATTTGATCGTTTTACTGCATAATCGGATGCGCCGCAGATTATCTAATCGTGTTATATTGTTGTCGTCTCATCATAATATTATGACTCTTCATTATCAATATTGATTGTCTGAATGTGTTAATTTAGAAATTTTTTGGTTTGTTTTGATACAAAATGCAAACATCCATAAATCTTATTACAGCGCGATATCTGCATTAATTAAAAAAAAAAAGCAAAAACTCAAGGTGGAAATTAAATAACTTCCGCGCATACTGTCCCATCAATCTGTGCCGGTATATAACACGCATAGTAATTTGAATAACATATAAATATAATTTTTTGGTGGAAACATATAAAATTTTGCGCGATTGTCGTATTTATGCAAAACTATATCCAATAAATTAATCAAGTTTTGTATTTCAAAGCTATACGCACGTATCCGGATTTTTATCGACCAAATTATAATATTTATTGATTTACCACATAATTACATATTCCGATGGTATTTTTATTAAATTTTCCAGTAATGGCATATAAACGGTGCTGTTACACCTTATTACTCGTATAATTCATCATCTAGGTGTGGTCGGCATATAAATTACTTAAGCGTAACGCGACTGTAACCTTCACCTCGAATCGCTTGGAATTTCGTGCGCATATTTACAACAAAATTGTTACAATAATTTTATAAATTTCATAATTTTACTGCCACACTATATACAATTATGTAATTTTATATGCTAATTTTTATGGTTAAACTGGATCGACAAACGATTTTATTAAATCGAAAAAAATAAAAATTTAAAAATTGGTTGGGAATTGTGCAACGGTCGGTCCATCGTTATATATGTGAAAATTATCACATTCGTTTTTTGGAGCTTTATTTAATTAACGGTTTAGTAATTGATTAGGTATACCTCGTGTTGCAATCGCGGTATGTGATTTTATTTTTAACGCAAAGGTTAACTAGGCCATAAACTAGAGTAAATATTTATGTTACGCAAAGTTTATAAGATAAAAAAAAATTACAAAATTTTAAAATTTTTTCACTAAACTTAATCTTATTTTAATTTTAATTTTCTTTCTATTTTACCCAAATATTTGACGAGAGGGACAAGTTCCCTAAATGTTCAGCGTCCTCCTACGCGATAATACCTGTACTGAGTAATTTATGTATTGTAAAAATACCCTTCAGACCAAAGTTTACCGGAATATCTAATATTCCAATTTCTATTTTGATTGTATTTTGAGATGAAAGTAGTCTCGCTATCTTCTACCGCAACATTGACAATTTTAAGCTCAGACTGCCTCTGCCTTTGCTATTACTAACTATACACCTCAAGACGATGTCAGTGAAGAGTTGTGACACCCCTCTAATTTTATCGCTATAAAGTTCTGGTCGAAAATTGATAGTTTTCAACCCAAAACCAATATAACAAAATATATGTGTTTGATTAATGTGCTAAAGCACTGCTAAATCAATTATTTTTGCCAAAAAAACACTTAACTAATGAAAGGCGGTACAAAGGCGAATTCATAGTATGGTTGATGTTGAGTACAAATTCAAAAACTTTTCTAAATCTATCGTTTACCGAACTCGCCTAAACTATTTCGCATCTTTTTAATCATGGTTTCAAGAGTTGAGTCCCCTCAGTATATTTCAATAACTATACAGTTATGGGAATCCTGGTTTTACAGGTTCATAATTAGTTTAAACGAAAACGGTATATCAAATTTAGCTAATCGGCAATTGTGAACACAAGACCCCCGGGTTCCCCGAACGAATTCTAATGAACTGTAGGTTGATGGAACCCAGTTTTTCTATAGAAACGCGAAGGGCGCGAAACAATTCGGGTGAATTTGACGAGCGACTGAATAAACATTTTTGGTTTTACTCAAAATCGATTGTACGTTGTTCGTCGTTCGGCGATTTATGTAAATGCGCAAATAATTTACACGAATTTGGCAAACGACAGAATTGAAATTTTAGATTTTTAATCAGAGTCTGTCCAACTTTGAACCGTATCCTAATTCCCAAAGAAGAAATCAAAATTTTTATGGAATAGGCAATGGAGCCTTGGATAGACCCATTTTGATCCAGAAATAATTCTTAGATCAAAATTCTTTAATTGAATTTGGGAAGCAATACGTTTCTATTTTTTAAGTATTTTTATAAAATTTAGTACTACTTTTCGATGTAGCAAAGTTTTAGTATTTACTTGAAAACCGTTAAAATATGACAGTTATATTTTCGTATTCTTCATATTCTTACAAACAAGCACTCAAATAAAGCAAATCGCTTGCTTGCTAGTCGATGGAGTATTTACCCCGTTATTTACTCCAATCTTCATTCAACAAATCTAGATATTTGATCAAGGTCGATACTGCCATAAATGTAAACAATATTAGCTTACGGAAAAACCACTGTACATTAATTTTCTAGTCTTTTTCCACGATGCTCTTCGTCAGAAGATATCAGAATATTACAGTAAAACTATGGTCATACAATTTTATATTGATATTTGAGTGTAAGATTTGGCTAGGAATATGTTGATCTACGAGTATACAGAAAATACTACTATATAGGGGTTCCACATTCTAAGACTACGCTGATATTTTACCGCCACTGTTAAGGTAAAACCAGTGACAATTTACGTGTAATCCTCCATTGCAAATTTTATTGGAAAAACTTAACGATTTGCAACTCAATTTTAAACCTCCTTTGTTTTGACTTACTACGTTTTTGCGACCTCGGAAAATGCGTAGCAGTCTTTTCGTGTATTTCTACTTTCCAGTTGCAAAACAAACAGCATGGCAAAAAAAATTTAGTAGCCAAATTTTGGATCGCAAATACCAGTAATTTCTCATCTCATAGTGGCTCACATTAACCACAATAAACTTCCAGGATTATACACTACTAATAAATTATATTGCATATCATTAAAATGCAGAACACAAACCTTCAATTATTTATAAATTGCTTTGAACAGTGACTCAAGATAAATATTCGTAACTAACGCAAGACGAATTAAAGTCATTTACTTTAATAAAAATATAAAAAAATCTTAAATGTCAAAACAAGACACAGATTGAAATTCGTCACGAGATTATAAAGAAAAGCGAAAAATGAAATTGATTGGATTGAATATAAATCATACAAATTTTTATGATCTAATCGATCGTCTGCGTTTTAAATCACATTATAAGTTTTAAGTGTTACTTGTCTGGAGAGCTACCTGGTCTAATTTCTATATCTGTATAGTGTCTTAAATATTGATTTTACGTTTTTTACTAATTGTAATAATTCTTATAGATCTGCTGGCGTTGCGGGCTTTATTAGGTCGACACTAATTAACTTTCAATTTTCTGCTTTAAATTTTTCAACACCGGATGTTTTAAAATCATAAGTTTATATTGAGAATACTTGGTTTTGGTTTATCCTAGATTATAGTTTGTATTCTGTTTCAACAGATATTTTTTAAATGAATTAAGTAATATTCTTGTTACAGACAAATCAAAAAACAAAATTTTGCTTGGAGACATAAATAATGATTTGTTACAGGATACATCCTTGAAGGATAAATTGTTTGAATTTTGATTTATAGAAAATGTGTAAAAATCTCAACAATCAGTTTCGAATGGATGAGATTACTGATTTGAAAATATCAGCCTTCTCATCAGGTCGAGACGACTGACGTTGTATTATTTACATTCGAATATTGTCTATATAGAGCAATACCATGTAGTTCTAGCGAATTACTGCGTAGCGTACGAAATTCGATTCTTTTTTACATTTGTCATCTATATTCTATTTTTGCAACTACTTTTCGTGTTTACGAATTTTATTATATTTAAATAAATATAAATTATTGTTGTGCGCTTCTTTTGGGCTGGATTCTTTAATTACTAGACCATGTTCAAATACGTGTATTGATCGCGTCATTTCTAAAATATTTCATTACAGATTCTCTCTTGAGGTTAATAGTTTAGAACTACATGTGACTGACCATAACACTATTATGCTAGCATCTCGATGGCAAACAAAAATTAAGCATGGCAATGTATCAGAAAGTTTAACGTATTGTGATTGGACTTCGGCATTCTCTACTGATGATCCAAATTTGGCCAAATTAAATTTTTATTAATAAACTTACCGATGGATTGAAAAATAATAAATTGATTACAAAACTCACTAGGTACGATTTCAAAATTCAATGCAACACAAAATTTGATAGCGTAAATTCCAAACTAACATACTTGTTAGGTCTATACCCTCTCGCAAGTTAATTATTTGCGATCAGAAATATGGTTACTAGATTTATTTTGTCATGCCAAAACAGTTTATATATTCATTGGACCACCCCTGGCAATTCTTTAAAATCGATCTCAAAAAGACCGTGAATTATTCAGCTTGGTTATATTAAGAACAACAAAAAAATTCCATTTAAAATCTAAATTATTATGAGAAACTTCTGTCTGACTTTGTGGAATTTTATCGTTAGTGCAATCTTCAGATTCACCACCTTTAACAGTTAGTAAAAACTATTTCAGCTTCACTTCCATAACCAATATATCCACATCGTTAAGCTATCGAATCAGATCATCATTAGATTATAAACAAACTGGTTTGCCTCACTTTGCTTGTACTGACCTAATCACCGTCCTTCTTTTATCGAACGTTGCTCATGTGTTTAATGTAAAATTTCAATACTAACTAATAAATCGATATTACCGCATGCAGCTTTTTATATACGCAGGTGCGGCTAAACCAACCACTTATCAAACATTTATGCTAATTTCTAACCAAAAAACCAAATTAGCATTAATTTACTAAAATTATATTAACTTTCAATTTTTTTTTGTGCATTTTTCCAGAACCCAGACCATCACCAAAATATTTTCAAGTAATATTTGAAGCAAAACCCAGAGTGATAAAAAATATTTAACACAAAATGGCCAAATTTTGGCCGGTTTTATTATTAGCTGTGCTGTTACAGGTGAGTTTTATATAATTTTTTTTTTCACATAAAATTAAAAGATTTTGTATTTTTGAATAAATTAGCATACGCTTAAGTCATTACGCTCGCATATATCAATATTGACCTAGACATTTTGCCGGATTTATATAATATTTAAATTGAACACGCGCATCATGGTTGTGTGCGTTAGTAAATTTATTGCATTTAGATGCGCGCTAATGAAATTTTTTTTGTTGAAGGCCTTCTTGTGTCGTGTTATACTACACGATGGTTTATTCAAATAATTCACACATGATGATGATGATTTATTTGTAAAGGTTTATTTTTTGGTTATGTACAAATCAACCTCAATTTCCTTATATGACAAGTGTTAAAAATTAAAATAAGCGGAATGCTATAAGATGTAGCATGTATGAACGAAAGTGAAATTGAACCACCTACTTACTATACGTAATATATGTTAACAAATTATTCTAATTTGTAGAATGAAGACGATATGGCATAATATCGCGTTTCTTATTATTTACCTTGTGATTGTGGAATACACTATCAGCGTTTGTACGCCGAAAGTAAAAGTCATTGTAGAATAATTAATTTAGTTGAGGTAAATTAATGAATTGCCGGGGAAGTCATTTACTTATAAAGTTGTGAAATGTAGAAATAAAATCATCTTCCGCGTGGAAATAACCGTAGATAGAAATTTCTTTACAGTTAACCTCAATTTTGTGTTCTCCTTTCAATGCAAAGTGTCTGACATATAGATTTTAAAAGTAGAGCGAACGCCATGTCCAACACTAGACATGTGACGTGAAACTAAACGACAAAGTACTGTAACTAATCACACGATAAATAGAAAACATTTTAAATGTTTTTAAAGGAAGTAAAAGCATCCGTAAATTAGAAGTGCTGTTAAGATCAGAATAATTTTTCTAAACAACCAAAATAAAACGTTCGTTGAACAATTTAATCAGATGACATAAAGCGACTTTCCCGAACAGACAATTTTGATCCACGCAGAAAATTAAAACTATGTACTACAGAAAGAAAGCGACGAGGGGTTGTGTGAAAAAGCGTACGCCCAACGTTTCCACTTGAAAGGTACTACGAGCAGTGCAAAACTAAGTAAATAATCGGTAACTTATATTCAGAATGTTGATCCGATTATTTGTTGGAAATGTTTGAACGCACTAAACCTGCTTACGGCAAACAATTAAATCGCATTGCATTAGATCAAGAGAATTAGAAAAAAAAACACTCAGAGGAACGCTACTTGTGTATGCGGTTAAAGCATAATCGATATACAGAGTACAGAGAAAGTACTGACAAAAGGGTCTAATGATTTTGTGCGTATCATGAACGCTAAGAGAGAACCAAATTATTGACAAGAAACGACTTAAATAAATCTAAATTCAAATTATTTGAATAAGTATTCTCTACCTGGATCACATAAGGTTACTGGAATTCAAAGACCTACCATTGCTTCAGAACTTTGTCAATTTGCTAATCCTGACATATCAATAAAAGTCCATTCATTATACGAGTACTTTCCGGAATGGAAGAAAATATGGAAAATGGAGCCTAGATGACATTCCGACCTGTCCCTTCCAAGGAATGGGAGGACAAAGCAGTGCCTTAAGTAAATAATCGGATTATTTCTTGAAAATTACATAAACAGATGGAATAGTTGATGTGAGCGGGGGCGAGTGACGGAGGTAGCTAAGACGTAAAAAACTTCCTCACCAACGTCAAGCTGGACAACAAAAATAATACAAATGCTTGGGTTAATACAAATATGGGTGACCGCTTGGGAACAAAAAGTTAAAAAATGAAATGGAATGAAATTAACGCCCCGGCATGCCAGTATGCCTTACTCAGCAGCCCTAGGAGCTGGCTAGGTTTCATTGGACGGACCAATCCAGTCATTATCCGAAATTACATCGATTAAGAAACATACTGGAAGAAATAACAACACATTTTACAGCGGTAAAATCATAGATCAAACACTTTTGCTTATACCGTACACGGACAGGAATCGGGGAACTGGAACATCTCAGAACTAACAAACAGAAAACAAGTAGAGAAATCGAGATTCTAGCACATGAATAAATAGGGCAGATGGATAAATAGAGGGGGTGAAATTAAATAATCAAACAATGGAAGTTATATTCTCTGGTAGAGACGCCGAACAAGGATGGCTATTAAAATAGCAAACAGCAAATAAAAGCAAAAAAAGCAATTGAAATGTGAAATGGAAACCAGTTGAAATCGTAAGCAGAAATAATAATAGTGGCAGTGCTATGCACCAACCGCCGATATGAAACAATAAAATATGAATTCTACGAATTACTACAAGCCACAATATGAGAAACGCACAGGAACGACGTCAAAACCATCTCGTACAAGGAGATTCACACTGACAACACCACCGACCTTGACAACTGTCATGAGTAAAAAACTACGTTGGATTTTGTGCAAAACAACAATGGAGAAATACTCGTACACTTCTGCACCCCACAAATCACTTTGTTTCCACACAAAAATATACATAAATACACATGGACATCACCGGAAATTTCAAATCAAGCCAGCCAGCCGCTGGAAGAAATTTTGAGTGTGGAGGAAATTTAACACAAACAGATCGAAAAATTCTGTAACAACAAACATCTTGAATGAAACGCCGTATATAAAAAAAAATGGAACCAAACTGAAGAAGCCTACATCAAGACTGCTATGGAAGTACTCGGAAACCTTGTGATGATACATGGAAATAGGTTGAAGAACGTCGTCCACTTAAGCTACAATTAAAACGCAGATACGACGAAACAGCACGTCAAGTAAAGAAGATGGCAAGGAATAATCGTGAAAGTATGCAGAGGGCACACTACTACACCACTGAGTGTGTGAGGAAAGTCACCGGCAAAATTACAAACATACCACATATATAAAGGGATGTAACTGGTCAACAACGGATGAAGCAAAGTTAAAGGGATCGAAAGAATATTTTGAAGAAGACGTTACAGACAGCACCAAAAATCTATGGTCATCAATAAACACCAATAACAAAACTAGCAGCACCCATCCACCAACGGAGCGGGAAGTTAAAAATGCGATTGAAAAGCTGAAGAAACAATAAGGCTGCTGGAACAGACAGTATAACCACCGAAATATTCAAAGGGGATTCATCTACAGCTGCAAGAACACTAGCACCAATAATCCAAGAAGTGTGAAACTGTGGCAGGACACCATAAAAATGCAAAGAAGGCTTGACAATTTCAATCCGCAAGAAAAATGATCTAAGAGAATGCAAAAATTGGCGAGGTATCTCTCTCCTCAACACAACAATAAAGATACTCGCAAAGGCCGAATCCTTGACACAACAGAATCTCACCTACGGCAAAATTAAGAAACGAGCAAGCTGGCTTTAGACCAGGAATAAGTTACACTGATCACATCAACACAATCCGTATCATCAATGAAATGAATCAAATGAATGGAATTGGCCACTGTACCTGTTCTTTCGTCGGGTATCCCAAAGAAATTGATTGAACTCATACAAGAAATGTATCGGAATGCTGGAAACCGAGTTCAATATAAAGGAAAACAAAGTAAAAAGTACTATAACACTCGAGGAGTAAGGCAAGGATGCGTATTCTAATACGAATATGGCATACAATGGGGACAAGCAGGTAAACCCAATGAACTGGACTATGCACATGACATATGCATGCTCAAACATAAACACTCGGACATGCAGTGGAAAGTGCAACACCTTACAGCATGTTACATAAAGTCTGGAATTCTTATATCCTGCCACGCAAGACCAAGATACGAATGTACAACTCGTGTGTGAAATCGGTACTACTGGGTATGAAACATAGAAACACACAGAAAAATTCAGAAAGACTTTGCAGGTGTTCGTAAACAAGTGCCTTCGACGAATACTGAAATGCTTCTGGCCTAATAGCATAACTAACATTGTACTGCATAAGATTGGTCATATGCTGAGGAAATCATCAAGTGATATAACAACTATGTCATTGGACTGGTACCCGCAAGGGAGAAGGAAAGTAGGAAAACCAGCGATGGCATAGAAAAGAACAATGCTAGCTGAAGCGAAACAACTTGGTAAATCATGGGAATAGATACAAGCCCCCAACAGTAAGACAGCAGAACTAATTTTATATCTCCATAAAATTCTAACGCGAGATATGTATTTGCCACTCTGATTAAGCACTGATTAAGCAAAACTACATATTTTACTTAGGCAAATTCATTCAGGCATGTGTCTATACGGAACGGGAACTTAGAAGAATCGAAATTGGTTTGTCACAAAAGCCTGAAATTTCAAACAATGCCGAGGGCTAAATCGGGTTCAACCTCATCAATTTTTAAACTGAAAAAACATCCGCCATTTGCCAAAAAACGTTGCTTCAGCATTCAAATAGCATAATATAAAACCAGATTGTATTCCTATAGCAAACAGCAGAACATCCTTTTCGCTTTTGGTATACCTTGAATGAAAATAGGAACTTGGTACCCTAAAATTCTTAAACTCTATTGCAAACACGTACTGTTCCAGTGTATAATATACAAAAAATCACTTAAATTGCTACTAACGAAAATTATAATACCTCTATTGATATCGTTCGTTACATAACGGTTCAGGAAGCTCATCTTTAATATTTAAATTAATTCAATTAATTAACTTTTATCACTTTTATAAAATGGCCTATTTATATTTTTATTTAATATAAATAGGTTTTTAATGGAACTATAAACAACAGACGATAAACTGTAAAACATTTGATTCTCTCGGCTCGTCAATTTTGAATCTTTAAAATTATGTAGATAATTTGGTTACAAACAGTTTTCGATTTACGACGTATACCTACATGTATTGAATGGATTGAAATGGAGTTAGGTTTTTCAGCGTGATCGAATTGACACCGAGTTGACATAAACTCTGAAAATAATTAATTTTAAATCGTTTTTCTCAAAAAAAAAAACATAATAAAAAAAACATAATAATAAAAACAAAATAAAAATGTCGCTAATGTCGCTATTTTATTATTATTATTTTACGCGGCATTCACATGAAACAAATATGCATTAAATATATTTGATAAACTTAGTTTATGATTCTCGCGCCATCTATTACGCATCGTGAATACTGTAAACCTGTAAGTTTTATTTTAAACAATTTTTTATACAACATTAAAAATTATTTCTATATTAGCCAATCATTTCAAAATATTTCAATAAAAATATTTTGGGTTTAAAGTGAACCGAATTTTGGAATTTGCCCAACCGATTTTCTTTTTTCTCGAAAATATTTCGATAAAGAGAGCTTTTTAAAATATAATTCGCAAATATGTTGGTATATCATGACAGCAAAACTTATGCTGACAAAATAGTTTCACGATAGTATCAGTAAAGTGCTGACTAAACTAATTATCTGAATGCAACCAAATTTCAAAAATTCAAGTTAACAAAAACAAAACAATGTCAAACTTCACTTCGACTAATAATAAAATATTACAAATTTAAAAATATCTATTCATGTGTGTTTGTTGTGCTAAAGCTAATAAGTATTTTGCCTTTTTATCGATAATGTACGACGCGGTTCATTTTACCTTTAAGAAATTATGTCTACATGACCAACTGCTGTTGTTCATTGTTTCAGTAGAAATTTTACCCGTTACATTTTTGTAATCTTGTATTGCGTACAATGGAAGCGGTTACGTTCGCTGCCTCGAGTTATTTTTTTATTAAAAACCGGACAAAAACAAATCATTCTAAGGATTAGTCAGCTCTTCGTTTTTGGTTAGTTAAAACTCAAAAATTTGTGTTAATAAGGCAAGAGAATAAAATTCGAAGAAAAGTTTTTCAATTAAAGATATTTTCGGCTAAAACTTTCGATTCTTTATCACAATTCAATCAATTAAAATTAAAACAATCGAACCTAAAAATTTTGATGACCTACCTACATAAAATGTATAATTAATTTTCAAGGAAGTTTAGGTATCAAACCCACAAATTTATCAAGCTGGACCATTTTATAAAACAAATTTTGTTGTCCGATCAATCAAGATCACATTATGGTGATCATGTTAATCGTTATACAATTATAATAAATAATCAGATGCCACTTTATACCAGGTCTTCTGTGCTCGCATAATTTTAAATTTTAATTTCCCTTTGATGGTCATATTGTCGTGTTGACAAACCCGAAAGCAGTTTTACAAAGAAATACCAAAAATAAGCTAAAAATTATTATTTCATTTACCTTCAAGGCGCGCACATCATCACGTCGTCAAATAATTCACTTTCAATTTTCATTATTTTATTATTAAAAATATTCATTTTATAACCCAATTATCGTATTCATATAAAGTAAAGATCAAACGATCAACATCATTACTTTATACTGAAAACAAAATTGTCTTGTCATTACGATCACCATTTAGAGAGAATTAAAAACGATTTTGCGAAAGTCTTTCGAAATTTGGGTTACTCACTCATCGCACTTATTATTGCTATACAATTATTATTGCTTTGATATGAAATATAATAAAATTCTTATATTTTTCCAGCTATCACACCAGAGTTATGGGCAACTCTTCGGCAATTCAATTATTCCATCGATACGAGGATACCCGCCCCAAACCAGCTCCCTAGATTTACGGTCGCATAGTGCTGGGGAGGCTGTAATTCAAAATATTGATGTTACATGCGAAAGCACCGGTAGTAGTATGACTGTTACCGTTGACTTTGATAGAGACTTCAATGGTGTAATTTACAGTCAGGGATATTATAATGATCCAAAATGCCGGTAAGATTGTAACGGGAGATCGATTACTTAATTATTAGCACAAACTTATACAATTTTATTGCATATTTATGATATAGATACGTAAGCGGCGGAAGAGGATCACGTACCCATACATTCAATGTACCATTAACCGGATGCGGTACGAAACCAGCTTGTACAGTATGCGACTCAGTCGAAAATGTATTAGTAATACAAGCTGACGCGGATCTACAAGTAAGGATTCAACATCGAAAAACCGAAATCAGAAAATCAAAATATTTTAATTCGTATTTGTCTTATTTTATTTTCAGGATAGTAGCGATACAGCTCGTCTCATATCATGTTCTCGCGTTATCGATGACGTTAAAACGGTACAATTTAAACCGTTCGTTGTCGATATGCTTGAAGTAATCAATGTACCTACAAAACTTGGTGGTGTCCAATGTTGGATGGACATTGAACTTGGTGTATTCCCAAATGTGAAAGTTATTGAAGGAAACATTAAAATCGGGACAGATTTATCTATTTTGATTTTCTTGAAAGATCCTGGTAATGAATATGATATGAAAATCCAACAATGTTGGGCATTTGACACTGAAGATTATACCAGCCCAAAAACTGGTAAAATTCAATTATCCGACACTAACGGTTGCTCGACGAAGAAGAAATTATTTGGAACATGGCAAAAATCAACAAACACGGGTAAAACTGGCGCAACATTTATTTTACACAATTCATTGAAGGCATTTAAATTCCCCGATAAAATGCAAGTGTTCTTAAAATGTGATATTGAAGTAAGATAATAAAATCTTTAAATATGAACTGGTTGCAACTAATACTTTTAATTTCAGATTTGTCACGGCGGTTGCGAACCCCAAATCTGCGAGGAAAGTGTTACCGAATTGAGTATTGTAACACCACCAACGAAAAATTGTTATCCTGGCTCTAAGGATCCTCGTTGCTCCCCTACGGTAACGCCACCAACAACTCCAAGATGTTATCCAGGATCGAAAGATCCACGATGCTCACCTGTAACAGGCAAACCAAACTGTTATCCAGGAACAACAGACCCTAGATGTCCTACAGTGCCATCAACAAGACCACCACCTAACTGCTTCCCTGGAAATAATGACGCACGTTGTCCTAAACCATCACCATCAACAACAGTACCACCAACCTATTTACCACCAACATCAACTGTGCCACCTTTCAGATGCGCACCAGGAAGTAACGATCCTAGGTGTCCACCAAGCTGTTACCCAGGATCAAAGGACCCACGATGCCCGACTCCTCCACCAACACCACGGTGTTACCCGGGGTCCCAAGATCCCAGGTGTCCACAACCAATTCCAACCACTACAACTCCCCGACCACCAAATTGTTATCCAGGAACAAAAGATCCTAGATGTCCACCAACACCTCCACCTTCAAAACCTCCACCTCCTAACTGTTATCCAGGATCCCAAGATCCTAGGTGTCCACGTCCAACTCCACCCGTTACCACTCCACCACGACCAAATTGCTATCCAGGAACAAAAGATCCAAGATGCCCAACACCACCCCCACCATCAACACCTCCTCCACCAAACTGTTATCGAGGATCACAAGATCCTAGATGCCCTAAGCCCGTAACAACCCTTCCACCACCAACAACACCAAACTGTTACTTTGGCTCGACAGATCCAAGGTGTCCACAACCAACGACACAACCCACAACTCCAAGGCCAAATTGTTATCCAGGAACAAAAGATCCCAGATGTCCTCCACCCCCACCACCATCCACACCTCCTCCACCCAAATGTTATCCAGGATCACAAGATCCTAGATGTCCAAAACCTCCACCATCTACGCCTCCACCACCAAACTGCTATCCTGGATCCAATGATCCGCGTTGTCCACGACCATCACCATCAACAACAGTCCCACCAACCTACCTACCTCCAACTGAACCACCATTTAAATGTACTTCAGGAAGTAACGATCCTAGATGCCCACCAAACTGCTATCCCGGTTCACGAGACGCACGTTGTCCCCCTCCCCCAACACCACCTACAACTCCATTAACACCACGCTGTTACCCAGGATCCGAAGATCCTAGATGCCCACGTCCAACTCCCCCCGTTACCACTCCACCACGACCAAATTGCTATCCAGGAACAAAAGATCCAAGATGCCCACCACCACCCCCACCATCAACACCACCTCCACCAAACTGTTACCCAGGATCACAAGATCCTAGATGTCCTAAGCCCCCCACAACTTCTCCACCTCCAACAACACCGAACTGTTACTTTGGCACAACAGACCCAAGGTGTCCACAACTAACTACACAACCAACAACTCAAAGACCAAATTGTTATCCAGGAACAAAAGACCCTAGATGTCCTCCACCACCACCACCACCAACACCTCCTCAACCCAAATGTTATCCTGGATCACAAGATCCAAGATGTCCTGTGGTCCCCACAACAAAACCACCACCTAACTGTTATCCTGGATCAAATGATCCACGTTGCCCAAGACCATCACCATCAACAACAACCCCTCAAACTTATTTACCACCAACAACTACAGTTCCTCCATTTAAATGCACAACTGGAAGTAATGATCCTAGATGCCCACCAAATTGTTATTCAGGATCCCAAGATCCTAGATGTCCACGTCCAACTCCACCACCAACAACTCCAAAGCCAAACTGTTATCCAGGATCGCAAGATTCTAGATGTCCACGTCCAACTCCACCACCCACAACCGCTCGACCAAATTGCTATCCAGGAACAAAAGATCCAAGATGTCCTCCACCACCACCACCTCCAACACCCCCACAACCAAAATGTTACCCAGGGTCCGAAGATCCAAGGTGTCCACGTCCAACTTCACCACCCACAACTCCCCGGCCTAATTGCTATCCAGGAACAAAAGACCCTAGATGCCCTCCACCACCACCACCACCAACACCTCCAGCACCAAACTGTTATCCTGGATCGCAAGATCCAAGATGCCCACGTCCAACTCCACCATCCACAACTCCCCGACCAAACTGTTATCCAGGAACAAAAGATCCTAGATGTCCTCCACCATCACCACCTCCAACACCTCCAGCACCAAAATGCTATCCAGGCTCCCAAGATCCAAGGTGTCCTCGACCTCAAATAACTACTCTGCCACCGACGACACCAAATTGCTATTTTGGATCAACAGATCCAAGATGTCCACAACCAACCACACCACCTACAACATCAAGACCAAACTGCTATCCAGGGACAAGAGACCCTCGATGTCCTCCACCACCACCACCACCAACACCCCCTCCAGCAAAATGCTATCCTGGATCACAAGATCCAAGATGTCCTAAAGTACCGACAACGCAACCACCACCAAACTGTTATCCTGGATCAAAAGATTCGCGTTGCCCACGGCCATCACCATCGACTACAACCCCACAAACATATTTACCACCAACTACCACAGTTCCTCCATTCAGATGCACACAAGGAAGTAACGATCCTAGATGCCCACCAAACTGTTACCCAGGGTCCCAAGATCCTAGGTGCCCACGCCCAACTCCACCACCCACGACCCCAAAACCGAATTGTTATCCAGGAACAAAAGATCCAAGATGTCCTCCACCATCACCACCACCAACACCTCCACAACCAAAATGTTATCCAGGATCCGAAGATCCAAGGTGCCCACGTCCAACACCACCACCCACCACTCCTCGACCCAACTGTTATCCAGGAACAAAAGATCCAAGATGCCCAGCACCCAATTGCTATCCAGGCTCCCAAGATTCAAAGTGTCCAAATTCAGGTCCCCCAACCACTACTACTCGACCAAATTGTTATCCTGGATCCCAAGATCCAAGATGTCCACGTCCAACACCACCACCAACAACTCCAAAGCCAAACTGTTATCCAGGATCGCAAGATTCTAGATGTCCACGTCCAACTCCACCACCCACAACCGCTCGACCAAATTGCTATCCAGGAACAAAAGATCCAAGATGTCCTCCACCACCACCACCTCCAACACCTCCAGCACCAAAATGCTATCCAGGATCCCAAGATCCAAGGTGTCCACGTCCAACTCCACCACCCACAACTCCTAAACCAAATTGTTATCCAGGAACAAAAGATGCTAGATGCCCTCCACCATCACCACCACCAACACCTCCAGCACCAAACTGTTATCCAGGCTCCCAAGATCCAAGGTGTCCACGTCCAACGCCACCACCCACAACTCCTCGACCAAATTGTTATCCAGGAACAAAAGATCCTAGATGTCCTCCACCACCACCACCTCCAACACCTCCAGCACCAAAATGTTATCCAGGCTCCCAAGACCCAAGGTGCCCACGCCCAACACCACCACCTACTAGTCCACCACCGAACTGTTATCCAGGATCAAATGATCCACGTTGCCCTCGACCATCACCATCATCAACAACTCCAGAAACATATTTACCACCAACAACCACTGAACCACCGTTCCAGTGCAGACCGGGAAGTAACGATCCAAGATGTCCACCAAACTGTTATCCAGGATCACAAGATTCTAGATGCCCACGTCCAACTCCACCACCTACAACTCCAAAACCGAACTGTTATCCAGGATCACAAGATTCTAGGTGTCCCCGTCCAACTACACCACCCACAACTGCTCGACCAAATTGCTATCCTGGAACAAAAGATCCAAGATGCCCTCCACCACCACCACCACCAACACCTCCAGCACCAAACTGTTATCCAGGCTCCCAAGATCCAAGGTGTCCACGCCCAACGCCGCCACCCACAACTCCCCGACCAAATTGTTATCCAGGAACAAAAGATCCTAGATGTCCTCCACCACCCCCACCTCCAACACCTCCACAACCAAAATGTTATCCAGGATCCCAAGATCCAAGGTGTCCACGTCCAACTCCACCACCAACAACTCCTCAACCAAACTGTTATCCAGGAACAAAAGATCCTAGATGTCCTCCACCACCACCACCTCCAACCCCTCCTGCACCAAACTGTTATCCAGGCTCCCAAGATCCAAGGTGCCCACGCCCAACGCCACCACCTACAACTCCCCGACCAAATTGCTATTCAGGAACAAAAGATCCTAGATGCCCTCCACCACCACCACCTCCAACACCTCCAGCACCGAACTGTTATCCAGGATCCCAAGATCAACGATGCCCCCGCCCAACGCCACCACCCACAACTCCCCGACCAAATTGTTATCCAGGAACAAAAGATCCTAGATGTCCTCCACCACCACCACCTCCAACACCTCCAGCACCAAAATGTTATCCAGGCTCCCAAGATCCAAGGTGCCCACGCCCAACACCACCACCTACTAGTCCACCACCGAACTGTTATCCAGGATCAAATGATCCACGTTGCCCTCGACCATCACCATCATCAACAACTCCAGAAACATATTTACCACCAACAACCACTGAACCACCGTTCCAGTGCAGACCGGGAAGTAACGATCCAAGATGTCCACCAAACTGTTATCCAGGATCACAAGATTCTAGATGCCCACGTCCAACTCCACCACCTACAACTCCAAAACCGAACTGTTATCCAGGATCACAAGATTCTAGGTGTCCCCGTCCAACTACACCACCCACAACTGCTCGACCAAATTGCTATCCTGGAACAAAAGATCCAAGATGCCCTCCACCACCACCACCTCCAACACCTCTAGCACCAAACTGTTATCCAGGCTCCCAAGATCCAAGGTGTCCACGCCCAACGCCGCCACCCACAACTCCCCGACCAAATTGTTATCCAGGAACAAAAGATCCTAGATGTCCTCCACCACCCCCACCTCCAACACCTCCACAACCAAAATGTTATCCAGGATCCCAAGATCCAAGGTGTCCACGTCCAACTCCACCACCAACAACTCCTCAACCAAACTGTTATCCAGGAACAAAAGATCCTAGATGTCCTCCACCACCACCACCTCCAACCCCTCCTGCACCAAACTGTTATCCAGGCTCCCAAGATCCAAGGTGCCCACGCCCAACACCGCCACCCACAACTCCCCGACCAAATTGTTATCCAGGAACAAAAGATCCAAGATGTCCTCCACCACCCCCACCACCAACACCTCCTGCAGCTAAATGCTATCCAGGATCGCAAGATCCTAGATGTCCACGTCCAACTCCTCCACCCACAACTCCACAGCCAAATTGTTATCCAGGATCACAAGATCCTAGATGCCCACGCCCAACACCACCACCCACTACTCCACAACCAAACTGTTATCCAGGATCGACTGATCCACGTTGCCCTCGGCCATCACCATCATCAACAACTCCACAAACCTACTTACCCCCAACCACTACCGAACCAGCGTTCCAGTGCAGACCGGGAAGTAATGATCCAAGATGTCCACCGAACTGTTATTCAGGATCAAACGATCCTAGATGCCCACGTCCAACACCTCCACCTACAACTCCAAAACCGAACTGTTATCCAGGATCACAAGATCCTAGGTGTCCACGTCCAACTACGCCACCCACAACTGCTCGACCAAACTGCTATCCTGGAACAAAAGATCCAAGATGCCCTCCACCACCACCACCTCCAACACCTCCTGCAGCTAAATGCTATCCAGGATCTCAAGATCCGCGATGCCCACGTCCAACTCCTCCACCCACAACTCCACAGCCAAATTGTTATCCAGGCTCACAAGATCCAAGATGTCCACGACCAACTCCACCACCCACTACTGCACGACCAAATTGTTACCCAGGATCTAAGGATCCCAGATGCCCTTCACCAACAACACCTCCAGGACCCATTTGTTATCCTGGCTCTACTGATTCTCGTTGTCCTTCTTCATTTACTACACCTTCTTACTGTTATCCTGGTTCACCAGATCCACGTTGTCCACAACCATCTCCAGATGTTAGCACAAATCCACCAGCCACTTATTTACCACCACTCGATTCGCCAACGAAAAGAACACCACGTGACGCGAGCCCAAGTGATCCCGTTGAAATTAATGATTTAATTGAAACTGGTGCCGCCTCAAATCTCGATGAGCTCTTACAAAATGACGAATTTCTTTCAGAAGTGGACGACAATGGACGCTTCAAACGGGACGTAAATGACAATACTTTTGACGACAATGAAAAGGAAATCATTAAGATTTCGCTCACCTTCAAGGGTTACCAATTTACCGACGAAGCCTAGTAAAATCGTGTACAATTACCTAAGTAAATTGTTTTAATTAATAATATTAATTAATTAATTTGCTGTAGCAAATCTAATTAATTAATATGTTTTTAACGTTGCATAAATTTTAATTATGCTAATATCTATGTAGTGAGAAAGAAGCGCACAAAAAAAATGATTTTTTGTGCAAAAATTCCCCGAACAACGGCAACCAAAACCATAATACTCAAATATAACTATTTTGAACATGATACAACCCCTGGAATACTCATTATCACATATATGTATTTTTTTAATAATAATTATTTTTAATTTTATATTTTGCTCTGCCATAATTTTAAGTATTTTAATTTATAATTTTTAATTAAAAAAATAAAATTAAAAAAAATACAAAAACAACAAGAGTAAATAACACAGCAAGCACGTTGAAAAACAAAATATTTTGATTGATTAAATTTTTTGAATTTTTTTATTGATAATTTTCGTACCGAAAAATTTGAACAAAAGAAAAACGAAAAATTTGAAAATAATTCAAATAATTTTATTTTTAATTTGTAGGGAAAATAACTTCACTTGCTTAAGTATTTTATTATTAATATTGTTATTATTATTATTGTTGTTTACTATTATTATTATTATTATTACTTTTATGATAGCAAGATGAAATTGTGAAAAAAAAATTGTTTTTGATAAGAATAAATAGAAAAATATAAAAAAGTTGTTTCAATTTTCTTCTATATATACTCATTATGAGAATGAGATTTTTTTCCTATTCTGGTAAATTCCCGGGAATATTCCATATTTATTAACCAAATCAATCGCGCTTTCTAATTTCGGCGACGAAAAGTATTTCACGAAAAATTAGTAAGTTTATCGACAATTTCGATTTGATCAGAAAGGAAACGGTCAGTAACAAAATTGAATCAATTGTTTCGGGTATTATATAACGGATCCGTATAACCAATTCGCTCTTAAATCACAAACCAGCTGTAATTACAGATCGCGTTAATATTGGGAACCTTCATCAGGAAATTTTTCCTGCCACAGCTATCCATCATCCAAATAACAGCCTAACCTCTGCATCGCAAATTCCTGTTAATATTGATACCAACTCCAGCAACTCTCAACACAGCAGCAGAAACAAAAACTTATATTTGTATCCAGTTTGTGTAACAATACAACGAACGCCGATGTTATATCAGACGTTAGTTTTTTATTAAATCGACACAACGTTCCAGGTCAAAATGTCAAATGTAAAAATATATTCCGCTTCAGTGGACAAGTTGCGTCATTTAAATTGACGATTCCTGAAGCTATATTTGACATACTACTATCCACATAATCATGGCCCGAAACATCTTATCCCAAAGCATTTGTCAAGTTCCGAAATAATAACAATAACAACCAAAAACCTTAAACGCTTATCCTTCTTGTTGAGAATTGGAACTAAAAGTTTAATTTCGAAACTGAGTGGTATAGATGGAGAGTAATACGAGGAAAGAAACTCCTCAACTTCTTAAACCGCTAGTTTTCTTGTTCTGTACTAAAAATTACGATAAATTTACTAGATTTTAATCTCACTCAAAATAAAATATTACCCACCCAAGTTACGATCCTCTGCACATGACGCAAACGAAAACAACGTGGAATTGGGATCTACTTTCCTAAAGCGCGCGGATTGATACTACACAAAACCACGCGCATCAAAAATGCATAATATGCATAAATACCTTTATGCATATTTTGCTGACACACTAGATCGGGTGTCAACGTAATAGATTTAAGTAGATATTATAAGTTAGTATTAAGTTATTATTCGATTGGAAAACATTAAAATAAAATTAAAATTGTAATAAAGAAATAAATTAATTAAAAGAGTTAAAATAAATAAAATAATTTAGAGATAAATTATTTTTTTATTAATAAATAGTTTTGTGTAAACATAAGTGGCGCAGTTTGTAGTGGATGTTTTTAAACATCAAAAAACCATACGTTCAAAATTTTTCTCGTTGTTTCGGAGTGTAAGAAAAGTGCTCGTATCGAAGGTTTATCGATACCAAGTGAACAACGAACATTTATAAAAATTCAGTGAATTATTAATAAATCCAAAGTAATAAATTTTTCCTGTAATCTATTTAATAAAATTTTTAAAATACGACCTGGCGTACGTACCAGAACAGTGCAAAAAAAAAATATAAAAAATTAAAATAAGCAAACACAGCAAAATACGCAGTGAAGTCATTTTTATCAACGGTGCATTGATGATGAAAGCAGCATTTATAATTATTACATGGTAAGCGTTTTATGATATTTAATTTATGTTCAAAAATTCCTCTAATCGAAATAACTTAATATCTCACCGAAGTTCTACGGTTCATAGAACTTCACATAAAATTAAACACAATTATTTAGACATTAATAATCAAGACAGTTCTACGGTTTATAGAACAATTTCACATAGAAACAAATATTTAGATAATTTAATAGATAAATTTGAAAATTTAAAAGTTGAAAATATTAATCATAACCCAGCCTCTAACAATATGTCAGTTAACGGTGATTTTGATAATGTGAGAGACTGTGGAAATAGTAACAATGACGTGTTCAGGAATCTTAGGATCCCTGACGCGATCAAAGACCTCCCAAGTTACGAGGGCAGCCGACACACCCTCTTTGAATTTATCGAGAACGTGGAGGAAATTCTTAATTTATGTAATGACATCGACGGGCAGCCGTGCTCAAAAATATTTCTAAGAGCAATCCGCAATAAAATTCGAGGCGAAGCTAACGAGGTACTAACAATGTACGGAACCCCGTTAGAGTGGGAAGCAATTAAGGACAACTTAATTACCCACTACGCAGATAAAAGAAACGAAACAAATCTCGTAAGAGATTTGTACAGCATAACCCAAGGAAATGATACGATTGAGAAATATTTTGCTAAAATAATAGATATTCAAAGCACTATAATCAATCACATCAAATTGAACGAACACAATAGTATAGTGATAAGATCGAAAAGGGAGCTCTATCAAGAAATGTGCCTCAACACATTCCTTGCTGGACTCAAAGAGCCCCTAGGCTCAATGATTCGAGCTATGCAGCCGCATAGCTTGGCAGAAGCATTCTCACATTGCTTGAAGGAGCAGAACATGACGTACATGAAAAAAGGTACAACCATGAATGCAAACTTCACCCCACAAAGGCCAATCGTATCAAGACCAATAAATCCTCAACGGAATAATTATTCAAATGGTCCACCCTATCTTCAAAATAGAAACTTTCACCCGCAAGTTAATCAGCGACCTCCACCTCAGTATTACAACCATAGGCCTTTTACACAACAAAATGTTAGTCAAAATGGTCCCACGAACTATAATAATAATAGATTCGTGCATAAACCTCCTATGATTCCACCAAGGAAGGTAGATAAAATGGATACGACATCCAATCCAAACGGTTATACCCAGTACGCATTTTACAACAAGCCGAACCAGCCAAATAAATATCAATTCCAATCAAATGGACCTCCGCAGTTCCGGGCTCAGGAAATTTTCAATACTGAGACCAACTTCGAGGAACAATCGGAACAGCATGAAGAGGAAGCACCATTATACTTCCCTGACTTAGAAGAAGGCGAAGTAGATGACGAAAATTTTCATCCCGAAGCCTCTCCAACGGAGTTGGGTACATAGATGTTAACAGTCATCAAACATATACCCTTCCGTACATACACGTACGGTTAAACCCACAAAAAACACTAAAAATTCTAATTGACACTGGCTCTAATAAATCCTTTCTGAACCCAGAGTTCGTACATCCTTCACGGATACGTACCATACCCCCTATCAATATAAAAACGATGTTTAACACCCATGCTATAGACCAAAAGGTAGTAATTCCAGGACTTATGGAGTTCAAAACCAGAGAACCCATGGAATTCCTTATGTTTAAGTTCCATGAATATTTTGATGGGTTAATAGGACTTGAAATAATGCAACAACTTGGTGTTACATTAGATCTAGCCAATTCAATTTTGAAAACAGATAAAGTAAAGATCCCTTTACTGTTCAAGCCAAATTATTCATCCAAACCCTATTCTATATTACCAAGAAGTAAGCTTACCGCGGAACTCCCGGTAGACGTAGAGAACGGTGATATATACGTGATGCCAACTACAATCAATGGCAATCTAATTATCCCCGAGGGAATATACCATAGTAGAAATTGGTACGCTACTCTGGAAATCGTCAATTATAGCAATAAGCAACACACATTCGTTATCGAACAACCAATTAAAGTCGATCTATTAAAAAAATCTTTTCGGGTCGAATCCCACCATTGCCATGTACAAGAATTGGATGAAACACAAAATGAAGATATCACAAATTTAATTAGGGTTCAACATCTCAATCCTGAAGAAAAAGTAGCAATCAGTAAGCTTTGTCATCAATACCAGGATCTATTTCTCAAATCAGAACAACGACTGTCATTTACCAATGACGTCAAACATGAGATAAACCTGAAAGACGATAAACCCATTTTCACCAAGAGTTATCGGTACCCGTTCGTCCATAAAGAGGAAGTAAAGAAGCAAATAGACAAAATGCTACAGGATGGAATCATCCGTCCCAGCTTCTCTCCTTGGTCATCGCCCATATGGATCGTACCAAAAAAGGCCGATGCAAGTGGCAAAGTCAAATGGCGATTAGTTATTGACTATCGCAAATTGAACGAAAAAACTATAGACGACCGGTATCCGCTTCCGAACATCACGGATATCCTGGACAAATTGGGCAAATGTCTGTATTTTTCGACATTAGATCTAGCTTCTGGTTTTCACCAGATTGAAGTTAGAAAAGAGGATATCCCTAAAACAGCTTTCTCCGTAGACCATGGGCACTACGAATACGTAAGAATGCCTTTTGGGCTTAAAAACGCACCATCGACATTCCAGAGAGTCATGGACAATGTCCTTGGAGAATTACAAGGCAAATCGTGTTTGTGCTACATGGACGATATCATCGTCTTTTCCACCTCACTCCAGGAGCACATAGAAAGCCTGAAACACGTTTTTAACAAACTCAGGAAAGCCAACCTAAAAGTACAGATGGATAAATCGGAATTTCTCCATAGAGAAATTGCCTTTCTGGGCCATATCGTTACGAGCGATGGGGTCAAACCAAACCCCGATAAAATTAAGGCTATTAAAGACTTTCCAATTCCTAAAACGGAGAAAGAAATTAAAAGCTTTTTAGGCCTGTTAGGATATTATCGTAAGTTCATCAAAAACTTTTCTGAAATTACCAAGCCCTTAACGGAATGCTTGAGAAAGGATCAAAAGGTCACACTTGACACTAGATATATCCAGTGTTTCGAATACTGTAAAGAGTTGTTATGCAAGGAACCAATCTTACAGTATCCAGATTTTTCTAAGGAATTTATCCTTACCACGGACGCGAGCAACGTAGCCATTGGGGCCGTTCTTTCCCAAGGACCTATAGGTAAAGATAAACCTATATGCTACGCATCCAGGACCTTAACGGTCACAGAGCAAAACTACTCTACTATAGAGAAAGAGCTTCTTGCCATAGTCTGGGCAACTAAGTACTTTCGACCGTACTTATTTGGCCAAAAGTTTAAGATCGTCACCGACCACAAGCCTCTGACATGGCTTTTCAACCTCAAGGAACCCAACTCGAAGTTGGTTCGTTGGAGATTGAAATTGGAGGAATACGATTACGAAATCGTATACAAGAAAGGCGTAAAAAACACCAACGCGGATGCACTCTCACGAATGCAACCTGAACTTAACGTTATCAATAGCTTGAACACCTCCGAAACCTCGGATTCCTCTACAGGCACCCAAATCTCAAACAATGACGAACAAACCATTGTACCAACTACCAATACACCTATAAACCATTTTAGTTCCCAGTTAATCATAACTGTTGATCCTGAGATGCAAGGGATAAATGTTCAACATGAACAGCCTTTTGGCAAACATAGAGTGATAATATACATGCCGAGGCATCATTCACCAACCATCCGCCTAAATATTTCAACACAAGTAACTAAGCATCGAGTAACAGGAATATTGTGTGACGATATAGTTTTCCAAATAGCTACAGAAGCTTACCGAGAGAAATTCGGTAATTCTCACAAACCATATCTGGTAAGAACACACACTCTTTTAACAGATGTGTTCAATCCTGAGGACCAACAATCTATAATAAAGAAAAGGCATGAGGAAAATCACCACCGTGGAATAGTCGAAAACCACGAGTTCATTAAAAGAACTTACTATTTCCCGAATATGAGGGACATTATCACAAATTACATCAACACCTGCACGGTATGCCTTCAGACCAAATATGACAGACATCCGTTGAAAGTGGAGTATGAGATCACAGAAACCCCGAAACGACCCATGGAAATCCTCCATATAGATTTCTGTTTCTTTCAAAATCATGCATTTCTCTCACTCCTCGACAAATTTACAAAATTCGCTGGAGCCTTCTACATGAAGACACGCACTAGCGATGAAGTCCAAAGAAAACTTGAGCGATTCTTCAGCATACACGGTAAACCAGTAAAAATCATTACCGACAATGAAGGAAATATGAACACACCTTCGTTCAAAGCCTTCTTAGAAGAACATCATATTGAATTACACCACACATCATCATATTCGTCAACAGGGAACTCTCCTGTTGAAAGACTGCACTCAACTCTGCAAGAGCTTGTCAAAATTGCACATTTAAATTCCCCTCAATTAGGTATCAAAGAGTTAATGAATCGTGCTATTTTCTCCTACAACAACTCCATTCACTCAACAACAAAATTTACACCGTTCGAATTATTGAGTGGACACTATACTATTTTAGGGAAACCTATCAATCCTACACCCCCAAACGCACAAGAATACCTTCTTAATCATACCTTAGCATACGAAGAGCTATGCAAGCGTATACATGAGGAAACTCATGCAAAAAAGGTTAAGTTAATCAATAAACTCAATATTGGTCGAGATAAACCCCCAAGAATGAGAATCGACCAAACAGTGCACATTCGTAATAAAAAACGCTCAAAGATCAAACCCGGATATGTCATTAAGAAAATTCTTAAAGATAACAAGGTCACTATCTTAACTAAAGACGGCAAATATCACAAAAAACTGATAAAGAATCCATTTCAGGTGCACGCTCGTCACGAGCCAGACGCTGAAAGTGACCGACCTGAACAACAACAAGGGCTTGATACCGGTCAAGATGGGTCAGGCCAGAATAATCAATAGTTATAAAAGGATCGTCCACGTTATCGAGATCCAATTCTATGAACAAAATCTTCGCGTTATCCAAAATAACATCGACATAGTCGAAGGAACCGTAAATGACAATATAGAATACAAGTATGCATTTAAAAACAAATTAGAAATCCTTGAACACAAATTTAAGGAACTACAAGACAACGTTAACCTTTTGAAACCTTCACGGATCAAAAGAGGACTTATTAACGGACTAGGTTCCTTGATCAAAGACATCACAGGAAACTTAGATCAACACGATCTAGATGAAATCAGTTCCGCAATACACAGTCTTTACGAGAATCAAAATAACTTAAATAAACAAAATGATGCTCAAATTGAGATAAATAAGGGTATGATTGATAGATTCAATTACGTACAAAAATACGTAAAGGACAGTAATAAGAAGATCGCTTTTGAATTAAATAGACTCAGTAACACAACACAATCAGGAATACAAATGATCAAAATAGATCAATACATCTTTAAATTAATTAATACAATAGATACCTTAACCCAACACATAGACGACATTTTAGATGCACTAAGTTCGGCTAGACACAGACGCATCTCAAGACATTTACTATCTAACAGTGAAACTCATTTCATTAATGATTTACTGTCTCACGACCGAATCGAAATAATCAACCCAAACAATATCTACGATTTATTGACGTTACAAGGATATTACAATCAGTCTAGAATTATTCTTAGTATACAGGTACCAACCTTCTATGAACCAATATTTAGTTATTTCAAAATTAAACCTATTCCATCCAAAAACCTCATGATTACCCCGATTCCATCATATAATATCATCCTAAACGAACAAAATTACTATCAATACATCGTACAACCATGCAATGAATTGGAAAACACGTATTACTGCACGAAACAATCACTACAACCAACAAGCAACACCTGCATACCAAGTATCATTTCACAACAACCAGCTCAATGTAATCACACTGTCTACGAATTGGAAGATGAAGTCTCAGAAATCATCACTGGGAAAGTGTATGTAGCCACACCAACAGAAGTAGAATTTACATCTACTTGTCACCAATTTACGAAGTCTATCAAAGGCCAAGCGTTAATTGAATTCGATAATTGTGATGTCAACATCTCGGGCATTACCTACAGCAGTACAAAATACGTCTACCAAGAGGACCAGATCGTCATTATACCATATCACGACGTGGCAAGTCAAAACGTTATTCAGTCATTGTCGCTATCACAAATGACTAATTGGACCCTACAACATAGAGATCACATCACGCTATTACAAGAACGGGCGTTATCTCACAGCATACAAGGACACAGTATTACAACACTAATCATAATCATTATTATAGCAATTGTCATCTATTGTATCTGGAAGAGATGCTACAAACCAACACAACCAGTAGCGACACAGAACAATACGCAGTCAACCAGTGAACCCAAGACCATACGGACAAAATCCCTATGGCCTTCTCTTCGGCGGGAGGAGTTACGATCCTCTGCACATGACGCAAACGAAAACAACGTGGAATTGGGATCTACTTTCCTAAAGCGCGCGGATTGATACTACACAAAACCACGCGCATCAAAAATGCATAATATGCATAAATACCTTTATGCATATTTTGCTGACACACTAGATCGGGTGTCAACGTAATAGATTTAAGTAGATATTATAAGTTAGTATTAAGTTATTATTCGATTGGAAAACATTAAAATAAAATTAAAATTGTAATAAAGAAATAAATTAATTAAAAGAGTTAAAATAAATAAAATAATTTAGAGATAAATTATTTTTTTATTAATAAATAGTTTTGTGTAAACATAAGTCCCAAGTATAACAAAACGGAAAAAAATATTAATGTACTAGATTTTTTCCGAAAAAAATGATGTATTAGTTGGAAAAAGTTGGACATTTTGGATTTCGTGTGTTGGTGAAAATAAAATAATAAAAATCATTGTTGTTTGCGACGCCATTTATGTAAACAGTTCTGTGGAAAGTGAAATTTTTAAAATCAATTATTTAATTTAAAATTATTTGAAGTAAATAGTGTTATAGTATAAATTTATATTAGTGGATATTATAAGTTATAAACTGTTATTTAATTTTAATAAATTTATTAAAACTCTTGTGTGTACGTTAACTTCCCATTTTTAAAGTAAGTAAATGTAGTAGCATAGTTAGATAATTTATTGGATACAATGGGGTACAATAAGTAAATAACAATATAAATTCTAATAAAAGTAATTCAATACTTTTTGTTGTTAAATTACTTAAACAATTTTATGATCGACCGCTACATATGAAAATTCGAGATTCAAATGAAAACAAAAATGGTCGCTTTGTTGCTTTTACAGTATGTGCAACAAGAGCGTGTACGGCAAAAACCTTAAGTAAAAATAAAACTATGATTTTTTTTGTTTTTATTATGAAAGTTTGTTGTATTTTCTAGGGTGCTATCAACTAAAATATAGTAAAGTCACCATTACTGTTAATAATTGCCTGGCTCCTTTTGTCCATAATATCAACTAATTTTTCTGCATACTGTGGTGTTACATTTTTCCATATCTTTCGGACCACTCGCGCTAGAGCACTCAAACTTTTTATGTGGTACATTTTCAGCTTAATCTTCATGAGTGCCCATTAATTTTGATCGGATTGGAATTAGGGGCCTGAGACGGCGAATCCAATGTTGTGATGCCCTTTTTGAGTTTAAATTTCGAACAGAGTAGGCTATGGTGTTTTGGATCGTTGTCTTCTTGCAAGATCCAATTAGAGCTCCTCGCTCTAAACCATTTCAGGATAGATGGTAACAAACCTCTTGAATATATTTTATTCATGAAAAGTGCGTTTAGGTTCCGTGTGGCAACGATTAATTTACCAAAACATTGCTTAGTGAAGCATCCCCATACATGGAGCTAGGGCGGGTGCGCCACAGTTCGGACAATCCTTTTTTTGCCTAGTTCGCCAAACACGCCTTTTAACATTAAAACCCCAAAAGGATGACTCATCGGTAAACATATAATATTCGAAATTTTTTTATTTTTATGTTCGTTCGCCCACGATAGTTACTTTTCTATGTATTTTTGTGTTGCCAGTGGTTTGACCAAAGTATTTCCATATGCGTAGCCAAGTTCTTTCGTATGGTTGTTTTTGGTAAAATACTATTCTTTTTCGCCAATTTCGCCACAGCTGCATACAACGTAAGCGAAGAATTTCCATCAAATAACTGTAAGATGAACTCATCATCCTTTTTTGTAGTGGTTCGGATTTTGCCCCTATCTGGCAAATCGTGAACATTTTTATACATTGAATAATATGTAATCCTCTTCTGTACAAATGTATTCAACTTTTTCATATAATTTGCTGCACTTGCAAACGACATTTTTGGTCCTTTCGGATGTGCACTTAAAATCACCGCTTCAAATCTTTTTTTATAAATCAGACTCATTTCTTTCATGCCTGGTATCCGCTAAACAGTTGCAGTTAAACAAATGATTGTTTTAGAGCGCCCAAGAGGAATCAATAGAAAACCAATGTAAGCCCCTCCCATATTTGTTCCTATAGTTTTACGTATAGTTATGCCGTACACGCTCTTGTTGAACATACTGTAATTTTGTTAATAAAACAGATGTTTTCGATTTTATAAAGATACGTATTTATAAAATATTTATTTATGGAAGTATTAATTTCTGAATATGTATGTTATTTCGAAAATTCAAGTTGAATTTTTAGACTAAAATTCATCTTTACGAGATAATGTAGACTATGATGGTCGTTATAGAGATGCAGTTCCACCATTAGCTAGTGATTCTTCGTTTAGTTCGATTGATTCCCCATTAGATCATCCAAACGTTAATATTTTTAAACTAAAGGAAGATTTACAGCGTATTGCCGTTGATACGACTATATGTGGAGAAACTATGTACAAAATTTTAAAAATTCTCAATAACTATTTTCAATGGCTTCCAACTAATGTTAGACTTCTAAAGAATACTCGTCGTGTAGCAGATGTATCAGATTTTAGATTAGGTGTATCGTATTTTTATTTAGGATTATCAAGGGCTATTGATTATTTCCTCAGAAAACATGATTTGATTATTTTTGATAGTTTAGAAATTGATTTAGGGATTGACGGTGTACCTGTTTCGAAACGCTCCAATTGTTAGATATGGCCATTAATGGTTAATGTAGTAGGATTTGAAGACATTTTTGTGATTTCACCTTATCATGGTAGATCGAAAAATATAGATTTCAATAAATTTTTAAAAGATTTCATATAAGAAATGGAGATAATAGAAGCAATTGGTTTTGATTATGGTAGTAAAATTGTTAAAATTAAAATCCGGTCTCTTATTTGCGATAGTGATGCTAGGTGTAAAGTCCTCCGTGTTAAGTCTCATTCTGGGTATTTCTCGTGCACAAAATGTACGATAAAAGGTGTAAAAATAAATAAGGGTCGTATAATTTTTTCCATACTCGCAGGCATTAGAAGCTACTAGTAGAACAGACGTTAGTTTTAAAAACAGAGTACATTCAAAACACCATAAAACCTTAAAGGCCATTCGATTAGAAAATCTTAACTTTGGGTGTGTCAGTCAAGTACCCATCGACTACATGCAATGGGTTCTCCTAGGCGTAATGAAGCAATTGATATCACTGTGGATAAAAAAACGGAAGTTTTTGTTTTCTTTGTCAAATCCCAGATAAAAAAAATTTCAGAAATTTGATGCAAATTAAATTGCATGAATTCAACAGGCAACCAAGAGGTTTGGATGAATTTGAGCGGTGGAAGGCAACGGAACTGAGACATTTTCTACTATATTCTGGACCATTAGTATTGAAAAATACACTTCCGCTTCTCTTTTATAATCATTTTTTGACGTTATCATGTGCCATTTCTATACTTTTGAACAAAACGTATTGCCAAATCCAAAATCCCTTTGGCTTCCACACTTCTTAGAAGATTTGTTAGGAATATAGAGGAATTATATGGGGAGTCCTGTGCTACATTCAATGTACACAGCTTGCTACATTTACCTGATGAATGTTTAAAATATTCCACAACACTACATGACATAAGCGCTTTTAAATTTGAACATTTTTTATCGTCTGTTAAATTAAAAATAAAATCTGAATATTTACCATTGCAACAATTTTTTAACCGACTATTCGAGATATATTCGATAGAACCTAACAGATATCAAAATTTTCAACCAAAACTGAAGGGACATATTAGTGGTAAACATTTCAGAAGTGTAACTCTACAATCATTTAAACTCTCCATAGATTTTCCAAATTGCATGGTTTCGAGCAACATTTTTAAAATAGCTGCTATTTTTGAAAACGAAGGAATAATACAGTTAGAAGCCCACATGGTAGAACAGTTATTGAATTTTTATGAAACTATATATGTATTCGACTGATTTAGAAATAACTTCGAAAGAAATTAAAACGTTTACCTTGTTGGATAAAAAATCTAAAATTATCCGAATTAATAAAGAAATTTAACTGTATATTTTCCTTTAGTTCATACGGTATTTAACGATCCACCACATGATGACGGAGACGATTGAAGGTACGGAGATTGACGCACAAGAATTTATTGATGAATGTAAGTGTAAATAGAACAAATTTGCGATCAGTGTGATTTTAATTAATTTTTATTTTTTACATTTTAGCTTATCTTGACTCGGAATTGGCCTCGTACAACAATGTTAGCCAACCTGTATTGCGGAATCATGATCAGCAAAATATTAGTTCTCAAGATTTGATTGAAAGTAAATGTTACAAAAAACACAATAAAATTTGTGATCTGTGGCACTATTCTGGTATTCCCTGGGATAAGAAATTGGTAAAAATATGTTCATAGCGTTTTTGATTGAACAATTTTTTTTGGCCTACTGATGGAAATATTTATGACACAAAGGGCGCATCCAACAACTCTCTCTCTCTCTCTCTGGCTTTCACATCCCATGAAGGGATTTCGCCGCCTGCATAATGGCCCTCCATCCATCCCGATCCATTGCTCTCGTCCTCCAGTTTCGACATCCTAATGCTTGCAGATCTTGTTCAATGTCGTCACGCCAGCGTAGTCGGGGTCTTCCTCTACGACGTACTCCGGCTGGTTGTTGGTGAAACACTTTATATATCATCCGTTGTTGTGGGGACCTTGTAACGTGGCCGAGCCATCTCACTCGATTGGATTTAATGAATCCGATGATATCGCTGCCTCCGAGGAGTTGCTTTATTTCGTGATTCATACGAATCCGATATTCGTTGTTCGCAACTTTAATTGGACCAAAAATTGAACGGATGACCTTCCTTTCGAATGTAGATAACAATCTACAATCATTAGAGGTCATGGTCCAGCTCTCGCTTCCGAAAGTCAGCACAGGTCTTATTAGTGCTTTATAAAGTGCGAGCTTGCACGACTGCGACAGATGTTTCGAACGCAATAATCTTGATTGGGCGTAGAAAACTCGTTGTCCGGCAGCGGTTCGGGCTTTTATTTCTGCCTGCATTTCATTCAGTGATGTTATTACTGACCCGAGGTATTTAAAGTTTTCGACACCATCAAAATTGTGGTCGCCAATTCCGAGATTTGCACTAGAGATGTTCCTGGGTGTTGTTAGATTTTGGTTTTACTGCTGTTCACCTCCAAACCAAGTCTTCTTGCGCAGCGATCGAGCGGTATGAAACTGTCTTTGATATCGCTAGGTCTTCGGCCAAGAAGCACGATATCATCTGCATATCCAAGAATTTGGCCGGATTTATTAAATATACAGCGCGAAGTTTCGATGTTGCTTTTTCTTACTACGTACTCAAGCGCCAAATTGAACAGCAAAGGCGCGAGTGCATCACCTTGTCGAACGCCAGATGTTATTTCAAAGGAGTCTGACACAGTTCCTTCAATTACGATTCTACATACAGACCCATACGTTGTTAATTTACACAGCGAAACGAGTTTCTCTGGGATACCTAGGCATATGAGCGCGGCCCATAAGTTGTCGCGGTTTATACTGTCATATGCCTGCCGGAAGTCTATATATAGTTGATGTATGGTTATGTTGTACTCCCAACATTTTTCCAAGATCATCCTCATGGTAAAACACTGGTCCGTGGTTGATCGGTTGGGTCGAAAACCACATTGATAGTCGCCAATGATGTTTTCGGCGAAAGGGATGAGTCTGGCAAGTACAACATTAGCCAACACTTTGTAAGCAGCGTTCAATAGGGCTATGCCACGATAGTTTTCACATTTAAGACGGTCGCCTTTTTTATGCAGCGGACATATGAGCGCGGTCTTCCAATTCTCAGGCAGCTCTTCTTGGTCCCAAATACAGACGACGAGATCGTATAGACTTGTTGCAAGAGTAGCGCCTCCGAGTTTAATCAATTCTGCGGGGATTCCATCGAGACCGGGTGCCTTGCCGTTTTTCAATCGACTAATAGCTGCGTCTACTTCCTCCACTGTGGGATATTCGACAAAGACCTCGTCACCTGGAGGAGCTATTGCTCTAATGGGGGTCACGTCGTCATTCCGATTTAGCAGATTTTGAAAGTAGGTTTGCCATACTGAGAGAACATCAGCCACGTTTGTTCTCAACTCTCCATTCCCGTCTTTGATGGCTGTACTTCTTGGGTGGAAGTCTTTAGTGAGATTCCTGGCGTTGGCAAAACAGTCCCTTGAGTTTCCCAGTTCCGCTTGGAAGCTGATGTTTTCGATGCATAATCTCATATGTTCGCGCTTTTTTTGTCGAAGGTATTTAGTCGTGGCTTTCCTAGCGCGGAGATATTCTGCTAGAGTGCTTCTAGTGTTGCGAGCCAACCATTTTTCACGAAGCGTTCGTTTATTTTCGACGACCCTACGGCATTGGTCATCGAACCAATCATTGCGGGGCCTCGGAGGTCTTCTTCCGATGGTATTTTGCGCCGCGGTGGTTATGGCTGACTGTATAACGTGCCACTGCTCCTCGATGTTAGAGGGAGCTTCTTCGTTGTTGCTGGGCCGCTCTAAATAGTTAGTGACAGCTGATTGGTAACTCTGCAATGACGCTTGGTCTTTTAGAGCATTGATATTCCATCGAACGGTCTTTTGTGCTTGTCTGTTAAACGTAGATGACAGTTTGCACTTATATTTAAATATGACAAGCATATGATCGCTGTCCATGTCTGCACCTCTGTAAGATCTAACGTCAGATATGCTGGTGGAGTGTCTCTTAGACACCATGACGTGATCGATTTGATTCTCCGTTCTCCCATCATTCGATCTCCACGTTACTTTGTGGATTCTCTTATGTGGGAAAAACGTACTTGATACAACTAAGTTGTACGTTATTGCCAGGTCGGTGACTCGTTGGCCGTTGTTATTACTAGCTAGGTGCAGGCTGTTAGGACCGATGTGCGATGTATTTTCTGCACTCCTACCGATTTTTGCATTAAAGTCGCCCACGATGATTTTAATGTCGTGGTGCGGTATGTTATTGATGACTTCCTCCAGTTCGACAAAGAAAAGATCTTTGATGTCATCTGATTTATCTTCGGTGGGTGCATGCACATTAACGATCGTGATGTTAAATTTCTTAGTGCGAAGTCTGACCGTGCATATCCGCATGTTGATAGGGCGGAAATCGATGATATGATGCTTCACGCGCCGATGGATGAGGAAGCCAACTCCAAATTCTCCTCCGTTCTGATGGCCGCTGTAATGAAGAGTGTAACCATTGGTGGTGTCATGGATCCCACTCCCAGACCATCTAAGCTCTTGTAGTGCAAATACGTCTAATGTGTAACTCTTTGCTTGGTTCGATAGGTTCTGGAGATCTCCAGGTCTTAAGAGGCTAAGCACGTTCCATGTTCCCATTTTTAAAGCGTTGTCCGTGTACAATTTCCGAGGTCGAGTTTGTAATGAATCCGATATGGTTATCCGAGGCCTTTGTTTAGGGTTCATAACTTGGTGAGTTTTTATGAGGGGAGGTTGTTGGCCTTCCGCTCAACCCGCTTGTTACGTGTGTGGGTCACGTACTGGTGAGAATCTTGAGGCATCCAGTCCTACCTTGAACACATTTATATAGCGAGCCGCTTGATACAAGACAGACGCCCGCTTCAGCCGCTCCTAACCTGGAAAACAGACGCTGGTTTGGCATTGGTTTTGAGGCGCCAATGGCTCGCCCTGACATGTAGTGTCCATGACTATAAACAGGATTTAGCTGCTCGTCTCCACTACACCGCCTGATTCATTTAGAGTTACCCAGAGAGCACCGCGAGGAGGTATGAATCTCTGACTTCGCCCTCCAAACAACACTGAGGTTTAATTAAAAAGAAAAAAATTATGGGAAAAGAACTTTGCTAATTAACTTTGTTTTGAAGTTGTTCGCCCTAAACTAATTTCAGTACGCGAAAAAAATACAGGGAAAGCCTGATAACCATTGAAGTTAATAATTAATTATTTAATTGTGATTTTCAGCTCAAATGGACTCAGGAACCATGTCTTACGACAATTTTTGTAGCATTCGCTCAAGTATGATATTTTAAATATATTAGGGAAATGCTTAATGTAACAAAATATTACTTGAGAAATATTTAAATAACACAAGTATTGTAATTTAATGTAGATTATGTATATATTATTGTTTCAACGTAAATTTAGAAAATTAAAAATTATATGTATATGTAATTACACGTCTGTTTTAATGATATTTTATACATTCATTTTTTTCAGGAGAAAGGGTGCCATTTATCTCCCCACAGACCAACAAGGAGGTGGCAAGACCTAGGAAGGCCGGATCAATAAAAAGTGAATATATGCTCGTTGATCGAGAACGGTTCCAGAAAATGGAGCAAAATATAGAAATTATTAAAAAAGAACAAGCAACTATATTAAGGGAGTTTATTCATTTACGCGAAAACAGACTAAATGTCAGGCATCTCATTGACTTAGAGAATAGAAAATTTGTTCTCCCGTTCAATGAACTGGAAGTATTCGTAAATTTTGATAAAAGTCTAATAAATGACAAAGAATCTGCTCGGCAATTGGTAATGAAAATTTATTTAAATGTTAAATTGTTGATATTTATCAATATTGTTTGTTATTTTCTATTTTCAGAAATATATTTTTTTAAAAGAGACTGAGTTGGACGGGCTAAAAAAAATTATCAGAAACAATTTAAAAAATGTTTTCATTTAACGCAATTTTCATATAACGGCCACCACAAAAAACTGGCTCCATCTAATATTAATAAACATTAATTGTTTGTCAAGTTTAATTTATATTTATTTATTTTAGATTGTGCGTTGGGAAAGTTCCCTCAAGCCACCGAAACACAGTTTGGAGCTTGCGCTACGCAGTATTTGTATTACATTAAAGATAAAGCAACTAAACTTCAGAAAAAATGTAGAGAAACAAGTGATAACACCAGAACTCGTGTGTGATGCGTTTGATTTTGCAAAAATATTTCGTAATTAAGATTATTTTTTTTATATTCTGTTTTTATGTTTATTTCAGTTAGTAAACTATTCATAAATTCTTGTTTAGTCATAAAAATTAAATTTTATTCATATGTGATTCGTATGTGATATGTTCCTACCAAAACAAAAAAAAAAATCTATTAAAATTTTTTGAAATATTAATCTACCATTTTTTGTTTTATTTCTGTTAAAAAATATCAAGCCATAATAATTAAAATGCATAAGCCCCGCCCGTTGAAAGCACGAGCGCACTCACACATGCACACGTCTTTTTTACACTAATTCATCGTTTGTCTGACTTTTAGCGACAACATTCATAGGAAAGATTTAAATATTTCGGACACTTTTGCTGACAAAAGTCGGTGATGGTTTCATCAAAATGTCAGGAAAATGCAGAAATTTTCGGAAATAAAAATACCTGGGCAATCACCAAAACTCTATTTTGTTTGTAGGGATCATATAGCATTCTCATCCCAAGTATTTTTATTTCCGAAAGTTTCTACATTTTCCTGACATTTTGATGAAACCATCACCGACTTTTGTCAGCAAAAGTGTCCGAAATATTTAAATCTTTCCTATGAATGTTGTCGCTAAAAGTCGGACACATGATGAATTTGAGTAAACAAAACCTTGTGCATGTGTGAGTAAGTGCACGTACTTTAAAAGGGGGCGGGGCTTGTGAACTGAATATTATGGCGCCATTATATTTTTTTTATTTCTTTTTATTAAATATTTAATTGTATTATAATACAATTTACATTAACACAAATTATTATTTTTTGGAACCATTTCTTTAAAAATTGATAACACTATTGAAAAATTTTGATTTTTCTTTATATTTTAAAATCACAATAAAATTTTCACTTCACACAAATTATGCTGTACTTCTAATGGCGTCGCAAACAACAATAATTTTTATAAATAAAGTGTTTTATTCTCACTTCAGTTAACGGTTATTTCGAGTTAGGCAGCACTTGACAGAAAATTAGTTTAATGTTAAAAATTTACGAAATGGGTAGCTTTACGCTTGAATAAAATTGGGAAGTTATTGAAAAGTTATGAGCATTCACCAACATCAACTCGCCGTCGTGCTCAAGAATTTAACATTTCACTAAGTTTGTAATGATAATTTTGCATAAAGACCTCGATATAAAAGCGTACAAAGTTGAATTAGTGCAAAATAGGTTGTGGAACGCTTGGACGAAAATGTCGCATTTTGGGCTCAGAAAGTCCGCACGTATAACCATGGAGAATTCGATGCATTCAAAGCGAGTGACTGTTTGGTTTGGATTTTGGATCGGCGGCATCATTGCTCCATTTTTTCGAAAATGAACAAGGGACGCCTTTACTGACTGTTACTGATAATTAGAACCAAATTAAATTGCGAACGTTAGATGGGCCATCCTGCTCAAGCTTCATTTTAATATTTAGAGCCAAGTGCGAAATTTCATAAAAGCCGCATGCAAAACGCAACTCTTTCTTATGAATCTCCGTTCAAAGAACTAGTATGTTATTGGTTTAAGAAGTTATAAATGTAAAATCTAAATGATAAATCTAAAATTTAAATATATTTATTCTCGGTAAATTTGCTTCAAGGGTAACTGATCACGTGAAGAGGTAAGGATAGATAATTTAATTCATTTCACTAAAAGGTGGGGATGACATTTGCCAAAATAGGTCAATAAAAGTGCTTATCTCATGAAATATTAGTTATTTAAATTCAAATTTGAGTCGTTTGTTGAATTGAACCCAAAGCCCAGGTACCTTGGTACCGAATTTAGTGATTAACACTATTCTTGTAGCAACACAGAGCTTGCATTCTAGAAGGTCTGCTCACAAGAAATTTTCACAATTAAGCGTTTAAATATTTTGGTTCGTAGCGTGGCGAAATTACATGGAAATGTTCTACTTTTTCAGTTATCGCTAAAGTCGAATATATGTTACGTGCGTCACTTTGTAGTGAAATTGGCACAGATTTGTCCTAACAATCACAAAGGATTTACAATTCTTGTTTTATGAATTGGCATCCCTGCGTCAAAATTTATCGAAAGAAACATATTTTAATTCAAAGGGGAACAAAGGAAATATAAAGGGAAAGTTTGATTCCTAATAGAATATTTTGATTGGTTTTTTATTTTTCGAAAACGAACACACAAAATATAATTTGAAGTTTTATAAAAAATAGTACGCAAAATTTTTCTTATTGCACAAAAATAAATAAATTTAATCATGAATTTGTATAGATACAATTCAGGCTTGCCAAGTTTTAAATTCATAAGCCCCGTAGACTTAGTTCAGAAACCCTAGAAAATTGTTCGTAGACCCCAGAAAATCAAAATTGAACAAAAATATATACAAAAAATATAATTTTTCTAAGCTCAAAAGTATTTCACACTACAAAACTTCATTTAATATTCTTTCTGATCGAACCAACATTCTGAAAATATCCGCTCCATAAAAGCATTACTGACAGGAACGCTTAATATTTTCGTCACTTACATTTTTAATTTACTTAAACTATCGATGAATTTGAAAATATTGATCCACTCACTGTTCGGCAGTAAAAGAATTAATATTTCCTAAATTTTGGCGTTTATTAAGTTTATTTGTGGTAAATGCTTCATCATATATAACATCATTATTTAAATTTAATAGTTCGGCAAGTTCTAAAGCGGCTTCGAAATTCAGGTCTCCATTTTTATTTTTATTTAATAAACTGTGCTTGCCGAGAGACCACGAGATCACTAATTGTTTTACAGTTGAGTACCACAATCAGTGCTGTTATAACTATGCTGATGTCTTACTGCATGATAAATTGACGCTAATTGGTATTGTTACATATAATTTGAAGAGGTTGTACAGACAACAAAATTTGCCAAAAGCCGACTCTCGTTTTGAGCAACAACAGTTTGTTTGTATTTCGTACTTCTCGCATGGGTCTTTATTGACTTTTCATCATCATGTTTAACAACAAATTCCACACCACAAGGTTTACATTTTACAGTTAACTAGAAGTGCCTAGTGAGCTATGTTATGAGATCACAGCTTATCGGTTAACTTTGCAAAGCCTCAATAAGCCGAATTCCTGAAGCTTAGCTCAAACCATTCGTACACCCCGATTTATTTAATTCCTTTATTTAAATCTGTGGGATAGTAACATAGGTCACATTGCTCATTTTCTGGGCGATGCAAGCTAATTAATCATCTTGAAGGTGAAAATAAAATATTTAAATTTATTGTTTTACAGATTGGGTTGACGGTGAGGTTTATCTGCAATGTTCCCCTTATTTGAGTTTTGGAACCAAAAAGGGAAGCTGTAAAATGAAAACATAGCTCACATCAGTCAAAAAACATAGTTCAAGTGTACAACGGGCCTTATGACGCAACACACGTATTTATGAAAATATTCCTCTTTGGAAACAATTTTTTTGAAGGTTGTAAATATGTATTCCAAACCGAAACTTTATATCTACTTTTAACGTTTAGAATATTTTGTATGGTGAGGTGGACAGTTTTTTCTTTTTTCAGACCCTTTGATGAAACGGTTAAAATTAAAAATATAGAGTGATTGGGGATATATTTTATAAAGGAAACTGAAAAATAGTAAAACAAATAGTTAACCCCAGAAAATAAAGATCATACCCGCAGCCCCAGAAACTGTATTCAAACCCCAGAATCTGCGGGTCAAATGTATAGGGTTGGCAACCATGAGCAGAACTCACAATGTGTGAAAGAGTAACTTGTTTGCAAGATAGGGTATTTTGATCCATCTCCTTTATTCCAGACGTTAAAAACTTATCCGAGCCTTTTTATATTTTATACACATAATACATATTTCTCATCGCAACGATATTTTTTTCATCTCATACTTTGTTGATTTTCTCATCCCATACTTTTTATTTAAAGGTAGTTCGTGGGAATCATCACAATTGAAATAAACTTGTTACCGAAAATGCATTCGTGCCGTTGAAAAATAAAAAAATTCTACTGCCTAAGAATTTAAAATGTCAGCAAATTTGTTAATCTAGATAACTTCTAGACTCCAATGACCAACCATCCACGGTGCGAGTAAGAGAACATGCTAGTCGTGGGAGTTCATAAGGTTTTTAAGGTCCGTAAATTAGTTAATTTAGATAAATTCTAGACTCTTTTAGCAATCGAACGAGAGACCCGTTTAACAGACAGAGGTCCTCGCTATTTAAATTTGAGTGAGAGTTGTACGATATTATACGAATTTGAGAAACGAAAATTTATCCGGGATGGGTTTTAACGTTCTACTAAAAAGTCCACCGATTTATCATTACCGATAGTTCATGTACTCTTCTTGCCAATTTATCCCGGCCATATGTACCGAGTCGGTTCATGCCGGTTAAGAACATTTCGAGAAGTACCACGACAATGCTCATCAGTTGGATAGCAGATTCATATAAATGGGTAGATCTATATAGATGGGCAGTTTTTATAGATAGTCTTTTATAAAAATCAACAAATCTGCGGACCGTTTAAATCAGTAGGCTGTAGAATTTTGTTATTTATCGACCGAAGAAATACGTTTTCCTTGTCACGTATTTTCGAATAGTGAGAATTTTCACGATTAGTGGAACTTCATGTTGCATTAGAAATTTGCCAACAGAGTACAGAAACTATTTTCAATAACAATTCTGCGGACCTTTGTTGATGAACTTTGACGACCTTTTTTGCGGAACTGCGGTGAATGGCCACAGGAGTCTAGAACTTATACAAATCAACAAATCTGCAGATCTTTTAATTCGCTTGGCAGTAGAATTTTTTTTATTTTTCAACTGAAAAATACGTTTCTCGTGTCACATATATTTGAATTATGGTTACTTCCACAACCAACGGAATTTATTAATTTTGCTCGAGATAGTCATAAAGGTTGAGAATGCAATCTTGCTGAAGAATCAGTCGACTCCCTTTAGATTTTAACAGTACAAATTTTTTCTTCCTATGGAGTTCATTTATAAAAAATCAACTTTCAAACAAAATATTGCTATGAATAAAAACAAGAAGTACCTATATGGGATAAAAACATCAAAAAAGTATCGGATAAAAAAACGTGGAATGAGAAATACGTATTATGTAAAGGTGAAAAATCTGGGGAGTTTTTAATTCTTACGCTGCTAATGGTATTTTTTTTTTAACCGTGGGATTTTTTATTTCTTTATTTATTCAAAGAAATGTATTCTGTGACACATGTATGATTTCAAATTATTTAGTTTAAAATAAAAAAATAAAAAAATTTAAGGAAAAAACTTTAAACAAAAAAAGAATATAAATCAAATTTTGATTTAACATTTAAAAATTTAAAAATTTAAAAAATAATTTTTCAGGTTTTTTTTTAAGTTGTCCTTTGATAATTTAATGTCGAATAGGTCATCGATGATGTTGAATGATTTAGACATCCTATTAGTTAATGGGGTTGTTTTCTCCATAGTTTGTCTAATGGAGTTCTAGTGATAAAACTCATGGTTTCGAAATATTCTGCACGTCACATGAATTGATATGTTTCCCAAGATGTAAGCTGAATCAGTGTAACCAAGCAAAACGTTACCAATAAAAGCCCCGCCTAAGAGGAGTCATCTATTTTCAATTGGGTAGTGAGGTAAGCGAGCCACGTTTTCATGGAACGGTAAGTTGTGGTCGTAATCCCAGTCACTTTTATTTAACAAGAATATCAGAAACTTGTTTTGAAAGCTTTCAATTCTTGTAATGTGCACAGCATAGTATGAGTTCCAGACCGTTACAGCGTATTCTAGTTGAGATCGAAAAGGTTTGAATGTCTTTAAATTCACCTGCCCATCTTTTACCACATCCAAACATAGCATATTCGCTTTCGCAATAAAATTTTCAATATCCTATGGAAACTGGCATGTTCGATAAATGTAACACCTAAGTTTAAAATCTCATTGACTCTTTGCAATACTTCGTTGTTGACTTTGTATGAAGTATTTAACGGACTTATTTTACGATGGAAAAACATGATTTTGCATTTCGGCCTATATAAAAGCCTATATATGATAACTTCAATGTGGAGTGTTCTTGTTGGCTGTTTGGAATGGATGTCGAATGGATGTCGATTGGTTTCTGTTCGAGGTGCGGTGATTTCGAAATTCATAATATTTTTTATTCCTATTCCAAAAGCACCTAGCAAAATGTATAGAAATTACGACTTAATGTGTTTAAACTAATCCAATAGTTACTTGGAACTTAACTTAGCTCATTTCTTCCCAATCCGAAGGTCCAGTCCGAAGTTGACGTGAAGCAACCTGCTTAATTTGAATTACTATCTAATAAACAGATGCAGTTTACGTTCTCAAATAAAATCGAGCCTTAGGATGCAGTTTTAATGCTTTTCTTGAAACTAATTAAAACCACAAGGGACACTCAGCCCTTAATCAGTATGTTAATTAGTATATGCTGGTTAATTAATACTTTTCAAAATAGGTTACTCGTAATAAATAATTAAATAAATAGTCTTAAAACTAGATGAGCCTTTATTGCAATAAACCCTTAGAAATCAAATTACCCACAAATACCAAAGAATTGCAAGAATTTTTACTTTCAACTCCTGCAAAATGCTATTTTGATGTACGTCAAAACAGACTAACTTTAATTTGTCTTAAAATTTGCTTGTTTATAGTTAGCCAATTATTGGTGAAGTAGATAAATGTGAAATTAGATTCAGTATACTATGTTCCTTAAAAATTCAGTACATTTGATATCTTAGCAATATCATCCCTGATATGTAATACTAATCATAAAGTTGATAAATATGAAATAATTAGATAAATAAAAATATGAACTCACCGAATGTAGCTGCTGCGCCGATGTCATGTGATGATTGTTGAATGATGAGGCCTTTTAACATATCCAAATGGCATACCGTCGTTATTCTAATCCAATATATAGAATTTTACTCGAACTTAGTTTATGTTATGCTTAGGAGTTATAGTTTGTATAGATTTCGTTAGTGTTCACTATTTATTATTCAATAGCTCGAATAGCTAGCCGAGTTCGAGCATTGCAGGAAAGTAGCTTATAGTAATATCACTAAACACTAACGTTATACACTGTTTTTGTTTTAATTACTGTATCTGTCTATACACAATTATTTATGTCACTGTATGTTATGCGTTTTAAGGTCACTGCAAAATGTACCGCATGAAATTAAGCGTCCAAATTAGGACACACACCCCTTTTGCATATATTAATTACCGTTTTCAGCTTATATTAATTTAGAGTAACACTGTAAAAACTTAACTATTTTGTTGATATCCAATCGCAATGCTTTCATGCTACGAATTTAGGTGGCTAATATCTACCGTATACACTTTGCATATTCTCAACACACTACATAAAAAAAACTAGATTATAATTAAACCAAATTTCACTTAATCACTATTACAAATTTAATAAATTTTGAAAATTATTATTACAAGCACTCATTCTCGTAAAGTGCATGCACAACTGTTTAGCACTCCGAGACAAATTTAAAAGTAATTTTCATATACACTAATTAAAATCACGGTCCACCATAAATAATATTTATTTTATATTTTATATTGTTATACATATAGAACTAATTTTAATTCCGCACTTTAAAATATTTCAAAACTGACTACCTCGCGTATCCAAATGTTGTCCCTAATATACAAAAGGTATGCAAAAAAAACCACCACGCCCAATAATTGTTAACGGGATAGCCTGGTAATTGTACTAATCAACTTGTTTTACCGCGTTATTTACATTATCTTGTCCAGTTATCCAATCAATACAAGATGCAAGTCACGGGTATTAAACCAATACTTCTTTTTGGAACGATGGCTGCGCAGTCAATTGTTACAGTTGGTCAAACTGGATCCCAAACGAGTAGCATAATATGCAATAAAGTCAAATGGGCGGCGAACGGTTGAGTTACATATACAGTCCACACTACTAATAATCAACGAGGGGCTGTGAACATGAAAACGATGAATCACGGAAAATATGGAATGACGCAAATTTATAGATGATGGCGTAATTGTGCTGGCCTCGAAGAAAGAATTAAAACCTATAAAAAGACGAAAAAAACGTATTCTGCATCAAAATTGAAGAGATCGGGAAAATTGTAAAGAAAATAAATAAAACTGGAAGTGATTATTGTTGGGCTGGCAAAAAAGGAAACAAAACGGAAAATAAAATTAGCAAAGTGGTGAACGCGTGTGATTAAAAATATACAATTGTGATCAGCCACGATCGCAAAAAGGACAGTTGATAAAACATTGAGTTATCCTTGCTCTTTTATTCCTTTATTTTTATGTTTTCTTTATTTAGTTTCTTTGCCCTGTGGAATTCGAGGCCTTTAAAAGTGCTAGTTTCAGTTTCAGTTCTCATACCTGCTCGTCGAGCTATTTACGTCGATGCACGTCGATATATTTGCAAATGCGTTAATGACAGAACTCTTAAATAGATTAAAGAGACGATGTCTACCTTATATCCTGTGGAAGGACGCTAAACTGGAATGTATATTTAATTCAGTGACCTACTAAAATAGAGAGTTTAACTTCTCCTAGTTCTCCGCTAAGCTTCGCGTAAATCATCTCTCATATTGAAAAAATGGAGCAGCGCTGTATATGGACCAAGAAATTTAGTTAACAATTTCTAAGATAGACAGAAAAGAAGATCCAAAATCCGAAACCAAAAACTGACAAATAGACTATTTTTGGTCAAAGGATGAAGAGTATTAAGTTTATACAGATTAATTTGCAGCACTCAAAAGCATCTTCATCACTTTTGGAATGACACCTGAAAACTAGCAATACAGTTTTTTTACAATACGTCTGCTTTAATGATGAACCATGGTTTGAACGAGGTTAATCCAGGGAACTCAGGTACTGTCATGCCTAGCAATGACGGCTCAAGAAGAAGAAGAAGAACCTGTATGAACCAGCCGTGACTCTCTGCTTCAACCTCCAACTCCGAAGTTATGAAGGTTTTTGGATACACAAAGCCTAATAATATTCAGATACCACTTAAGCTGGGATAGCTCAGTTATCAAAGCAAATATTCTTTTAGAATACTTTGCCACTTCCGTGTTCTGACCTGTTCACACTAAATGTGAGTAACACCAACTTTCCTGACGTTCACAACGCAGAAAGTAATTGATATGTAGCCCGAGAAACGCCCTCTTATGCTTCTAAAATACGACCGATTAAAAATTTGTATTTTTCTAACTCAGATTTCGGAAGAGAAAAGTATATTATTAGTTAGGCTACTACGTCACTTCTCTTCTGGGCTGAAAATTCTAGTGTTTTAAATTTAACTTAACGGCTGGGTTTACCACCAATATAACTTAAACTGAAGAATTTGCGTAATTTACCGGTCACTGGATACGATCCAGAATAGAGCTTACATAGAGAACCTCTTACTCTATACACGGGAGTATGAAGCTGCATTACGAAATCCGAAGTATCTGTGGGTTCGAAGTTTAGTCGTTGATAAATGATTCAATGAGACTTTGGATGTTTTGGACAAACAGTATCTCCAATGGGAAGTATTACATCGACCTGCTAATGTCGCTTTTAGTTGCCTGTGTAACCGTTCGATGAGACCACTCGCTTTTGAGTGGTATGCAGTTGTCTAACCGCGATAGAAACCAAGAAGCATCATGAAGAACGTTAATTCGAATTTGTCTAGGGCCCTAAGGCCTAAGGCCCTTTTCAAATTACTAAGTATGTCTACACAGAAATTCCTCCAAAAATGTGTCTTGACTAAATGTAATACATGCAGTTATTTTTTTTAAATCTAGTAGCAACGACCAATATGCCAAGAAAATTTTTTCTTCTATTTAATAGAAATTGCGATTTGTTTTTTGTTATTACGTCACAAATAAGTAGGTATAATGAGTTGGAACAAATTGACTGACTTATTCAAAATGGCGTCAAATAAGTCAATAAGTCTGAAGTAAGTCGGTAATTGGAAAAGCGCCTAAGTATGAAATTTTATTTCGAGTAGTCTATCCGCCCGGACTGTAGAGATGTCGAACTTTGTTGAAATAAAGTTTTTTTATCAAATGATTGGTTTTGATTTCACCAAAATTCGGCATCGCTACAGTCCAGCCGGATTGATGCGAAATAAAACTTCATACTTAAATTTTATCCATAAATAAGGAATTGCTTGCAAAATTTGATATAAATCTGTGTACCGTACCGCCGCTTCAATGTGAGTTTTTTGAAATTCTGCAGTGATGTTGAAAAGTTTAGCATTTACATAAAACGACAACGAATTAAAAGATTTAAATAAACTTAAAAATTAAATGTTCAACCAATTTTTCGCTTTAGAGATCAAGAGCGGTGTATTCGACATCTAGGTGTACATTCATGGTAAAAGAAAGTCGGATGTTAACCACAACATATTCACCACTCTATGTGGTTTAATAATATTTTTTACATAAATTATCAGCAAAACGTTTCCTGTACATATAAAGGTAAAGCTCCAAAGACTGCAAAAGTTTGAGAAACACTGTAATCATCTGAATATTTTTAAAATAGCAGAAGATTTAATTCAACTATATCCGATTCATGTATCTATCTTCATTATGGCAATGCATTTAGATACAAAGTTTAGTGCACTTGTCTTTGGGGTGCACCACACTACAAACTCGTCTAATATAATAATTAGATTTTTTTTACTTACTCCTTGTGCTTAAAAATAAAATAAATTATTAAAGTTATATAAAACCATGCTCATAAACGGTATGTCTTTAATTTTTGTTGTTGCATCCTCTTACAGATGTACGTACGAATAAAATTTTATTTTTCCATTATATTCGAAATCAGTATGAGTAGATCGTCGTTATGTAGATACATGTGGAGAAAATTTACATATTATATATTGACATTGGTTAGAACACTTTAAGTTAAGGGTAGCAATATGAAGTTGAGTTTTCATGGTGTTGATAATCGTCAAGTTTACTATGGCAACGTTGTTGCTAACTAATTGAAATAATAGGCGATTATTTTAAAGTATTGCGAGGACTATCCCAATCGGTTGAGCCATTCCAATCTTTCAACGAATCACGATTTTATATCAAAGAAATCAAGTACTTTGGATCCATCCTTGGCGAGCGCACGTATTAAGAGTTGACCACGAGAAGATTATTGGTATCCAAAACTTTCCAACAGCATAGACTGTTAAAGGTACTCGAGGCAAATAGACATGGGTGATTGGTATAGTGGTGATTTATCCCCAATTTGCCTACAGTTACAGCATCAATCACCAACTTATTAGCAAAGACTGCCAATAAGAAGCTTCAGTGGAACTCCGCAGATGATGATTTCTTCACTGGACTCATTTTTAATTCGCTCAGATTCACAAAAAGGAAAATGCTCACACTATTACTCAGAAATGCTCTCAGGTATTAATATCTAAACTGGATGTCACTAATCTCATATCAATAAATTCTAGCCAAAAGGTAACCAATCCGGGAAAATAACATCTACCCAAAGGAATTTTACCATTTTGTTTGTTTTTTATAATTTCCTTTTTTTCTCAATGTAATCATAAGGAAAGACAAGTCTGCTACAGTAAATTATATGATGATTTGGTCGAAACGAAAGGACTTAAAGTGCCTGAATTCAAATTAAAATTTTTATTTTCAAAAACCGCAAATCCCAGAAATCAAGCCAGTAACAACCACATACCATTTTTACCTACCATCTACTGACCATAAATATGTCTAAAGATCTTGCTGTTGTAATTAGCGCTACATTTTTTGTATCAGAATGGGCCAATACAATTAATAGGGATTGGGTTTAATAATTTTAAATAAAATATCAAAACGTCGCCAAATCTAACAAAATTGGTTTTACGGAAATGAAAATGGTATAAAGTATCACAATCAGTAGAATGAAACACTTGGTCAAATTATCTGTTCAAATTACTTTTAAAATCACTGGTATAACGAATGATGAATAAAATATGGACAAATGTAAAATGGTTCTATATTTATGTTGTACAACCAAAACTAAAATTTTCCTTGTTTTTAAATAACTTGATTCTCTTATACAGTGATAAATATTCGTATAAGAACAACAATTGACTTTTTATTAAAAAATAAAATAAACATACAAAAAAAAACTGTTTATTTCGTAAACAGTAAAGAATTACACTAAATTAAATTAGTATTTCAACAAAGCAAAAAATTAAGATACATATTAGTTCAGTTTAAAAAAATACTCCAGACTGCTTAAATATTCGTATAGGAACACTTCAAATTTGTCAAAAAAATCTACATAATAATAATAAAAAAAAAAAGATTGAGTCCATTAGTACTCTCAAGGAGATGTGTAAACATGGCATATGTATAGTGCGTGTGTATGGTTTACTTTGAAGGAAGAAGAAATGAAATTTTACTAACCAGATTTTTTCATTCGTTTATTACCATCAAATTGGTCTATTGCTCTTTCGGTATAATCAACGAAATTGGCCTATGGTAGCTGCAAGCATCAAAGACGTGAGTACATATATCTTATATTTCTCACATATCTCGTAGAAGATATATTTCGATCTGAGTTCTTGTGCAAATCGAATTCGTATCGCAGGAAGTTTATAAGTGATTCATCACTGATCTTAGGGAGCAGCAAAATGAAATCCCTGCTCATAATCATCGGCAAAAGATGTTAGTCTCCTTGAAAAATTTTTGAAATTCTTTCAGAATATGGAGCAAGGACGAAATGTATGTACTTGATTATGTCTTCGACAGCTTTATTGCGAGGTGTAGACAACTACCAAAAGCATCTTATATCGCCAATGGGTTGTGTTGTTACGCTCATACCAGTTGTCTGTAAAACGATGATTTTCTTATGCGAGGTGGCTGTATGAGTTCTACTTGAATTTTTATATACTGCTACTCCAACCGCTCGCTGACTATTTCTCTTGAACTGAACGCAGCATTGAAAATTAGGAAAATGGAACATGCAGGTCGTTCTAGGGGAGCAAAAGAATTTAGCATCCCTGCGTGACTGTATCAGTTAGGTCCAGGTGAAGCGACCTGAGATTCTGGCAGTTCAATGTTAAAAACCAGACGTCATTATTATCTCGTACAAAATTCGCCATTACATCCTGCAGCTATACTTAACAGTTTTGTGGTGAGGCGCGTTAACTCATTTTGAAGAGCACCAATTGAGGTTGCATTTTTACGTTCATGGTAGAAGACATAATCATTGTTAGCCGACGTGATGAACTGCTCTACGAGATCGTGATAAAACCCATACACAAGTTGTTGACTGTGTTTTTTACCGTAAGAGTATGCTATCTCGTTATAGGTACCACTCTCTATAGTGCATAAATTGTGGTGGCACACGCTATTTTAATTTTTTTTATTTTTTCTGTTCGCTGAAAATGTCGATTCGTCGTTTCTATTTAATTTTATAAATGTTTCTTTGTTTTCTTTCCATACTATTTATATATACATTTCCATACTATTTATATATACTCAGACTATGTGTATAGTACAAAATTTATATATGTATTTTGTTCTTTTTTTATTATTTTATATTTTGTTTCTTTTTTTCATTGAAGATATTTAAACGTAGTACGTCATTTCCGTTCGTTTCATTTGCAAATTTCGAATAATATTCCGTATGAAGGCCCTTGCTGTTTAATGACTTCAAAATATGCGCTCTGGAATTGAATTTGACATGTTTTTCAAAACGTTTACCTCAATTTCGCCCCAACAGCCCTTAATGCACTACTTTAAGTCAATGACCGTTTTAAATTGCCGATCATTTGCTTATACCTTCGGTGCAAGTATACCTCATAAATTCTCAAGAGATAAATTGAATTATATTGTAAATAAAATATTCGAAGTGTTGTGTAATTCAATCAATTGTATTTTATAAAATTTGGGATATATTAATAATTAGAAAAGGAATATATTCCCAAACAAACAAGTGTTTGAAAATTACCGCCAAGAAAGAGTTCGGCGTCACCAAAAGATTTCAAGTGCTTGTTTACCGCACGTTCATTGGTCGATTACAATCGGGACTACATGCAGGCCAATACATTTGTTTGTTTTTGACAAAACAACTCCATTGATTGCTTTGATGCATGGGTGAAAGCATAGTTTTGTTAAAAATCAAATCATTGTCGCGGTAGTCCTCAAGAAAAGTTATCAAGTCGTTTTCTAACAAATCATTGTACATGTCTGAATTTATTCGGGGGGTAATAAAGTAAATAGGTAGCTTCCCGCTATAGTGAAAAGCTCCCCACACCATTACTATTATTCTTTTAGACTGTAACATATTTTCATCGCAGATATCGTGCCAGTAGTAAGAGTTTGATTTTTTTCTTATCCAAGAAAATCACTTTTTGCCATTTAGCTTTCCAATGCACGTGTCGCTTGGTCAACAGTAGCTGCGTTTCAATATGTTTAGGAAAAATTAGTCTTACTTTACAATTTCGACCATTTAATATTTTTTGGTGTTCGAGTGTTAGGAGCAATATGTTGTTTTGTAACATGTAAACAAAATTTTGATTTAATTTGATTGGCGGGTAGCTTGTTACGAGTTGCTTTCTTTCCTATTTTGTGGGAATTTTGGGTAACTTACTATTTCCTTTTATTTTCTTTTCTACACCACAACTTCGAGCTTTTTTTAGAAAGTCGTGGATCACAGTTGATGATCGACCAATTCGCATTGACGAGATCGACCAGATTGCCACAATCATGGTAAATCCTTGTTCTTTAAAAATTTTGATGGAGATTTTTTCTTCATCATTTAAGAACTTTCCGTTTGGCATCACTATAATAAAATATTATTACACAGGGAAACACAGAAACCGTATTTTTCTTCGTTTCTTTCCACGTTTACCTATGATACAGGTTTTAATTAAAACTTAAAATTAAATAAATAAATCGACTTAAATAAATTTTCGGTGCAACCACACTAAGCAACAAATTAAATAAAAAATATTTCAAGGCCATTTTTGACTTATGCCAGCGTTTTCCAAAGTGGGTTCCGCGGCAATTTTTAGTGGTTCCACGAGCTAGTATCAGATAAAATCCGTGCCATAAGGTTTCATTTCATACAAACACACTACATTTCATACATATGTACATACCAAAATTCAACAATAACGATAATTATTGGGTACATTGGGTACATAATCCTGTCAAAAGCAATGAAAAGCCAACGGGACTACTAGCAGTAAAATACGAGAATTTAATTAAAATTAGTTCGGATACTCGCTAACTTCGAACTGCTGTAATATATTTGATGAATATAAAAATTTAGCCAAAAAGGCTATTACAGTTATATTGCCGTTCTTAAACAACACAAGGATTTTCCATAAAATTTGAAGAATCGGAAAAGGGTTCCGTGGCAAAATAAGTTTGGGAAACGCTGACTTATACATTTTAGTTTAAATTTTATTTTCGAGAGAGCAGAATAAAACAAAATAAAAAAAAATTGGTGTTATGTATGTTATATACACGGATGAGATGCAAAGAGATATGCGAACAGATTTCAATAACTATGAGGTGAGGCGGTGTTTGAAATTTTGCTATAGCGACACTTTTTACTACAGCAAAATTTTAAAAGTGAAAAAAATCTATGACTGCCCCACCGCATAAATATGTTGACTTCTAGAAAACAAGTAGAAAGATCATGGCTCATGGTTGTGGCTACATTAACTTGCCATTGTAAACTGATTTTTTAACAGATTATTTCGTTTTGCAAAACAAGTTTTTTTTAAAGTGGTGATTTACACTTTTTGGGCTGTTGTAAAGTTTTTGTCATTTTTAGTTGGTCGGAAACTTCACTGCAGTTAATTTACAATATATGAAAACGTTTGATCCGCTCGACCGATTGCTCTCAAATTTTAATACTTTTTAGCAGGCAAGGAGCAGGCAAGGAAAAACATGGGGCATTAGTGATCAAAAAATGTTACCCCTTCCCCATGTTCACCAATAAGCAGGAATTTACAATATAAGAGAATTTTTGACCCGCTCGAGCTATTGTTCTCAAATTTAGCACGAATACTTTTCAGCAACCGAGAAAAAACAAAAGGGGGGTGAGTGATCAAAAAATATTACACCTTCCCCATGCTCACCTGTAAGCAGGAATTTACAATATATTTGCAAACTTGTGATACTCTATAGCGATTGATTACAAATTTAGCACAAATAGATTTTGGCAGCCGATAAAAGCCGTAAGGAAGAAATATTTAGGGAGTTCAAAAATTTGTATGGTTAAGCTCCGAGAGGAAAATCAAAAATTATGGTTTACAAGCAAGCATGGCGGTAAACCCAACAAAATATTTTTTAATTAGGTATAAAATAAAACAAAACACGTATTAAAATTCAACAGTTCAATTTTAGCCCGGGCAAAGCCGGGTACTTTATCTAGCATTTCATAAAATATACATAACAACTGCGTCATTTTACAATTAGTTATAAAAATGACGTTGTTAGAGTATACCGTAGAAAATTAATTTCTAAATTTTGCCAGGAATACCCGGACAAACAAAAGGACGAAATTTTTCACTACTTCAAAGATCTTGAATTCAAAAATTCGATTATCAACAAAAAAATTAAACAGTTTTCGAATAAAGAACCTGTGGAAAGCAAACCTGGCTCTGGTAAAAAATGCCAATTTCAAGATAAAAAAGTTCGAATGAAATTGAAACATGAAACGGTGGGTCGAACTGCAAAATCGTACAGACAGCTGGGTAAAAAATATCAAGTTGACCCAAAAACTGTCAAGAAATATTAACAAGGTACGAATATACATTACATACCCAAGTAGTCAGCACCAGCAACTGCAGCCAAACAAGCTACAATCAAGTCTAGATTAAGAGTGCTTTCCCAGAAGTGTGTGATGGATGATGAAACTTATTTCACTGTTGAAGGTAACGAATGGCATCCTAGGTTTCCAGGTAGAGTTATGTTGTAGTTAGCTTTTTAGCAAACGAGGTGTCAGCGACCCAGTTTTTTTCAAAAGTGGTTTGGCCGTTAATGCGCAAACATACACTAAAAATTTATAAATAAATATCATAAGAATGATAAAGCGATTTTTTCGCCTGATTTGGCATCCTCACATTACGCCAACACAACGTTATCTGATTTAAGTCAACGCAGAATCGAATTTATTCCTAAAGACTATAACCTACCAAATGTTCCACAACTAAGGCCAATTGAAATTTTTTGGCCAAATTTGAAGAGGATGGTATACAGGAACGGATTTCGTACTAAAAATGTTGAATGTTTTCTATTTGCAAATTTCCTTTTTGGTTTCAGCTACTGTAAAACCTACGTAATCGATGAGCTTAAAAGGTTGAATTATTGAATTGATCATAGGTTGAATCGATTAATTAACTGAGTTGACAATGAGGTATATTAACGTTATCCTTATTATTTACTTACTCATTAATTAATTTAAGCACCTTTTCCTTGCTTGCAACTGACTGCATCTTGAAGGACGATACACCTCGAAAACCTTAAATTATTTGTTTTGCAACCACTAACTTGCTTATTCTGCTAATAACCCATTATCACTATTATTATTATTATTATTATTAGCCCAATTTAAAAATCTAAATTTTTTTTGCATCAATATTTTAGCTCTTAAAAAATTAGGTACTGCAAAACCAAAATGATCAAATATTTTTGCAATTGTCGATAAAATCGATGACCGTGCAAAAATAAAACACGTAATCTTATTCATTCCACCATAAGCCTAACGTCTTAACAACACGAATTGTGTTTCGTTGGACTTCAATATAATCGTCCATTTTCAGACATCAAGTTTCTCAATTTCATACCATCTGTGGCCATAATTTCAATTAAGCTGCAATTCTTAGGCATCGTCCAAAGTTTATGCACCGACCAACAAATTATCCACACACAGATCTTCCAGTATTGCTTGAATTTGTAGTCGCTACTACCTTCATCACGACACTTAAAGCTGCATCATTCCCAGGCCAAATAAGAAGTTGATGTCGTTCCGTGACAGTTCGCAACTATAGAATTTCTTTATGTATTTGTGTGGTTGTGGCAGTATTCAGTATATCACTTTAATTTTATTAAATAAAAGTTTCTAATTGAAACGTAAGCTTTTTGTCTTCGACTTAAGCATACCTGCACCGATATGATACCGTATTAAAATAAATTTCGAAAAAACAAATATAATTGCTTTATTCGGTATATATTAGACCAACAATATGAAAAAATTACGCCCCTTTTGGTATCCCCCAACAATACATAAATTTTAAAACTTTTCAGTATAATCGTCTTAAATTTTTAAAATTTCTTTATTTTTCACCTTATATACACGAGTACCAAATCTTGTTGTTTACGGAGTATATGATTTGCACAATACGTCGTCTTCTTGTGTCTATAAATTCTGTCATATTTGTCATAAATAATTTTCTTATGTTTTCATCTGACGTGTATACTGATTTTTAAACCGATTTAAATTTTAATAACAAACAAATTTTCCGAAAAGGAAAACAAAAAAACATAAAAGTTTTCCTCGCAATGTTGTGCGGTGGGTGAAATTTTTTCCCTCACACCCTCTAATCGAATTTCACAGGAAAATATATTTTGTAATATCATATAACCAAACATATTTTCTTCATCATCTTTCTGTGTGTGTATGTGTTTGTGTTTATATCTATCGGCATCGTCTTGAGAAAAGTATCCTTAAAATATTATACTTCTATTTTATTTTTGGAATAATAATCTTAATAATAAAATTATCGTTATCATTTTTGATTTGTTCGGTAGATATACAGTCAGCGAAATATGTGTAGCAATGGTAATCGATTATTAAAATGTGTGTAACTGTTTTACTATCACTGTATAATTTGGTGGTATGTATTAGCCCACTTTTGTGCGTGGTTTATTTACATAAAATGCGTTCATACGAATTGTGGAAAATTTGTGAAAATAATATTCGCAATAATGATGCTGATGATGCGGATTCTGCGAATGCCATTCCGTTTTACATCGTTACATTGTTAAAAAATTACATTACGTAGATTTTTGTAAGATATTTCGTATTATGGATATGATTTTTGAAAACGATCTATATGCTTTATTATTATTCAATTGAACATATATTTTTATGCTTATGCTTATTACACTTTATGGTAAATAATATATTTTTGATGGTACTTGTTATATTTTGTACGAAGATATGGAAACACAAAATTTTTTTTTGTAATATAGCATTGAAGAAAATTATTGTGCCATTCAATTTTAAAGTAGTTAGAATTTTGAGAAAAGAACTCCGTAATCTGGTGAAATTTAATATTATAACGGATGCAACACGCTCAGGTGAGCGATGGGTTGATGGATTTTTTCATTTGGGATTGCCAAAGAACATTTGAAATAAAATCGCAAATGAAATGCAATTTAGTTTAAAAAAATTTAAAATCCATAACTGCACTTAATCCCAACAACTGCACTTTATCAGCATAAACCATTGGTCTCTCGTTCATCGACTATCAAACACGCCACGTACAACTACCCATCAAACATGGTTGGTTAAAATGAGTTTTTCCATTGCCAATGTAAAATAATTGCTTCGAAAACAAGTCGATTACTGCAAGCAAGGGTTTGTTTCAACAGCAGCTGTTGATCTTGAAATGACGGGCAGCGTTTGGTGAAAATTGCCAACTAGCAGAATCATCGTACCTCCAAAGAGGTCTTGATTATTACGCAAAACTTTCAACGTTCGATCGAGTGCCTCCAATGATCGTTTGTGCGGCATTGTACACTCATCCCAAATGATTATTTTCCAATTCTGTACCACTTTGGTCATTGCTGATTTTTTGGAAATGTTGCACGTCGGCTCATTTACCGTTTGCAAATTCAGTAACAGTTTGTTGTTCGCAATTCGAAGCTAAAATCAATGGAATTAGGAACGTTTTGCCAGTTCCGCGAGATGTATCGAGGAAGAAGATTCCTTCGTAGCCGTCGTTGACTGCTATCATCAATGTGTCGTAAGCGATTTTTTGCTGCTGATTCAAAAGTTGACTCAAAGTATCTCGATGGTATTTCCGTTCTCGTTTTAATTCTCGATTGAATACCTCTTGCATTTGACGATTCGGTGCTGGCATCCCTAATACGTGTAACATTTTACCGAACATTATCAGGCAGAAATCAACGTCTCTTTGTGAATCTCCTCGTTAAAATCAAGTTCGGGATTCGCTGTTGTTGTACGCACTCGATGCAAAATGTCTTTAGTCTTTTCGATGGAAAACACGTTGAAATGACAATGGCAAAGTTGTCGGATTTGATGCAGTAGACGACATAATACGATCAGCAAGCGTATGATCCCTAAAAATTCTAAACAAACTGTCTAGAATTATTTGAATTTAAAATAAAATTAACACACCTAACTGTTGCTGGTGTATAAATCGACTACGAAAAACTTTATTTGTCAATGAAGTTTTTATACATAAAAAAAGCAAAGAAAGGCAAAATAAACAAAAAAATAAAATAGTTTTCCCACCAAACCAAAAAACTATGAAGATAGACGTTTTGCATTGTCAATGCATATCAAATGATTATCCGCTCACACGCTGTACAATTATTTGCCTTGGTGGGAGAAAACCTGTTCATGATTGAACATACTCCCGGGCGGCTAAGAAGGTTGTACTACGCTGAAGCGTCCACAGATCGAAGTTGCAGCGGAACTAATGGGCGCCGGCGTCGGATGTAAGATATGATCAAGATTGATACGAAGATAAAAGCGCTCCAGAACAGAATATGAATGGGGTAGTGATGAACGTGGTATTCATTTTAGTTTTGGGGAAAACTCATTCCTCTGGGTCAGGTACTCATTTTCCCGAAGAGCTGCTATCTCATCTTCCACCTTTTTGGTATTCAAACCAGAAACGAGATCAGCTACGGCGTCATCACGCACTTGGTTTTGATGTGACTGCCAAGATTTTTTAATTGTTTGGAATTGGTAGGGCCGGAGGTTGATTTTTGAAAAGCCTTGCTTATACTGTTGGATGCGGTGCTCACAGCTACAATATATAAATGCCTGTCTCGCAATAGACAGCCTACATCGTTGCTTATTATTTCCGAGCCTTGAAGAGTGTGTGGACTAGATTGGGATCCACATAAAATGTAGACCGTAGTTTCGTTGGAAACCGCATAAATCCATTGATTTGGTGTCTTCAGGGGTATTTCTATTCGTAGAATTGCTAGTTTGAAAGCTACAGAATTGTTCAAGAGCGGATTCCGCTGCTGGATGGCTAACTCGCATCGACCGTTGTTAGTGAATAATGCGTTGAAAACTGGTGATGTCTCGCATAAATAATAAGATGGGGAGACAATCTGGCAACGAGGTAGTTGCTCCGCAGAGAAAAACGAGAAATGTTTGCGATACGGCTGTCCATGGCCAGATACTCAGTTGAAGTTACTATGCTTGACTGTGTGTTGTCATGCAGAATGTTTGGTAGTGGTATGATGATTTCAATGATCACATTCTGCTTGATCATTCTGCTTCTAACAGTTAGACTATGATACACATGTATTAAATCAGGCAATTGGTGACCAGGGACGCTGACTCCTGTCGCTACATAGTGCCGAATCAGCGAAAGTTGTTCTTCTAATTGGTCGCTAGTATAATGGGATGCAATATTTCATGATGCACTGAGTACAATATGCCGACTAGACTGTGTTGAGTGTCTTCCAAACTTTGTAGGATCAAGGTTAGCTAGAATAAGTTCATAAGCAGCGAGCGAACCCTGTCCACATAGCTTCGATACTCTTGTCCCGAAAAACAAAATTAATTTATTGTAATGATAAATAACCGCCGAAAGTCTTAGGACCGTGTGGTTGTTTTACAGACTATTTTGGTTAAAAGTGTGTTAAAAGTCCACGTTTAGGCAGACCTTGGGGCGTTATAAAGTCTGTAAAATGTAATCAAAACGAATATTTACGATGTAGTAGTGAAATTGACCGTCTTAAGGCCGACATAAGGAGAGACTTTTCACTGACGGACTGGCATTCCAAATGACCGCCGTGACAAGGAAAAAGGTAGTGCAATATTTACGATTTAGTAGGTGAAATTGACTGCCTTAAGGCCGACATAAGGACAGATGTTTTACTGACGGACTGGCCTTCCAAATAACCGCCGAGACTAGAAAAAAGTTAGGACAAGCGTTGGTTTTTAAAAAAATGTAACTTAAAATGTACTACTGTATTTCATATAATGTTATAATGTTATTCTTATTAGTAATTGATAAATGATTTCTAATTTTTTTTGGCGATAATTAGCTCGCTTGAAAAATTCTTTTATGCTATTTCTGATCTGCAATAAGGGTACCGGTTGCTCTGCATTCATGTAATTTTGCACCACGGCTATCAATTGTATTACAAAGGTATTCTCACTCTCAAGCTAATATTCCTTGATTATATCTATGGGCGACAATAGTAAGACATTAACTTATTAATAAATTTACTTGCAAAATTTACTAAAAATGAAATGAGGCATTACCTTTTGAAAGTGAAGACTAAAGACTCAAGAATATTTTTCACCGTTTTGTTTTACCGTAAAATTTTACGATTTTCTATACACAAAAAATTAAACAAATATAATTAATCTGTATATACATACCTAATTATTAGTTTCAACTCCATTGAAATTCCTTATTGTTTTTATTTTTTATTTTAACTTAAAACAATTTTATACTTATAACACTATAATAAGCAGACTCTGAAACTTATTTAAATTTTAAATTTTTTCACGTTTCACATACATCCATCATGGATGAAATATCTTTTATAAATGGTTCGAACTTTCGTTTGTTTAATTTTTAATGTTTTTCCGAATAAAAACGAGTTCAAGGAATAGGTAACGACCAAATTCGGCCTCGGTCAGTCATTTCACGGTTAGTTTGTATTACAAATTTTTATCGTTCTTGAAATGCTATATCGTTATGGCTCGCGAAACGAGTAATCACTTCGGAAAATCGAATTATAGTTTTAAGTTGATTTCGTGTAAACTTCGAGACAAGTTGTCTTTTTTTAATGTGGCGAAATGAATTCGTATGATTTTACAAAAACAATTTAATTTTTTGTTGTAATTTTGCACCGACTATTTACAGACGTCTAACCGGACGGTTAAAAATTGTTTGTCGGGTGTAGTTCTATTAAATCTTGTCTTAATTGTCTCTGCTCTTGTAACAGATTCTTCATGGACATCATGGTGAGGTTGGAATTGTGCTTTATCAATTTTACCGTGTTATCTCTTATCCTGTTATCTCTTGTAGGGTAGTATTACAGTTGAATCCTGACAGATCTCTACAAGCTCCTTCTAGTTGGACTACGGCTTGCTTGCAGTTTTCTACCTCTTCCCAATAGTCGGTCAAGCTGTAAAAAATTACTAGCTTCCACTTCATCGCGACGGCTTGTAAAGTTCCCATTTCCTCAAAGTGCATGCCTGATGGATGATCGAAGGGGCATATGTTAGTGATGCCGTACGCCAACCCTAGTATGGTGCATATACCGATAATAACGCCAATGCAAAATTGCTGGCCTTTAGTCCACTGTTATAGCTCTTCTTGGCGGTTGCTTCCTAAAAGGTGGAGCCTTGTTGTTGGTGGCTTCAAATTCTGGAAGCTACGCGAACTAGACCATCAGTGCCAGCCTGAGTCTCGATAATTCGACCCAATTTCCAATATGTTGCGGGAAGTTGGTCATCTCGTAACAGGTCTAGGTCGTTGATCGATAGATTTGTTCGCGGCATTTTCCATTGGCTGCGATGTGGTAATTGGTGTAGATATTCAGCTGACCATCTTTTCCAAAAGTCTTGTATCATCCGTTTTACTAGATGCCATCTTGTGGTTCTCGCCAACGGCAAAAGTTTGGCTCATCCGAGCAATGTCGAATGTTTTGACCTGCGTTTGTTATTGGTTAATGTTATCAGTGGGCTGACTTCATTTGAATTTCTGCGAACTGTTAATGGTGAGTTGTGCGCTACATATCGAGAAGAATCGTTCAGCACTCTGCGCTGCGTTTGCTGTCGTGAAATAACACATAGCTAAATGGACCACAGTGGGATGATGTTTGTGTATGGAAAATGAAAAGATTATCCAAACCGCCTCAATGCTGCTGATATATCATGCTACTTGATTTGACAGAATTGCAATACTCAATATTGCAATGCGCTTTGAATCTTTTGGAAAGCAGCGGCGAACACCGATGGATTAATAGTCTCGATCAAAAAATGATATCCAACCTCTCCACGGCAATATATCAGCGAGTATGGTAACGCATCATAGGAACGATGGGTTTCGAAGATAAAAATTAAGCCGCAGTAATGCCGCGAGACTCCAAATTCTCGCCAACAACTGCAACGGTCACTTCATTCAACGTCAGTGCTTTGAAGTTACATTATACCCTAGTGGAAGTGTTTGTGTAAGTGATGTGTGTTATAATCGAAAAAGAGTTTACCTTAAAAGTTTGGTTAAAACCTGGTGCAATATTCCCCATTAATAAGAAATGCTTCGGTCGAGGTTCCTGTCCCGAATGCAATGATGCCTGTGGCTCTAGTGGCGCTGCAAAACATTGCAATGTTGACAAACAGTGCTCATTGTTCCGAAGTCGAACGATACTTCCGCGGTGTAATTGACTATTGGATCGTATATCTGAACGAAAAATGTTCATTCCGAATTGTCACGTTTAGCCGTCTATTTTGTCGACGTTCGAAATTGTTTTGTGCGTACACTAAAACTAACCTCCAAATGCTGTATATGCTCTTCTACCGTCTGATTGACTCGTCGATCATGTAGTTGTGCGTACGCCGAGCATTATTTTGATGCCTCAAATGCGATCAGGCATTGAAATCAATGTTTGCAACACGTCAAATTACAACCAACTTAAATAAATTCAAATTGATGAATTTTGAATGCAGCAAAGGTTTGATCACCACCGATAACACACTGAACTATCGCTTTTAATTTAATTCTTTTTCAGAAAATATCAATTTTTAAAGCAAAATTTGTTGTTGTTATGAAAAAATGTGACAGCGGCACATTTTTTCATAATTGCAAATTATTGTTTTTCATGTTATGAAAAGGTAGTTTTCGGGTGAGAGTTTGCTTGAGTATTGTAACTTGAGTATTCACACGGTGATTTTGCCGTCTGGGTCGTGGGGTTTGAGGCTTGCGTGGCTCCTGGCCTACATCGTGATTACAAAAATTTATATATACAAAAACGCAAATTAAATTAAAATAAAAACTGAATTACGGACACCAGAATCCGTCGACCGAAATTTGAGGAACGATAAAAACAAAATATAAACTGGATGTGTCCATCCGCTGACGACCGGATCTCCACGAGCGACAAGTTCAATGTCTGCTGAAGAAACTCCCCCGAATGACCCATCGACCCAGAAAGGCCGATGCCCAGTCACAACGAAGCAGCATAAAAGAGTAGGGACGTTTCCCACACAGACAAAGTCTCTCTTCACCCGAAGGGACCTCCAACGAATCTCCCTCAACTCACACTTCGACAGCATGAAAACGCTGAAGTGTCACGAGGAGACCGGTGAATTTTACGGTCACCCGCGAATAGACGACACATGTGCTGGACCTGCCACTCCGACACTGTGGATGTCCTGCCAAAGGGACGAATGGGAGTGACAAACCCAGTCTGTAAATAGGGCACCGGCACAGAATGAGAGTCAGCTTCCCATCATACCGAACCCGAAAAAAATTAGCAATTCATTTTATATAAACAAAAAAAAAATCAAAACCAAAAATAATAATCGCCGAAAGATGGAAAAGCAAGAAAACAAAACAACGAAATGATCCAAAGAAAATGGGACCGCAGAACGTGAAAAAAAATCGAGGCCAATGTGCAACAAGGCGGTGCTCACGAACACCGAATTTGTGGTGCCCAATTATAAAAATATTTTATTAGCGAAAACAAAATTTTTTTTGAAAATTTTGGAAAAAAAATATGAATTCAAAATATTTAAAAATTGATAAGAAAAATTATAAAAATTTCATATAAAACAAAAAAAAATAAAAGAATTCGTACCTGACCTTCACCTAGATCACCCTATAAGGTGGTTGCGGAAGTGTCCTTGTCCACCGAAATGGGTTGTGGTGTCTCACGGAAAAAAAATCACAATTGGCCGGTTGGCCACCTGCGAGTTGCGGAGCCTCTCCCCGATACCAACCACGACTAGCGATTGGCTTGAGCGATTCAGCTTTTGTTAGCCGTCCTGTCACAGGCCCCACAGCTCGGCTTGTTCGTGTCGAGGACCCTCTCCACCGATGCGGCATGCTCCAAATAGTACGGCTGGCCTCAACTGGCCGGCGGATCCGTTATATGAGGAATGGCCTAAACTGGCCACCCACCACTTGATCGGCCCCCAAAACACAATGTTGGGCGTTGTCTAGCTAACCGTAAATAAAAATTTGACCTTGATCGGCCACCGCGTTGACTCCCTAATACCGTATGTGAATAATGAAATGGTCTGAATTGGCCCCCCCTTAAATAAAATGTGGCGGGGTAACTGTTACGGCACTTTCACCGTTTTATAATCGAACAGAACCGTTGGGCTTCCTTTGCATTGATTTGAAATATGAGTGGCCTCAACTGGACACCCGTCTGTTGCGGTGCATTCCACCGTTATCAAGAATATATTTCACTGAATTTGGATGCAAAATCAATGATCATGGGGCCACTAGAACATCGTTTTAAATGGATTGGGAGATGCTATATCCATAAAATCATGACCAATTCCGGCGGCATTAATTGGCACATATAGCACAACACACAACTAAATTAAATTAAAAAAAACTTGTCATTCGTTAAATTTTCCTCAAAATACAATTTTATTTGTGATTTTTTTTATATTTTCATTTTTTTGTAGATAATACACCAATTTAAAACTATCAAAAGTTTATATATCATCCAAAAAATTTTAACTTTATCAAAAAAAAAAAAAGAAACGATACTCAAAACTCAAAACTTTTATTTTTTTCACTAAATTACAATCAAGACTCCTTCAAAAAATTCTCAACCAGACTAAAAAAAATCGCGCACCACACAAAACTTCTAGAATGTTTTTTTCTTGTCGCACTCCCTCCAACACGTATATAAAGAAAAAGAGAATCGACGCTCACGCGACACCATCGCATCGAGAAAAACGGGAACCAGCATACAAAGAGACATTTACAACGCGATAGCAAAATAAATATTAGTACTAAAAGTACCTCATGCTCAAGAACAGGTGACACTGTAGTCAAACAAAATACTCTACTCATCATAGAACTAAATTAAAAGAATACACGTAAGGAGGGAAATAATGCGCACAGAGTCGTAGCAGTGGTTAGAATACGACCTCACGAATATACGAGACAAGAAGGCTTGAAGGAAGAAGGCTTAGTTTGCTTCAAAAGCTCTAGTTTCAAGTTGAAATTAGTAAGACTCATGGAATCAAGGATCCTTGAAGTTCCGAGTACTGCGTTTGATATGAAAGTTGGGGTCACTTTGGAGGTGGGTGGTTATGCTAACTCATGGATTATAGAAAAAACATGACCCACCCAAGGACAAACAACTGTGAACATGGTGGTGTTGTTCACTGCACAATGCGTGCTAAGTGCATTTTGGGTCGTGGAAGTTGCATGTCCAATGTAATAAAACACAAAAAAATGTGATTTACTTACAACAGAAACAAAAAAAAATAAGCCAAAGATATGCTAAGACCTAATTATCTAATTATTTGTGTTATTAATATCAATCGCCCCATATTCCTCTGATAATTTTATTTTACTGTTGCTGGGTTGATCTTGAATGTTGCATTCCTATATTCTGCCTCTTCTTCTTTCTGTTCTCGACTAGCTGATGACCAGCTTCAATTTTCTTTGTCTAGTGAACCTTGGTGTTGGATATGTGGATGACATCGAGGTAGTGAATGTGACAAATTAAAGGGTGTCTTAGTGAACGTTTATTAGATATGATAGCCATGGATGTATAAATTGCAAGATCGTTACTGTTTGTGTCTAACAACTAGCTAACAAGTGCTAGGGAGAATCCATAAATTTTACACTGACAGGAAACATTTTATTGTCCCATCGCAAGTGCAAATAGCGACTTAAGTGGTTGAGTGTTTTGGGAGTAATTTTTGCATTCCGAACGTTATTCGACGACGCTGGGCTTATACTTGCAGGAATGCTCCCATAGACATGTTTGCTAAGAAACGTTAAATCATGTTCTTGATCAAGAAACAATAAATGAAAAACGTAGAATAGAACGTTTTGATAAACTAACATCGCGGATGAGAACATCAGCCAACAGTCAATTGATTTACCTTTTCATCGATTGCAAAGCGCATGCTTATTAATCCAGAAGACAGGTTGAATGCTGATAGTCCAACCGCCTCTATGTCACTTTGAGCTATTTTTTGCCGAATAGGAGGCGGTAGGTTACGCTCAGCCTACCTTTTCAAGTAAAACCTTTCTGCACACTTTGAGGCCAAACATCATAGATTGCCGGAAGTTGATAAATTGCGGGGATGGAAGTTCTTCTATAAAGACACCTTTATGTGTTACCAAATATAAATCACAATGTTATACAAATTTTCTATACTTGGCCAATTATTAAAAAAAAAAACCCAAAATAAAACGTAATGCATTTACGCGAAGTGTTATATAGAATCAACCACTTTAAGGTTTTTTTTTGTATTTTAAAGCGACTGTTCAATTAATTGACATTCCATAAAACCATTAAAAAAATAAAAATAAAAAATTCTTTTAGTAAACGTGGCTCCCCCACCAAATATAACGCACATAGTTCTTCCTTAGTAACATTTTGTTTGATCTGTGCGAGATGAAAGAAAAATTCACTAAATATATATTTTCATATTTTTTGTGCTGTTAGCATTTTTAGAAGGGAAGAGGAGGAGAGCGGTTAGGAAAACTGTGTAATTTTCTTTACAAAATTTTCTTTTCTATTCACAACGATTGAAACAAGAAATTTAACAATATTGGTAATAAATGTTCATGTTATTTAAATTTCCCCCGAGGGGAGTTCTTTACTTTATATACTTACGACGAATATGTAGTAGCGACACAACATAGTAATAACAACAGACCATATCACCAACAACAAAAACAACACAACGAAAGTCAACAATGGTAGTTTAGGCAGCAGTAAAATAGTCAACATACTCGTCGTACATTTCACAAGAAAATTTGGGTATAGGCATTGTACTCGGTTATACAAAGGGGTGGAGGTAGGAGCGCGATAAAAATGAATGTACGCAGAAAGAAAATTTGAAAAATTTTCAACATAACTTCCCATTCTCTCGGCATAGAAACGAGTACATACATTTTATTTAAAGAAAATATTTTTTGTTGAAATTCCTCCAGTATTCAAGAATTTAACAATTGGTTCGTTTTCTTTAACTTCTTACTTCTACTTCTGTTGATTCTTTTTGTTACTTCTGCGAATGGAATTCTAATTGTTTTGCTACTTAGATCTGTATACATATTTACATGTACATTAAGATGATGGATGGTTTTTCGAAATAATCATGGAATGGTTTATTATATACAAATTTTGTATCTATTCACTAACAACAGTTAGTTTTAAAATGATTTATGTTCATTTTGAAAAGATATTTAAGTTTTTAATTGACGGATTTGTGTAATCGTAATTCGTAATTAAATAACATTTATTTTATGTGCACAGGAAAACGTCACATACACATTTAACAAATCGTTTTGAAAAAGTGCAATTTCGCTCACCCCCAACATAATATGCAAGATGTCATATGCATGCGAATATTTAAATAATTCAAGAAGATTGTTTAGTATTTAATGTATAAACTAAATATAAAGTCCTGTAACATGCAATTTGTCAAAATGTAGGATCATTAATTATGCCAGAGTGTTTTGGAATACAAGACAAAGAAGGGCAAAATAAGGTTATTTTTTATGTTACCCAATTGAAAATGTAGCAAAAAATTTTTTAAGAATTTATTTCTAGATAAAGACGTTCTGTAGAGATCTTTAAAGCTGCCTGAAATTTTTTGGAGAAACGTGCATTACTGAATTGACGTGAAAAGAAGACGCAGATGGAATGACCAAGATGAGTACTGTGATCAACTATAATCGACACTAGCAGGACACAGAACATCGAGCTGACAACTGTCATGGTTAAACAAGCGTTAGATATGTTATCATGGAGAGATTGGAAGCCCTAGATTTCCACAAAAAAATATATACAAATTTACTGCAAAATGGCTCAAACCCATCTGACACAAATTCAAGGCCGTTGTCCGAAACGATGGTATCGTTTGGAAATTTCCACAGAGCCTTCACAGATTATCGACGTCGTCAATCGATGGCCAATACACTTGCTTCGCGCAAACTATTTCAGGCGGATGGCCTCTGAGTGAACGTGGTGCAGCTTGGAAAGAATATGGTGACGGTGGCGACTCGGAATGAAGATGCGAGCGGTATAAAAACCGCAACATTGCATGCAACATGACAATTTTTTTGCCTTGTTTCTCGTGGCCATTAATTGATCACGAGACGAAATCGTATAAGTATCGATGAAACTTTTTCAGAGTGAACGCGAATACCATAGCCTCTTGCTGGACTTACGGGTAGTTAATCACAGTTTTCGTAAAAACGATGAGCCGTGCATGATGGATTGATGGGTCGCTTGATTCCGTCTGGTACTTCCCTCCAATTAATACTCATATATCGCCAATACAAGGAATGCCGAGTACATTGCATGATGGAATTATCTGACTTGTATTCGGTCACCTGTTACCATACGACGAGGTTTAGGAATTTTTCTAAGCACAGATTTAACAAATTTTCTTGTTTATCAAACGGCTCCCATTAATACTCATATACCGCCGTTCACAAGGATTGCCAAGTATATTGGGCGATAGAATTGACTCGATTAGACCACATCGGACTTATATTCGGTCACCTGTTATCATACTGGGTTCGCCAATAAGAGGTTTCATCTTGAGCCTGCTATTTGGGCAGCTGTCAATTTTGAACTTGACATCTTTTGACATTTGACAAGTAAACACTACGCCATTACTATAACGGTACGATACACACGCTTCAACAACGCATTGAAATTGTTAAAATTCGTGTCCGTCACGCCGCCGGAACCAAACAACTATGGCACAAGTAGCACGATGCATTGTGCACTAAATGCTTTTTCAGCCAGAACTTTATAATTCTAGCTGGAACCTGATAAAGCCAGCCTGAACAATACAACAGCCAAACCAACTTAGACACAAATAGCACGTTGCATTGTGCAACATTGTGAACTATGTAATTTTTCAGACGGAATCTTACAAATCCAGAAATATACGCTTTTTCGAGAAAGAACCTTAAAAATTAAGCCGGAACCATACCCCATACAGCCATTGTGCACTATATAATTTTTCAACCAGAACCTTATAAATCCAGCAATATATGATTTTCTGGTGGAGCCTTATAATTCCAGCCGTAAACGATGGTATGGTAATATACAGTCAAACTATTTTTTTTCAGCCGGAACCTTATAATTTCATCTGGAACTTAATAAAGCCCGCCAAAACCATACTATAGACAAACGAACTATGGCACTAGAAGCACGATGCATTGTGTATCATTGTGCACTATATAATTTTTCAGCCGGAACCTCATAAATCCAGCAATACCCGATTTTTCGGGAAAACCCCTTACAATACAGCCGGAACCATAGCCTCTACAGCCAAACTAACTATGGTACATGTAGCACGATGCATTGTGTATCATTGTGCACTATATAATTTTTCACTCGGAACTTTATAATTCCTAGAACCTGGTAAAGCCAGTCAGTGTCATATTACAGCCAAAGCAACTATGGCACAAGTAGCATGATGCATTGTGCATCATTAAGCACGAGCCATGCGAGAGCCTTATAAATCCAGCAATATAAGATTTTTCGGGGAAAAAACCCTACGATTTCAGCCGAAACCTACATTTAAAATAACTATGGCACAAGTAGCACAATACATTGTGCAACAGGAACCTTATAATTTCGACCAGAACCTGATAAACACGGCCAGAACCGTACTACAGCCAAACTTACAATAGCACAAGTATCACGATGCATTGTGCATCATTGTGTACTATATTATTTTCAGTAATATAAGATTTTTTGAGAAAAAACCTTACAATTTCAGCCGGAACCGTACTCTCTACAGTCAAACTAACTATGGCACATGTAGCACGATGCATTGCCCATCATTGTGCACTATATAACTTTTCAGCCGGAACCTTATAAGTCCTGCACTACACGATTTTTCACACGAAACCTTATATACAGCCAAACTAACTATCAAACAAGAATCACAATGGATTTTGCATCATTGAGCGCTAAATTATTTTTCAGCCGAAACCTTATAATTCTATCTGGAACCTGTTAAAGCCAGCCAGAACCATACTACCATAAAGAGTAAGAAGCATGGTTGACGGTCATTGTGAACTAGCTAAAGTTTCAAGTGGAATTGTTTGGAAACATTATAATTCCCGATCCGCTAAAAGAGTTAATTAAATAAAAAGTTTAAATAACATTTAAAAAGTCCGAAAAAATGTAGTGCATTATGATGCACAATGCATCGTGCAACTTGTGCCATATAGTTAGTTTGGCTGTAGGTTCCGGCTGAAATTATAAGGTTTCCTCCGAAAAAAACTTATATTTATGGATTTATAAGGTTTCGAATGAAAAATATATAGTACTCCATGATGCATAATGAATCGTGCTATTTGCCGGTTTGGCTGTAATATGGTTCTGGCTAGCTTTATCAGGTTTTGGCCGGAATTATAAGGTATCGGCTGAAAAATTATACAGTGCACAATGATGCACAGTAGTGCATCGTGCTCTTGTACCATAGTTAGTTTGGCTGTAGAGGGTATGGTTTTGGCTGAAATTGTAAGGTTTTATTCCCGAAAAATCGTATGTTCCGGCAAAAAATATATAGTGATTAGTGCGTAATGATACACAATGCATCGTGCTATTTGTGCTATAGTTGGTTTGGCAGTAATATGGTACTGACTGGCTTTATCATGTTCTGGGAGGAATTATAAGGTTCAGTCTGAAAAATTATACAATGCATCGTGTTACTTGTGCCATAGTTAGTTTGGCTGTGAAGGGTATGGTTCCTGCTGAATTTGTAAGGTTTTTCAAGAAAATCGTATATTACTGGATTTATGAGGTTCCAGCTGAAAAATATATAGTGCTTAATGATGTACAATGCATTGTGCTACTTGTGCCATATTTGGTTTGGCTGTAATATGGTACTGTCTTGCTTTATTAGGTTCCGGCTGAAATTATAAGATTCCGACTGAAAAAACCTATAATGCACAATGATACACAATCCATTTTGCTCATTGTGATATAGTTAGTTTCACTGTATACTGCCATACCATGGTCTCCTGCAGGAATTATAAGTTTCCACCGAAAAATCATATATTGATGGATTTATAAGGTTCTGTCTGAAAAATTATATATTGTACAATCATTTACAATGCATCGTGCTACTTGTGCCATACTTAGTTTGGCTGTATAGGGTATGGTTCCAGCTGAATTTGTAAGGTTTTTTTTCGAAAAACCGTATATTTCTGGATTTGTACGGTTCCGGCTGAAAAACTATATAACGCACAATGATACACAATGCATCGTGCTACTAGTTTTATAGTTAGTTTGGCTGTTGTAGGGTTCTCGCTGACTTTATCAGGTTCCGGCTAGAATTAAAGCTTCTGGCTGAAAAAGCATTTAGTGCACAATGCATCGTGCTACTTGTGTCCTAGTTGTTTGGTTCTGGCTGATATGGTCCCGGCTGGTGTGACGGGTACTAAATTCACTAAAAAAATGTTGAAAATTTTGCAGTCACAGTTCGCAAAACTAAAGCACTTTTGTGTCGTCGTGAAACACTTTCTCGGTCGTCAATAGTAAACCTGCTGGAAAAATTGGAGCTGTTGGGATAAACTAGTGATGTGAAGAATCGAAACCGTGTGCGTCGCTGAAGAACAACGGAGAATATTACTGCTGTACCCCGTAGTGTTGACGAAAACAAACGACATTACACCGTATTTTGCATAAAGGGTTAGGTCTTAAGGCTTATAAAGTTCAGTTAACACAAGAACACAAGCCGGTCGATCATAATAAACGTCGTATCTTCGCTGATTGGGTCCTTCAAATGCATCAAAATGATCTGGATTTTCATCGAAAAATCTTCTTCAATGATGAGGCCCATTTTCACCTCGGAGGCTACGTTAATAAGCAGATTTGTTGCATTTGTGGCTCAGAAAATCCAAGAATGATTGTTGAACAGCCTCTCCATCCTCAACGTGTCACTGTTTGGTGCAGTTTTTGGGCTGGTGGTTTGAATGGACCTTACTTATTTGAAAATGAGGCTGATGAAACTGTTACGGTGGTCGGAATTGGAAGATATTGATGTGGATGACGTTTATTTTCAGCAAGATGGTGCCACACAACAACGAAACAATCGCAATTTTGCAAGAAAAGTTTCCTGACTGTGTTATTTCTCGAAGAGGTGATGACAATTGGCCACCGAGATCTTGTGATTTAACACCTTTAGACTTTTTTCTTTGGGACCACGTGAAAGATAAGGTATATGCCAATGCTCCACAATCGATTTAAGACCTTAAAAATGGAATTCGTGAAGTTATCGAGGATATACAGCTGCAAATGTGCGATTTGGTCATAGAAAATTTCATGAAAAGGATATTGTGCTGCCAACGTAGCCGTTGCGACCATTTGGCTGATATCGTTTTCAAATGTTAATGGCGTACAATGAAATAAACATTCGTTGATTTCTCTTAAAAAATACTCGTTTTTTTAATATCAAAATGAAACCTCTTATTGGAAACCCCTTTACGATGAGGATTAGGAAAATTTCTGGGCCCATATTTAACAAAGTTTCTTGTTTATAAACGGCTCCCATTAATACTGATAAATCGCCGTACACAAGGGTTGCCGGGTACGTTGGCGATGAAATTGACTCGATTAAACCACATCTGAGTTATTAGTAATATTTCTGGGCCGAGATTTAACAAATTTTCTTGTTTATCAAACATCTTGATAATTCCAGATAAAGAAAATTTGCGCCGCAGGCTCGTTTGTATATTGCCTTCCTTACGTAATTTAAAACAAATGCTCAATAGGAAAATCAATATTTTTCTGGAACCTTATAGAGTAACTAATAGATAAAAATAGTTTGCCAGCAAATTAGCCCCCACACATTTGTTCTAGACGACCGACTGGCCAGGGACTAACTTGGCCTAACAAGACGTTGAAAAGCTCATTCATGACCATCGTTGCGTCTGCTGTGTGGCTACGTGCCCCATCCTGCTGCAAACACACATGTGATAGACTTCCAACGTCAATTTCAAAAAAGTACGGACCAATGACACCAAACAGCACCTGTTCTGGATGCATTGCGACCTGATGAACCTCGTGTGGGCTGCCGTCGTCCCATATACGGCAGTTTTGCTTGTTAAGATAGCCATTCATCCAAAAATGCACAAAAAATGATTTTCCTCAAAAATTGAGATCCTTTTCCAAACGCTCCGTAGCTCAGTCAGCGAACAAACGGCTTTGTCTATGGTCATTAACTTTGAGCTCCTAGGTCAGTTGAATCTTGTACGGGTGTAGCCCCAAGCCCTGCATTATTCGCCAAGTTGAGGAATTGACTACCTCCGGTTCTCCTGTACACTTTCACGGACCGCGGCAGGGTTCTCGATCGATTAAGCGTTTCTTTGACGTACGAGTATTGGCTGATTGTTTATCGAACCGATTGTCGCGAATTTCGCCACCAACCGTTGGAGAGTCGACTTTGAAGGACTACAGCGTCTGCTATAAAATGAGCACTGAACGCTCATTTTGATAATAAAGTTTTATCATTTGGGCGTGCTGCTCAATCGTGTAACTTGTCATGGTGATTTGGCATCAGTGACTGAAAAAAACACCAGATTAGACAGAAGCCACCAAAACAACATAGCCGCCACAGACTGCCAACATCGAACCGCCTAAATTCAAAATCTCTTTAAGTGACTTTATCCAGGGCTGCCTACCACAAATTAACTAACACCAGTGCCGTTCTAAGATAATGTCAAGTATGTCTTGGGCATTCGATTAACAATACTTAATGCTTTGTGACTTGAGGAGTGAAGCGAATTGGGATTGGTTAGATTTATAGGATTTTGATAATGCGAGGAATTTGGGAAGTCTCTCTCTCCATTTTATCTAAAAAAAATCTTCAAGGTTTTTTTTAAATTTCTTGTCTGAGCCCGCCCCTATAGTGTTTTCCAGTTCTACGGCCGCCATATTGGTTTTGCTTGTTCTGAAACTTTACTTCAAAATAAGCAGCGTTCAATCAGGGTGCAGATTTCTGGGGTTTTAATCCAGCCAGGTCCTACTATGCAGTTCAGTTGCCCCACAGGTGACCCCCTTATATATTTGCCCGTTTGTCCTTCATATGATTAATAGATTCGGAGACTAGAGCCACTTTCAGGACCTCTCTTTCGTTTTCATAAATATGTGGGTTCTTGTCGATACTTCCAACAAGTGTTTTAGGGTTTCTACGTACGTTGTCTGATGTACATTCGTGACACATGCAAATATCTCAACAATTTTCTTGGTTGCTGTCCCAGATTATTTAGTGGAACCTGCATATTTCGAACCACATTTATATTCGCTGATAACAGCCACATTGTGACTTTACATTGTGGATGTAGAAAAGTGTTAAGCAACATTAAATAAAATTTAGTTTGTTTGTTCATTTTTAAGCATAAATATTTAAGACCGATTCCCCTTGGTAGAAAAAAACTCAAAACCACCACTCTATATCTAATATTAAATATTCAGACTAGATCAATCATCTAAAAACCGCACAAAATAATAATCATCTTATGCTTTTATCGTTAATCGTTAAGTATGTATTGCTAAAAAATATCCCATCTTTCATATTTCGGTCAGCAGGAAGCAAATTAATTTACTCCATACTTGTTGTCGTTTTTCTATTTTTCTAATGACACACAAAAATAGGAAATTTCCAACAGACAAGACTAAAAACAGGAAAAAATATTAATTAAATTTTGGAAAAATTCCAAAAATAAAAAAGAAACATGAAGACAAAACGACAGTTAAAAAAAGCCACAAAATTGTTGCCCAATATAGTATACAACAACAAAAAATCAATTTTTCATTTTTCCCATTTACTCTCGTATCTATTGAAAACAATGAAAAATCAGAATGAACATCAAAATTATAAAGAACTCCCCAATCCACAATACACTAGCTGCCACCCTCCACCAGAAACGAGTGATATATAACATCATACCGAGTAAAAATTTGTCTTGTTCTGTTATTCTCTCGAAATGACAACGTGAAATGAAAATATATCGATAAATTTTTCAAAATGCTGGTGATTCAACCAGCAACACAAAAAAAAATATACCAAACTTTTAAAGGATATATTTGGGTCAATAGATTTCGATTATTGCAATATCCTTTCACATCTTATGGACGAGACCGTACAACAGTGGCAAAAAATGCAATAAATAAAGTAAAAATGATATTTTTGTTGTTTTGCTGCTGTTATTATGTCGATGTCTTTAGAAGAAAAAAACACAAAAAGTCAACCCAAAGTTTTTTTTTTAAACCGCAGAAGAAACATCGCAAACAAATTTAACTTTTCGAAAAGAAAATTTATCTCTTCAATTTTTTTTTTTTTACTGATGGTGATCCTTTAAGGATAAACCTCTCATCATCAATATGGTGTATTATATACAGATATTATGAAGTGTAGATAGTGTGTGAAAGACATATATAGGAATGGTATATAAGTTACCCGCAATACTCGTTAGTTATTTGCGCCCACCCACAAGGCACATAAAATAGACGGAATAAGTCGGAATAGCAATCAAAAAATGTAGAAAAATATTTTGATTTAAAACAGTAAAAATGTTTAGGAAGCAAAAAAAGGACTAAACTAGAAAAAAAGAATAATATTATCCTTTCTTCCTTAAGATGTATTTTTTTCATTTTGTTTTGTTTCATGCTACGAATATTTGTATCTTCGGATGTTTTATAAGTTAGCAGCCTCGTTTTTGGCGGAAGTTAAATTTGTTTTTATTTGAGTTTATTTTTTTTTTGTCAAGAAAATGGGGCAAACATATTCGCGCCGGTTATATGTGGGGAAAAGCTTTTTATGGTACGCTTTGATTTGAATAACAAATCACCAGTATATGAGTTGTATACATACTCAAATGTGTGTATATTTTACCATCATTAGGACGAATTTGGATTAACATCCCATAAGTTTTTTTTACATTTGGTGGAAATACAAATTTAATGTACTGCGGAAAATTTATTTGATTTCTGCGAAAAGAAATATTTGTTGGTTGTAAATTTGGATCCAAATAAGGTAAAGTACATTAGTATTTTCCGATTTAAAGCTAAGAAGATAATGCTCTAAATTGTTGTGGATAATTTATCAAAAAATGGTCAATGACTAAATCTGGGAAAATCTACTATGTACGAGTAATTATGCGATTTTGGTAAAGCACTTTCAAGCAGTAGTTGAAGTAAAATTAATCATTGACATGACGAGCCTCAAATCGTTCTAACGTAGAGTTTTAGCCACTGATCGTTGCAGTTTGATGCACAATTGAATGTAACATTGCTTATCGAGTGTCTAATTCGAAGCTAAACATCTTCACCATACGTCAACAAATTTCAAATTTCATTCTCTTAACTTCCATATAATTTCTATACCACTAATTACTAATTACGGTCGCGAATCCGCTAACTTGCATTTAGTAATATTTGTCATGCAACTGATTCTTCTTTTCGCAGTCAACATCCTTATCACTCGTATACTGAAATGTCTAGCCTTACCTCCACCACAGAACTACCCCCTACTCGGTGAACCACTTCATCTCTCCTGCCTTCTTGCCATGAGAGTGCTCAGTAAGTTTTGTCATTCGATAAGAACGACAAACTTCACACGTGTGAAGTTTCATGTAGATCTGTCATATCATTCGTATATTAACAGCTGTTCAAAGTTGACGTGTTACAGTATTTTTTTATAATGGAAAGAATTGGATATCGTGCAGTGATAAAATTCTTATTTTTGGAAAGTGTATAGCACCAAGATAAATACATGAATGATTGTTAAGCGTGTGTACGAACTCTACCGGGTAGAAGAGCTAGGGATATCATTAGGCAGCGTAAGTAATATTTTGACTGAAGTTTTGAGTTTCAGAAAGCTGTGTATACAATGGGTGCCACATTCGCTAACAATGAAAACAAATCACATTCGAATGCGACTTTCTCAGCAACATTTGGTGCATTTGGAGAAAGGATAAAAAGGATTTTCTGTATCGTTTCATCACTATTGATAAAAATTGGGTCTAACACCATGATCCTCAATCAAAACAAGAGGCTAAGGAGTGGTGTGAACCCAGTACTTCAGCTCCGAAACGAGTTAGAGTCCAAAAATCGACCAATAAGGTGTTAACATCCGTTTTTTGGATGCAAAAGGAATTTTGTTCGTGGATTACCTTCAAACTGGTAAAACAATAAACTCAGATTGTTATTGTAATTTTTTGGATCAGCTGGATGTGTGATAAGAAAAAAAAAAAAGAAAAACAGAAGAAAAAAATATTTTTTCACCAAGTCAACGCACTCTCTCACACAGCTCAAAAAACCATCGTGAAAATCGGCGAATTTAAGTACGAATTGTTCCAACATATACCCTTTTCGCCATAATTAGCTCCCTCTGACTTCTGGCTGTTCTCTTCTAAAAAAAATTCATACGTGAGAAACGATTTTCGTCGAATGAGAATTCATTTCTTTCATTCATTTTTCCGGATTCTCATTTCAGGAATCGAATCCATAAATTAGAAGTATTTGCTGCAATTTAATGTTTTCTTCAAATTTGTAGAAACGGAAAAATAGAAAACAGGAAAACATCGTAGCTGTTTATTATTTAGTTGATTTCAGGATTTCGTTACAGTTATAGATCTGTATATCTATTTAATTGGAACGCATACGTTTTCAAAATGTCATATCATCACAACCGGGATCCGCTCGAAACGCGATATTCCAAAACGCGATATTTCGAAACGCGATATGGTACAGAATGTGTATTGTGAAGTGACAGGGCGCAGCAACCCGCCTGATATAACCCGGTCCTATACTCCAGTTCAAATCGATTTTAAAATTTTAAATTTGTATAATATCGCGTTTTGAAATATCGCACTTTGAAATATCGCATTTCAAATGGGGCCCATCACAACCCTCCCTGATGTTTAATATTCCACATTCTTCTAGCTTAATTGGGGTAACTGTTTTTCATTCCATTTGTGGTGTTCGTTAGTTTTAGCCCAATAGTTGGTAAAGTTGAATAACTTCATGTGCGAAAACTGTGATGGATCTCATTATTGTGTTGGAAAACGTTCATTTCTCACATACTGACGTCAGATTGTGTGTTGTATATTGGAGCAACATGAGCAAACCACAACTACTTATGAGTGTTTTATGCGGTTTTGCGGTGCGGGGTGCGGTTTTATGATAAACTGGTGAGCTTGGTGTTTCATAGGTATTGGTATTATTCGATATATGTTGTGAACACTTGAATGTATTAAAGGTATCTGAATGCTGAAAATAACTATGGCTCGTAACTTCATAAATATCAGTGAGATGATAACCAGGACGTGTCACTGCCGGTGGAGTATGGGCCATGATTTTCCATAATTCATTTTCTAGCTGTGTTGGAGAAATTAACTGTGAATTAATTATTCCATTATGCATATAAATGAGTATGTCAATCAGGGTTCTTCAACATTTCTGATGAGCAGCATGAGCTGTATGGACAACATGTCATTGGACATCTCTGAAAAAATGTAAGTTCGTTCATGAACTTTCTTTTGTGATGAACCTCATCCCCCGGCTTATTGTTGTTTGTTATAAACTGTTTCACTTTGCAATTTTCAATGATCGATTCGGCTTCTTAGTATGTTGGTATAAATAACTGGTCTTACCTATGAACCTTTTGAGTATTCTCTTCTGAATTTTCAAGGGAACAACTCTGGTTGACTTGTCATGTCCTGGGTGAATTTCTGATACTCTTCCCATTAGCCACTTGGTGGGTGGTAAATTTTAGTCCCTTTAACAACTAATTGGTTTTCCTTTATCGATTAGCTGCCACCTTGTTGATAGATTTTGGTTCGGAAACCCTCTCATCATCGAGCGGAGAGAGCGGGGAATCGCCAATTAAAAAATCTCCGGGTGTTAAACATTCAAGCTCATTAGGATCTTCTGATAGTGGATATACCGGTCTAGAATTTAATGTTGCTTCAACCTGGCACAACCCAGTTGTTAGTTCATCATAATATGTTAGTAGTAAGTACAGATACTGCGGACTTCTTCAAGTAGTGGCGATTTCATTCCTACTTCACATATGCCGCCGAAATGTAGTGAGCCTAGAGGAATGAAATGCCATTGAATCCCTTGGCTTGCTATTATGTTTGAAATGGAATCCGGCCATATCGCCGACAAAAACATCGCCGACCGGACAGATGGCCGACACCCACATGACCGACAGGAATTTTGGCCGAAAAGCTCATATCGCCGACACAACCAGATCGCCGATAAGCCACATCGCCAACACAACAACATCGCCGACAGACACATCGCCGACCGGACAGATGGCCGACAACCACGTCGCCGACAGGAATTTTGGACGACAAGCCCACATCGCCGTCACAACCAGATAACCGACAAGCCACATCGCCGACAGCAACATCGCCAGCAGCCACATCGCCGACAACAGCCACATCGCCGACAAACTCATCGCCAACAGCCACGTCGCCGACAGGAATTTTGACCGACAAGCCCACATCGCCGACACAAGACACAACCAGATCACCGACAAACCACATCGGCGACACAACAACATCGCCGACACCCACTTCGCCAATACCAACATCACCAACAACCACTTCGACGACACCCACATCGCCGACAACCACATCGCCGACACGGACAGATGGCCGACAAGCCCACATCGCCCACACAACCAGATCGCTGACAAGCCACATCGCCGACACAACAACATCGCCGACACCCACATCGCCGACACCGCATGTATGTGGAGATAGCCCCAAATTCCATCCCCGAAAAATGCGATGGCAACACTAATTAATGCTATCATGACATTTTTTATTCTCAGCCCAAAAAATCTCGGCATTTTTATTCTCAGCAGACACCCACTTCGCCGACACCCACATCGCCCACGACCACTTCGCTGACAGTCACATCGTCGACAGCCACATCGCCGACAACCACATCTCCGACAACCACATCGCCGACAAACACATCGCCGACACAACAACATCGCCGACACCCACATCGCTGCAATTATTGCTATCATGACATTTTTACTCTCAGAGAATATTTGCTATCATGATAGTTAAAAAATGTCACGACAGATTACAGTTCTAAACACCGGTGTGAAGTTTTGGACACTTTTAAATTTTTGGACACTTTTATAATTTGGACAGAAATTTACGCGAGTGTCCAAAAATAATTTTTTAGACATAATTTCGATTTTAGAAAGATATTTCAGCACATGTACATTTCTAAAAAATTTAAATACCAAAAAAAATTGTGTTTATAAAAAATATCAATTTTTTTGTACTTCATATAAATATTAACTTTTGAGAAACTAATTTAATTATCAAGAACATGCGGAATATGCGATCTCTCTATATCTCAGAGATTGGCTCCCCTAGTGGCTATATAGGTTTGAAAGGGGATACATTATGGAATTAAAATCACCTAATGACATTTTGAAATGAGCCGTAGGGCTCTCGTATGTAATTTTTGAACATTTACGCTATCCGCGATTTTTATGAAAGAATGTCGTTGTAGGTTATGGTAAATTACACAAATCTCAGAGATTGGCTCCCCTAGTGGCTATATACGTTTGGAAGGGGATACATTATGGAACTAAAATCACCTAATGTCATTTCGGAATGAGTCGTAAGGCTCTCGTATGTAATTTTTGAACATTTACGAAAGGATGTCGTTGTAGGCTATGGTAAATTACCCAAACCTATATTATTCAAAATATTTGCAAAAGCCGAAAAGTTCTTACTAAGAATGATTTTATCAAAATTTGTGTTTTCAAATCCATTTTCCGAATCTGCCAATTTATCAGAAAACCTTAGGTATGAAGTTCTAAGCCGATTATTCGCCTGTTTGGGCTGTAAAGTGGCCGAATTATGGTGGAATAACAGTTTATTATCAAAAATCGTTATTAAGTTTAATTTTTTTTTAGAAATGATTTAAACCAGTTACAAATTTAATTTAGAATCATTTTGGTATAGTATAAAGGCCTCCTCCACCTGCTTGTATGTCGACGGGTGGTTTATGTGAAATGGTTGTGTTTGCCTTAAAATTTATTTTATTAGTTTTCATTCCTCCAATTCCAGTAATATGAAAATCTGATCGGAGTTTTGCTAGGTTGAGTAGCTCGGCACCTGCCTGCGTGATGAATGATTAGCCTGGGTCTTCGAAGTGACTTGTAGCGTTGATCAATGCTGTAGCTAACAAGGGTACCTTATTATGTACAGTGCATTTGTTGTTGTTTTTCTCAGAATTGAGAATTGTGGATGTTGTCACTTCCCTTGTGTGCAGCAATGTGTGATGCCTTTTTTGACATACAACATAGGTTTCCTTACTGTGAAATGAAAATTTGTTGCGTGTAGAGGTTAGACAAATACTGTGATACAGGCTGGCTACTGCCAACCTGCAGATATCACTAAGCGCACGCAGAGGCCTCCACGGTGATTTTTGCCGGCTACATTCTCATTGAGAAGTGCGAAGGGTCGTGGGGATTGAGGCATGCGTGGCTCCTGCCTTACACCGTGATTACAGATAGTTAAAAGGGAAAAAACGCAAATAATAATTACCAAGTTCCGCCGAAATTTGTCGGCCGGAACCTGAGGAACGAACAGCAGAAAAGAATTAAATAAAAAAAATTATAACGGAAGAGAGGCGCCTTAGTGCGCGCATCCGTCCGAATTCAAACGGTGGTAAACACCGGTTTCGAATCCAGATGCGGACACCAAAGGACCGCCAATCCTACACAGACCGTTATTTCAGCGCTCGATTACAAATGAAATTTAAAAATAAAAAAAATTGAAAATATATAAAAAAATAATCAAAAAAAAATAAAATAAATTGTACCTTAATTACGAAAAATTTCATCGTTGCGGCCTTGAGCGGCCGTCATGTCTCATGTGGTGCCATACCCGGACCATTGCGGCTTTATGTGCCGCTACCCCACCGTTGCGGCCCCTAGAGAATTTCCTTAGGGGAAACCACACAATAGCATAAAGTTCAAAACTTTTTATTAAACCACATAATACGACACTGGGTTTTTAAGTAAAATCAACGACCTTAGTTAATCACTTGTTGTTATTTAAAGTGTTATCCCAACAACGTTAAATTATTTCCCAAAAAGAACTCTTAACAATTTTTTTATTCCACACACAGAAAAAGAAAAATAACAAAATTTGAGAAAAAGGTTTTTATAAACAATTTTTATATTTTCTAGTTACACTTTTTTGTATAAAAGATTTTATTTAATTTTTTAATTATTTTTAATCTTTTAATACACAAAATTCCGCACAAGACTATACCTACGGCTATCAAATTATATCCGAGACTTTTTTATAAAAACAAAACGAGACTTTTCAATATTCCAAACTAAACTTTTATATTCTTCCAAATTCCACACAAGACTGAATTAATTAAAAAAAGAATTGTCTTTCTTCTCTGTTTTTCGTTTACATCAATTCGCATTGATGTAAATGAGAGGCATATAAGAAAAACATTCTTATGAATGTTTTGCTTTGCACTCACTCGATGCGCATTGATTTCGTTCCCTCGTTATTCTTCTTACCCCTGCGCAACCACACGATGAGGTACAAAACAAAACGACGTGAGTGCGTTCAGCGCACAATAAACAAACAACTCCGAAAGCGAAGACACAAACCGAAGGGAATATAAAATACAAATATTGAGCAATCAAATGGAAAGTAAAGATACCAACCGGGAGGGGAGGAATATAAAACAAACAAAAATTGTGGTTGCGACCACACAGTCGTAACAACTGCATAAATTGTTCGTGCTGCTATTTTGTATCTTTCCAGAACTTGCATCTTCTTAAAAACTATAGGCCAGTTGTTATTTGTTGTGTGGTTGGTGCTCTGTTTTGTTGTACACCCTTTGTTGTTTGGGATGTGTTTAGAGATTGGAAACGAAATTGTAAAAAATTTAAGAATTCTCTTAAATATTGAATTGATTCACCAGAGTAACTTCATATATAGTATCTCTCTGTCCAGCTTTCTTAACACTAATGGAATTTGTTTAGTTGTTGGAAATTTTCAATTATTGTGTCGTGCAGAGCTTTTATTGCATTTGCTGACTCGGAGTTGTACGTTGGGAGATTCAAGAGCGTATTTACGTGATTGGTAACAAGTAAACGCTTGCTGTTAAATCGGTCTACAATTCTTTTGACAGCATCCGCATAATTTACTCCAGATGTTGATATGTGTTCAAACTCAACTATTGTGTTTATTGTATTCGTGTGGCTTAGAATAAAAGCTTTGTATTGTTCACATGGAGATGGAGTTGAGCTATATAACTGAGCTCGCTGTTATCTGTTTACCTAGCATATTTGGAGGTGTGAGATGGAAGAGAAAATTAAGTTACGATTTCTCATCGATACTAGTGCGGACGCTTCAGTTGTACCAACCAGGCACCTCCTTTCACATATCTATAACTTCTTCCTTAACCTTCACGGCTGCACGCCATTTTCACAAAAATTAACCTCGTACGTGCTTATTACCAAATATCAGTAGCAAAAGAATGCCATATATGGGTTGAGAAAACGTTTCAATGACTAATGGATGAAGTAACAAATGGTCTCGATTTTGTATACGTTTATCGACGACATGTTGGTGGCCAGCAGACACGAATCAGAACATCGAAATAATTTAAATATTTTGTTTGTAGTCAGGCAGTCAAAGTGAACGTCATGAAATCGCAAAAACTGGTGTCAAACCATCTGCGGATCGAATCTCAAATCAGGCAATCGAAACCTTCCCCAACCAACTTCTATCAGGCAAGTGCAGACTTCCGTGGGCATGATTAATTATTATCATCGCTTCATCCCTCTACTTAGCTGAACATCTGTCTCAAATGCATAGTCATTTAAGCAATCTAGAAATGTAATTAAGAAAAATCTATTCGCATGGCCACTTGAAAGTGAGGAAGCTTTAAATTCAACTAAAGTGTGCTCAGACTACACTTCTTATCCACCCATCGAATCGTGACCCACTACGTATTAGCACAGATGCTTCTAGAGTTGTTGTTTGCGCTGTATTAGAGCAACTACATGGTAGAAATTGGAAACCTCTTTCTTTCTTTTCCAAAAAGCTTTCACCTACCAAACAGAAATATTCTGCTTTTGACAGAGATATCTGTCTCTTGGCCTTTAAATTACGCAATTAAACATATTCGTTATTTTGTCGAAGGTGAAGAGTTTTCATCAAAATCAACCATTTTACCGCCACAATCAGAGCTAAGTCGGAACGCAGTCCTCGAATTCAAACCCGATCAGGTATTTCATTTTAGTGCGAAACGTCTACCAGTGCAAAACGCCTCTACATTCCAAATGAAATGCGTCGAAATATCTTTCAGATGCTTTACGGACTTTATTTATCCAAGAGTTCGTGCCACACGAAAAATTATCTCGTCCAAGTATTTTTAGCCTAACATGAATATGGGGTACTGGTCCAAAATATGTATCGCTTGCCAGAATCGAAAAGTTAACCGACATACTCACTCTGAGCTCGGATGGTTTAATATTCGTTACGGACTAGGCCGCTGTTGGATCTGCTTTCCCCAGGGATTTTAAGTTGCTTAGAATATTTAAAGCTGTCCACCAAACAGTAGCCTCATATAATAAAATGGGCCTCCAAGCCCCATCTTTTCCAATGGTATTTTTATTGGAGTAAAGCGCTATTGTAGCTTTCTTTATCTTTCTAATGTGATATGTATTTAAGCTTAGCTTAGCTTACTATCGCGAATGTGATCCAGATACTTGGCTTTGTCATTCAAGGTCAATATAATTTAGTTTAAAAAAGGAGGCTCGATCTAAGCAAGTTTTAATTTCATACAGAAACGGACCAACTCAATAGACCAATCGAGGAGAATGTCAAGAACACTTTGCTTGCGGGGATAAGGGGCAACCGTTTAAGCAATTACTTTAAAATTGCTCCTTTCCAGGTTTAATAACAGGTCACCAAGTTTTATTGTCCCCATAACATCGATTTTTCACGGCATCACGTCTAAGGAAGTCTAACGACATCAAATCGAACCTGCACAGTGGCCAAATGACCTCACCAAAACGGCTGAATACACTGCTATCGTATTTAGTGTAGAAAATAACGGGTTTAATGGATGGTGTCACACAAAATCGGATGTCATCGCTCTGTAGCTCTCTCCGCTGACTCTAACATGATTAGTGTCAACTGAGAGTCCTACAGGTTTTCAGAATCTAAAATTCGGCAATCTTGCTTATTTACATCGCCATCACTCTTGATGGACGGAGGAGGGGGAGTTGATCGTTAACCCTTAATTTCTTTCGTTAACCCAAAATAAGTTTTCAATAATTTCCAAAGTTGATCAACCGTAAATGTGTTCATTTCGAACCGCGGAAATATGCTGTGCTCTTGTCAATATCAAAATAAAAAATTTCCGGTATAAGGTTTTTTTGAGCAGAGAAACTGTAACCTTGATAATAGCAATTTCTCACCGAATGTTTTGAGTAGTTTATCACTTGTATCTTAGTAACTTGTCACAATGTCTAGAAGTAGCTTTTTATTGGGCCAGTGATAAAATAACCAATATTTCCTGTGGAAAAACAAGTCACTTTCTCCACTCGGTAAAACCTAATACCGGAATATGTCCTTTAGAGATAGGTCATTTCGACCTTATAGTGGTACATTGTCCCAATATCAAGAAGTGGTTATTATTGTCGCACATTTATAAAATTCTCAATATTTTGAGCGAAAAATGCAAATAAACGATTCTTTTAATGTTTATGTGAAAGCTTTAAATTTTATTAATTTTAACTAATTCTGTCAAGATTTTAGTCACATATCTATTTGGATTTTTGTTAGAAAATTCACATCGGCTCACAAATGACAACAACAAAGGGAAAGGGAGTGTGAATCGTGATTTGGAGTCAAATATACTCCATGGTAGTGGTAGGAGAGGACGGGTCTACCGGTGTCCAGGAGATCGATTTTCGCAGTGCTGTTTTGCTGAAACAGTCTCATACAGCGGCGGTTCTTTCGTGGTGTGGTCTGGCATATCGCTTAAGGAAAAAACTGATCTTGTTTTTATACCTGATGGCGGCCGTAGAGAAGGTTTGACCGCTGGGAGATATATCGACGACATTCTCAGCTCGAATCACTCAGCAGTTCATGGATGAGTTTGAGCTCGAGACGATGAAGTAGTCAGCCCTCAGTTCAGACATAAATCCAATTGATAATTTATGGGACGAACTGAAACAAGGGGTCCGAGCCAGCAGTCCGGTACCATCAGTGACCTCAAAATTATGTCGCATGAGGAGTGCGGTGCGATCCCCCAAGTCTTTGTCAAAATTTTTAAAACGTCAATGGAGGGCCGCATGCAAACCGTTATAGACGCAAGGGGGGCAATACTAAGTATTAACCAATAAAACTGTTTTTGTTTTGCTTGAATTTTTCATCATTTGTAATTTAAATTTAAATATCACCAATATTTTTTTCATAATCATTTTGCTTGCGTTTTCATTCAAAATTCATTATAATATAAAGTACTAAACCAATTTTCATGAAAATAGTGTCATTTTAATCATGCTTTCGAAAAAATTATGTTTTGTGAAAATCGGTTAAACCGTTTGAATCGATTTAGTTGCTCGCGAGTGTAGCTTAATAAAAGACAGGTACTGGGTTCGAATTTTGCCAGAGGTAGAATATAAAGGCTAATCTGACTACGGTGGTTGATATTAATAAACACAAATATGGAGTTGTGTTGGAGTTCGGCAAGGATCACAGGGCGGCCGGGACCCATCTTCCAAGTTCAATAATTAATAATAACAACCCTCAACGACCTATTACCCCTGCCAACCGCACGCAGGAGTTAACCACAAAAGCATAGTTTGGAAGCAAATTGCTCCGGTCTAGTGGAAATAAAATCTCAATTAACCTGTTTGGCAATATGTTATATAAAACCATATTATCATTTCTCACCGTACACATCCGCAACCTGATAAAAAATTTTAAACACAAAGTATTTTATTCAATTTTCCGTTTTTTTTTTTTTTTTTGGTTGGTCGCTTTATTTAATTTTCCATTCATAATGCTGATGTTGATTTAGATACATTGTCTAGCCAATTCAATTTGCCATCCATAAATTTCATAAAACTCGGAAGAACAAAAATCAAACAAAAACGGGTGAGATTTTCAATATTTTAATCACGCACCCAAAAACGGAGAGGAAAAAAAAACATCGACACGGTGTACGTTTTATGTAACCAGGAAAATCTACTGTAACTGGAGTACAGTAATAAAAATGGATTTATATGTGTGATGAAAATGAAAATCAAATAAACAATTTTTCCAACTTAAATTTCAATAAATTTATTACTCCTCTATTCTTATTTTTCCGATTCGTAAGCACGTTCTCGAGAGGAATTTGGTTTTTTGTGTATATGATATTTTGATTTTCGGAAAATTACTATCGAATGAATTGACATGGAAATATAAGCAGATTTGGTACATTTTCGTTTTACCATTATTCAACTATTTTATGGTACCGGGACGAGGTACGAATATTATTTTTTGATCTGGCAAAATATTCAAACATTTAAATCAGAATCAATATGTTTTGCATGATTGGTGTTGTTGCCGTTGTGATTGAATTGTGTTGGCAAGTTTATTCCGTTACATGTATTAAACTTGTGAGAGGCGAGCATAACATTTCAAGCAAAGAGAATAGAATTTTATAAAGAGTAATGAAACAAAAGAAAATATTTCATTAAAAAATTCATGGGTTATGCAATTCAAATGGGTTATACACTAACACCAGTTTATTTATTTTATAGTTGTTATTTATGGGAAAATCCCAGTGAAATTCACTTGGAAAATCACGGGGGAATTCCGGAAAAAACCCAGAAAAAATCACCGTTGAAAATGGGGATAAGATTGGGGACAAAATTGGGGATAATGTTCGGAACAAAAATTGATTGATTGATTGATTGATTGGACTGTAGAACCAAGTACTTGACGAGTGTCCCGGTTAACGCCGGGCCTATTCCTACAGCCTTTTTACACATAACAATAGGAGGGATAGGAAAGGTTTTTTTTTTTTTTTGGGACAGAACGACCCGGTTTCAGACACCTAGCGATCGTACGGCACAACACAATTCTAATCTACTTCTAATCTACGGAGGGGGGATAAAGGTTTAATAGGTTCAATGGATAACGATGATATTGGTCTTCAAAAATTGCTTCTTTAAATCAGCAACCTGATAAAAAAATAATATTATTTCACGAGCATCTGGAAATTCCCTGAAATATAATTCAACATTAATAATTTCCAGCTACCTAAAATAAAATTGATTGATTAATTCACTCCGAATACAGTCACCTAGGTAAATCCGATAGTGAGTAATACAAACAACACAATTCTAAACTACACAATCATCAATTAATATTTTAAAGAAGTATTAGTCCACAAACATCTTAAGACTCCTGAAATTTAATTCTTCATTAATGTTTTTCGGCTTCCTAAATAATACAAACATTTATTGATTAATCCTCCTAAAACTCAACAACTTACAAAAGAATTTCCTGAAATCATAGTTATTAGAATTATATTAATAATAAAACTAAACTGAAATCCAGTAGCATTAAAAAATTATACTGTAAACATGGTTGGGCTGTATAGTACTTAAATTGTCAGACTAATATTTTGAAACTTACAACCAATTTCTCAGAATTCCATCGTCAAACAGCGAAACACTTAACATCAAATTGGTAAGAAACACAAATCGAAATATACAAAATTTTCAAGATCAGTCTCGAAATAACACCAACGATAAATTTTGTTTTACGCCGCAATGATTTCATTGGGTAATTTAACTATATCCCGCGAATCTCTTTTTAATTAATTTGTCCAAGATAAAAAGGTAATTCAATTATTACAACAATAATGTTAGTTCCGAATAATGAAAATTAACAGAATTATTCATTAATTTTACAAGTATGAGCACTTTAAGTAAGAACTAACAAGCAATTTATTCAAGATTTCAATATTCTTAGCTTATTAAGGAATCAAATCAATTGCATACATTAAAGGGGCAATTAAATATCTATACTTAAAAGATTTTTTCTCAGTACAATACAGCCATATCCTTCATAATAAGCCAAGCTTAATAGTGAAATTTTATTTGCACGTAACAGTACATAATAACAATCTTAAGAGTTTATACAAAATAATAAGAAATCATATAGTGATTTAAACAAATAATTAATCGTTCGTTAAGAGTTAAACTTAATAACATCACAATACTGTTAGTAAGATAAAAATTAATTTACATTTAGCGTTCATCTTCTGAGTATATTTCATTTGTAACTTATTTATTAATACTTTAACTTATGGAAGTTTATAAAATTCCAGGAGATGGTAATTGCCTTTTTAATTCTCCATCAGCTACAAATGAAAGAAAGAAAGAACGAAAGAACCCCAGAAACCATCCTGCAGTGTTAATCAGTTACGGACTATCGTAACTGAGTACCTCAGGAATAATCTTAATGATTACATTCCAACGTTCTATATATTCATCTAACCTTAAATTGTCTGAAAGTGATTTAATAACAAAATATTTAACTAATTTACAACAAGATGGTTTCTAGGTTGGTGCTGAATGTCTATCAGCAATTTCAAAATTAAAAAAAAAAATCATAAAAATTAATGTGCATTACCCAAATTCCCAACACCAACATAATGTTCGGAACAAAAATGGGGACAAAGTTGCGGACAAAATTGGGCCCAAAATTGGGGACAAAATTGGAGACAAAACTGGGGACGAAGTTGGGGACAAAATTAAGGACAAAATTGGGGCAAAAATGGGGACAAAATTGGGAACAAAGTTGGGGACAAAATTGAGGACAAAATTGGGGACAAAGTTGGGGACAAAATTGGGGACAAAGTTGGGGACAAAATTTGAGACAAACTTGGAGACAAAAATGGGGACAAAATTTGGAACAAAAATGGGGATAAAAATGGAGACAAAGTTCGGAATAAAAATGGGGACTAAGTTTGGCACAAAAATGGGGACAAAATTGGGGACAATGTTGGGGACAAAAATGGGGACGAAGTTGTGGGCAAAATTGGGGACAAAAATGGGGACTAAAATAGGAATAAAAATGGGGACAAATAAAGGACAAAGTTGAGGGAAAAATTGGGGCAAAATGGGGAACAAAAATGGGGACAAAAAAGGGGCCGAAGTTGGAGGCAAAGTTCAATACAAAGCTGGGTAGAAAGTTGAGGTCAAAGTTGGGGACAAATTTGGTGTCAAAGTTGGAAACAAAGTTGGGGGCAAAGTTGGGGTCAAAGTTGGGGGCAAAAATAGAGACAAAAATGGGGACAAAAACAGGGACAAAGTTGGGGATAAAAATCGGACAAAGCTTGGTACAAAGTTGGGATCAAATTTGAGGACAAAATTGGGTTCAAATTTGAGGACAAAATTGGAGACAAAATTGGGGACAAAGTTAGGCATAGTTTTGTTTTTGACCCATAATTTTCTTTTGAGTCCATACTATGCGGAGTTATGGATATCAATGAAAAAGTAGACGCGTTCATTAACTGTTTGCTAAGATAACTACTTTGAGTCCGTCAACAAGAACGACCAATTTTGTGAAGTAATCATTTATGGCAAAAAACGTAACCGGTTGTGGACACCCTTTGAAAACTCGCTGAAAATAGGAATAGTTGAAGGTAAACCTAATTCGAAAGTAGTTCGAGATTTATTAATTTTAAAATCCTTCAGTGGCAAAAATAACAAAAAACGCTTTTTATTAAACTATTTATCGTCTTCCTCAACTTCTAAGTCAGAAACACGATGTTTGCATGTGAAATAGCTGAAATTCATGTCAGCGCAGTTCAAATATATAGACCGTTTGCAATGTAGTTCCCTTCATTTTTTACACTTTTTCGAATAGGAGAGGGTTGTTTGCTTAGCGGCTTTCTCCTTTAAAGCAGCAATGCTTCCTGAAGAAGTAAGCATGGTTTACGACCACGAGTTAAAGGCTTTTGTCGTGGAGCTGCCTGCAGGGGCCAATTTTGTACAAGCGGTTCGTTCAAGACGCTGTAGCTGCAGCTTCTTTTACATTCCGCTCAACCGCTTGAAATAAATCAACGTCAGAGTAGATGTCTGGGTCGTAAGGATGAATTCCGGATGCTCTGAAGCCGGATTTAATGACTTTGGGTGTCAATGCCAGATCAAAAGTCGTACAGACAAGGCAAGCAATGTGACGAATCTCCACTACCTAAAAGAACGAGATGAAAATTAAAATTTTCAGATCGAGATTGGCATTCATTTTTTGCCATGCAGAACACTGTGACTTGTAAAAGGTTTTTATCGGTCCGAAAATAGACACATCTAAAGACTATAGTTTGTGACTACAGTGCGGTGGAAAAGAAACAATATGCACTCCGTTGGCAATGGCGATATCGATGGTTTCAATTGATAGATGTGAAGCATGTCTGTCGAGAAGCAACAGCACAGGGGAAGCTAACTAAGGTTTTGTGAAATTTATAAAATGCCATCATTCCACTTTCAGCGGCTTCAAGCTTTTCGACACGTCACATATCCTTCATGGTAATCACCTTGCCAATTTTTGTCGGCATCGTTGAAAACCCGCTTTCATCCATGTTGTAGATATTCGTTGACTTGAAGTGATGTTCATAGTTTTGACAAAATTTCTCGACATTTCATTCACAAAAGCCTTTCACGCGCTGTATGGATGTTTGTTCCGGGGTGCGTAAAACGAAGTCAGTTTGGCGGCGCATAAAATTATAATACCAATATTTTCCCGCTTTCTCGCCATCATTCCAAATTGGCGATTGTACTTCAAGTTTCTTAGCGATTTGGGACTCCAATTCACGCAGCTCGTTGGTGCTGAGGCCGTAATATTGGATGACACACTTCCAAATATATTGGACAAGGTCCCTCTCGTGGATCGGTTTGAAAATCTTTAAAAACATTCCAGTTGAACACAAAATGGTTTTCAGCGAAGGAAATGAAGAGTAAGCAGAAACTCACAATTTTTGATAGAGTCCGTTGGTTGCATTCACGAACGAAATCCAACAATACAGCATCCTCCATAGATGACAAGTCGCCAAACATACGTTCCGCTTTATGCAGATATCGTTGCAAACTACTCCGCGCAATTCCATAGGTTTGTACAATCGACTTAATGTGCTTTTTTTAACTAAGCAATCCTCAGTGGCACGAACCAGCATATCAAAAGCAATTGAAGCTGATTCAGTTGATTACTTCGAGGTGGTCATGGTAAAAAATACGTTAAAATGTTAATAGAATATGTTATGTCAGCATAAACGATGACATCTGACAGTTTTTCATTCAAACAGACACTTTAAATGAAAAAAAGAGAGTGTCCATAACCGGCTACATTTAAGTGCCCACAACCGGAAATTACGATCATTCTCGGAGTAACCAAAAAAAATGTGATGCATCATGATTTTGATATAAATCGAAGTGGCATCCCAAATCACAACGAAAATACTGTAGAAATATCGATACTACTCACCTGTTTGAGATTATTCACTTTGATTTATCGCACTTTTGAAAAATTGGAAAATTACAATTGCGTTGATTTTTACGGACTTTTTTTCAATGTAATCGTAGGTAATGAACAAGCTCGTCCATTCACTTCGATACTAGCTCGAAAAATACCATATTTGCATTCTGCAAAACGCTATTCAGCGATGCGCACAACCGGAGAGCGCCCATCAACCGGAGACTCTTCCTTTTGTTTATCTTAAGATAATCGCACAATAAAATTATTGTCTCGGGGTTGCATTAATTGTATTACCTTACCTTAATCACTCGACCACCTAATGCTACCTCTATGATCGTGTGAAATTATGCAATATGTCTTAGTGTTCTAGTGAATTATTATAAATTCTCTAAAAACTTATTAAACTTTAATTTTTTAACTTTGATGCGTTTCAATTAAAGGCAAGCATATTCGAAGATACAAAAAAAATGTAATCTTCTTGTTCGGAACAAGACACATAGGTATAGAGGATATCGGCATAACAATAAATAAAATCATTACACAGGAAATTGAATTTTCTCAAGTAATCAAAAAATGTTTTATAAATATTTCAAATTTATTTGGATACGAGAGCAAAAAATTTTCAAGATTAATTATTCTAAAAATAATTCCTAACTCAACTTTCTTGTACGCAGATACTCGGTATTATTGAACTTCTCCAAAATATATATGTTTACGAATTATTTAAATGTAAAAATTATTTTGATATAACGCACCATAATCGAAAAATTAAGTCAATTGGAAATTTTTAAATTTGTTTTTTGCGGGAAAACTTTTTACCGAGCTTTAGCATTTTAAAATGCTTTTGATATGTGTTGCACGTGTTGGTGTGTCTTTTATGGTTATATCACGACTTTTGGAAATTAAGAAAGTTTTTATCGGATATTATTGAAATTTTTTAAGATAAATGGTTTAAGACAACAACAAATGTATTGTTATATGGCGTTAAAATTGCGAAATGTCGTTATTTTGTAGTATTCACTGTTTTTAATGGTTCTCATAATAAATGGTCCGCTTGTTGTGTATTTAATTGTGTTATATGCAAACAGTTTTTGAAACTACTTTTGTATCATCACCAATCCAAAAATTTGAATATTTTATATGTTGCAAAAACTTTAGTATAGGGCGTTACAGAATTGCTTCGAGAGATTTATAAGTCACTGAACTATTATGGTGTTATCATATTTTATCTGTACATAACTTTTTTGCATGAATAATCATAAAAATGAACATCACACATGACATCTTAACTTTTTAAATATATTCATATATGTAGACGATGTATGTCATTTTTTAGTCCAATTAAAAATTTTCCTTAAACTTTGGTACGGGATTCTTCGTCTTTCAAGTATGTGTGTATGTAGATAACTAGACGACACTTTATCTAATTTGAATTTTGTTAAATATTATGCATATTTATGTATCGTCGGTCTCATATATTTAATTGGCTGGCAACGATAAAATATTGACACATCTTACTATGGTAACAAAATGTGTTACAGTGAAACAAATTATAACTAAAAACTTTATCTCAATAAATATTTAATTGATTTACATTACATACATGCGACAAAAACTTTTCTTTAAACTCCAAATTAATTTTAAGTTTATTAACCTTCTTACATATAAAATGTTACAAAACTTTTCTAATGACGAGAATGACAGAAGATTTATAAATCTAATTATAACGAGTAATTTCCCATAACTTAATGAATTGGAAATTAGATATAGTAATTTGATTACATCTTACGCTACTCAAAATAAATAATAATAATTAATAATTAGCTGTATAATTAATTGTGACAAGAGAGATAAAGAAATGAAAATTATTAAAATAAAGCTCAAAAAAGTTTAAACAATCTTTTTAATTAAGTTTAGTGACATCTGTACAACATTATGTGGAACTACTTACAATAAACTGTAAATTTGTTAATCATCATTTAGGCGTGATCAAATTATATTTTATTTGCCAGTAGCGGCTGATTTTTTAAATTTATCGATTATATTTTGCTTTTGGTCTAGGGATTAGTGCGCCTACCGCGGGTCGGAGCAAGTCCACTAAGTCTAAACAACTAGTTGAGAAGTTAAAGGTTATTTTAATTCTGGTTCTTTATTTAAAATATTATGGTTTATATCCGTTTTCGGCCGGATAATTTTTTTTTCTTAAAATTAAATCCACCGTACACAAATGTGTACGTAAAAAATGACAGATTGTAATGTCTTCCGGACTTTAACGGATACATCCGAATCTGTTGTTACAGCTGTTGAGTGACGATGTAATATGATTAAGCTGATGGTAGTCGTTACAATTATGGCGGCGCGAACATATGTCGTGGCGTAGTGATGAATATCGTGGTTGTTCAACTCGTTATACGTTCCTTGGTTCTTTTTAAGGTCCCTTATTGAGGTTACTAAATTATTAATGTCGGTATCATCGAAGATGATGGGCAAATTTAGCCGGTGAATTGTAAGTTGGTATCGGAATGCCTTATTCTGATAGGTAGTGTATGTTGTTTTGCTATACAAAGTGATTGAATCTCCCTTGAGTGTGCAATGCTTCGATACTTGAATTATCCTATTTCCTGAAATTGTTATTGGAGTGATGGTAGTGTTGCATATGTTGCCGAAAATGTAGTCTTTTTTGCTACAAATATCCAGCTGCTTGACGTATGAAGTTCTAACCAGAAAATACTTGGTGGTGTTGAATGGATGGCACAGCTTTTTGGAATGTGAGGTTCATAATGTAGTAATCCTATTTCACAGCGACCATCCTTAGACTTAACATTTTGTAGCGGTTTATTCAGATCACAAACGAAGTGAGCGTTTTGAATAATTTGACATGTTTGGAAGTTAAACTATGTTGCAAAATAATATGTCTCGTTGATCGAGTACCCCAAACAGCTCGTTTGCCATATTTCCAAGAATATTGAATGGAGACCTCCATCAGACTAAAGATTGTTGGTTTACTGGTGTCCAATATTTGGTTTCTATCTTCCACTTCATTTAACAGATAACTCACTTGGTTGGAGATTCTGAAGCAGACGTCATTGTTTTTCAGGAATCTCGAATTTTGTTTGCACTTGACGGACAGTTGATTTTTTGCTTCTTGTAATTCACTGGACTCCAACCAATAGTTTGCTAAATAATAATACATGATTAGCTCCCACTCGCTTCTTAGGATATTGGCTTTTCCAATTTCGTCAGAAAAGATCCCTGGTTGAATTTGAAAATGTGTGACGTTATTCGCTGTAGTTGATGTTGAGGGAAGGAAACAAAGTACAGTAGTAGTATAAGAGACGGCTTTCATCCAGGGTGTAATTTTGGTCTTGTGATGTTAGCGAGGTTTCTTCAGCTTTTAGTTTAACTCTTCTACTTTTTGGATCACTTTTGGATTGACCATCTCTCTCATCTAGCCGTGAGTTGGTATTTTTGCACTTCTTTCTTCTCTTTGAATATTATTTTCACGTTTTCCAAAAATTCTTGTTGGAGGTGTAATCGTATTACGGTTAATTGATATCATCAATGGAGGAAGATTTTGGATTTATTATGGTTGTTTTTGTAGGTGGTGATGAACTTGTTTGTGGGTGTTTTGCTTCCGTATGGATTGGCAAAGAAGATACTTTGCATATTGGTCTCTTAAAGAGAGTTCCGCCCAGCCATCGAATTGTGGTTACGCGGATCTTATAATCATTGTCTGGATGTAGTTCAGTAATTCGTGCCATAAGCCATCTGGTTGGAGATTATCTTTCATCTCTAATTAGTACTAACTGGCCTGATTGTTGGTTTTGTTGTGCATCTTTCTATTTTGCTCGTTGTTATAGGTGTAGAGGATGGTCAAGAGACTCATCTGTGAGGAGCAATCAGGGTATCTCTTATCAAAAATGACTATTAATACTGCTAAGTCTGTTGGATCATTTGTGATTGGGCTTAACGGCCGGAAATTTAGACATGTTTCGTTTTGTGCAACTACAGTTGATAATTCTAGCTATCTTTTTTAAATGATTTTTTTTTTAATTTCACTGCAGTTTCCCAGAGACCGCCAAAGTTTGATGCTGTTGGTCAGATAATGTGTAAGGTTGATCCATGTCTAGCTAATTGTTCCTTAATTAGCTCATTTGCTTCGTTTAGCGCCCTGGTGTTTTCTGTTTGCAGCTCGTGATTCGCCCCTATGAAGGTTGTTCCCTTATCACTGTAAATATCTGTACATAGAGAATGGTCTCGCTGGTATGACTTTAGCTCCGGGTCAATTTCCCATTAGTTGATGTTTTTCTATTGTTAAACCGATGACATCTAACACATGATTTGATTTGTTGTTGAATGCATCTGCGTCCATTTGTTATCCAAAACCTCTTACGGATAAACTCTAATGTTAGTTGTGTTCCTCTAGCCTATACTTGCATGGAAGATGGGTCGGCCCATGAGTTTTGCACTCCGATAGGCGGTCATAAATGTGTTACATTTCACCACAGCTTTAACCACTATGCCATTTGGTCGGTGAATGAACGCATACTGTTTTCAGTATTTTGTTAATTGAGGTAAACCTTTGCAGCAGATGTTGGATGAATTTGTTTTTTGTTCTGCGGAGGATCATTTAACAGAAGAGGTTGCTCTGTGTTTGGAATTGCAGATCGTTATAGCTACTTTGGTCCATGCCACCATAATGGATGTGATTGTACTTGCTCGAGTAGTAAAGCCTCGCATAATTCTAGTTTTGGCAGCGATATCTTGGTTTTTATTGGGCTACCTTTGTTTTAGCTGATATTAGTGACGTAGAGCGATATTGCTATTTTCGTCTATAGTTACATAATAAACTGCGGCAGCGTAGTCACATAATCCATGGATTCGTCCAATTTTGTGGCTTTTGTGCTTGATCCAACGTGGTATACGGTTTATTTCTTTTCGTAATTGTTCGTCCCATGATACTCCCGCAAGCCATAATTCTTGCATTAATAATTTTGCTTGAATAACTGTTGGCCAGCCCAGTGGATCAAAAAATTTAGATGTTTGTGATGGTAGTTGCTTCTTGGTTGTTTCAATGCTGTTTTTGTTGGTGTTGGACTTAAATTCAAAGTTATCGCTTTTTGGTTGCCAATAAATTCCGAGAGTTTTAACTGTATTATCTGACTGGATTGGTAACTTTCCATTATGCTGCAGTTTTTTTTGGTCTGTTTGACAAAAGGTGGGAATTGTTGCTGGCTCGTTTATGTAACTTAAAACCACCACACTTTAATATTTGAATCAGTTCGTGTTGTGTTTTTAGGATTTGTTCTAAATTATCACCGCCTCGGCTAACTGTTGTTAATTTATATTCGTTGATTGGCTCTATTTGTGAATTATGCCATAAGATTTTTTTGGTAATGTTGATCTTCCTCATTTATTTTTATAAATAAAAAAAATCGCATTCGAGTTGACATCAAATCATTTTGAATAGTAGGACCCACGAGTTGATTGCCATTAAGACTTATTCCATTTGATGTTTTGGAGGACGCGTCGAACACAGTTTTGTTGTTACACTTTCTTCGTTGATAACTGCATGGTGAGGGATGTAGTAGTCTTCTTTGTGTTCTGATGGTTTTTTATTACAAATTTTCATATGTCCCAAGACTATATATTCCTGGATGCATTGTTGTATATATATGCTACCGCCATTGTCTTAGATTTGTTTAGTTTTTTTTATAGTTGTAAGAACCTTCCTAACGCCAGATTCCTTGATTGTCCTATGAACACTTACTACGTATCTTCCTGTTGATTCTTGGGTATGCGTTCTTATAAAATGTTCTTCGGATTGTTGTTCTTATTGTGTTATACCCTGTTCTTCTTACAGTTCTTCTAATTCCCAGAATTTTTTTAAAGCTTTTCATCGATTTCTGTGAGTGTAATTAAACATTGGATTTCTGATGCCGCGTTGTTTGTTGCTCCGATAATTGTTCATCCTAGTTCAGTGCGTTGTGCTATTGGTTAGCCGTAACACCCTTTTGATAGTTCATTTAGTATCATTGGATAATGATCAGCCAGTAATAGCATTTCGATCTTGTCTGGTTGATTGTAGTCTTGTGCTTCCACTGCCAAGCATTTATGTGTTGGTCTGGTAATATTTTAGTTAATTTATCGATTACTAATGCCTTTATCTCCATAAAAAATTTCAACGGAAATCTTGGCTGTATTTCGCAATTTATATACTTGTTTATTATTCCAGCCTTTGTTTGTCCAATCCTGGATATTTCTATGTTTTTTTGCCACTGCTAGTTTAACCTACTTACCACCTTGGATTTTTACTAAGGCTGTACTTAAAATTGTATGATCGTACGTTGATGGATATTTCCCATTGTCTCTTTCCATTCTATTGTTGGCCTATCGTTTACTGTTGGTTCCGGTGGTGAGTGTAATAAAGGTTGATGCCGTCCCTTGCAGGTGGACATTTGTTGTTTTTTCTGCAATTTATTGTTAGATGGTTTTGTAAAAGGCAGGTTTATGCTTAATTCCTTGAATCGTGAACATGTATCCAGTTTTTGGTTCTTTTGACAGCATACGCAAATGGTTGTTGATTGTTGCTGATTTGTTGTAGATGTAAATACCGGTCTTTGTGGTTGGGCCCTTGGTTGATGAGATGGTGTGAATCTGTTACCTCCAATTGATTCCAATCATTAAAATCGTTTTTACAAAAATTTTAGGAATTGGTTTGTGATTGGAAATTCTTGTGGATTCTCCAGCGAACTTTCATATAGGCGCCTTGATTCATTATCTAGTTCTTTCGATAAGGTTCATCATGGATTCCATGTTTCAATATCGATTTCTGTGTTTCTTTGTTAAGGTTTGTCACAAGTAGTCTTTTGTTGTTAAATCTATTTTGTAAGATTTTCCAGGGTGTGGTGTTATTTTCTCCAGCGAGTTCTATGTGGCTTAAAAAAATTTGTGCAGAGTCTCCTATGTGGTTTTTCAGGTAATTCATCTTGTGTGTGCTTGTTAGGTTCGTGTTTTCGTGAACTAACCTTTTGAAGGTATCAGCAAATCCGGTCCATTTCATGTAATCACCATTGAATGTTGAAATGTCGACGGCTTGTAGGAGAATTTCCATGGGTTTTATATCGTAAGTTTTCTTCTGAAGATTTGATACAAAGTGTTTCATGAAGTTCCATGATTTGCATCATCATCCTGTCTTATTTCTTCAGCTGAACGTATTTCTTGATATAATCCCCATATTCGGATGTTCTGTTGTTTAAGTTTTGTTGGTAGTTGCACATTTATGAAGATGTTGAAGAGTTCTCAGTTACCTGACTTTTCATAACATAAATGAATTTGGTGAATGTCTCCACGATGTTTCTTCTTTCTTGAAAATACCCGTGTGTATACTCGATTTCTGGAATGCAGGCCTGCAGAACCTTGACCAACGTATTAAAATTGACCATCAACCAGATCTCTCAAGAGGCCAAACGACACAGCCGATTGGAACGAATATTGTTATTGGGACTGCTCCTGTCGATCCCGATTCTAACAAAATTATATCCGATGTAACTCCGAAGAAATGGTTTTTTGTATCCAGAATATCAACGTCTACTATTGATGAACAGTTTAAAAATTTTGTTAATCGAAGATTTTAAATATCGAGTTCCATCTCAATTCTATGAACCAAGACCATTTTGTCAAAGATTACATTTCGCCCTTGACAAAATCGCCCTTGATGCAACTGTATTGGAGAAGTTACTTTCACCGTCATCCGGGTCACAAAATATTCTCGTTAAAGAGTACTGGGCTCTCCGTGGAAAGTTTCGTCATCAAAATCGAGCTCAATTTCTAGATTAACTACATATGCCAAATCGAATTCAGTGCCTTATGATAAAAATCTCTCTATATTTTTTTTCTATACATATTGTTGGAAGGTCATCGCAGTCCGTTTTTATAACTTCGATATTAGTACTGAATATGATATTTATATAACTACGGAAAATAAGTTCCATGAATCCATTGATAATGTTGAGTTTTTCCCCTCAAATCTTGTGGTATACCGTTGTGACCGGTCTTCTTATAATAGTTCAAAAACATCAAGACCAGGAGGAGGCGTTTTAATTGCAGTTGATAAAAATATTTCTAGTCAAGCATTGGATACTCCACCTTCATTAGAATGTGTAGCTGTTCAACTTAACATATTCTGTCAAACAACTATAATCGTCACCATCTACATACCACCGCGAACTAGTTTAGAAATTTATTCAATATTTACTGCATTTATGTACAATCTGATGTGAAAATTTGATAAAGTGAGCACAAATTTTATCGTAACCAGAGATTTCAACCTACCAAATATTATATGGGTATGACGAACATGATTTTTTATTACCAACTAACGTAACATCAGCTATTGAGCATAATTTTTTAGACGCAGTATATGTGTGTGCCGCTCCAGTGGCACAGTGGTCAGCATGCTTGCTCTAGCGACCGGATATCCCTGGTTCGATTCCCGGTGGTGACAAGGAAAAAACTTCATGACTGGTTTAGGATCAATGAATTAATCACTCATTATCCGGAATGAAAATATGATTATGAAACCTCATTTTGGAGGCCAAATCCCTTGATGGGATATAGTGCCAGAGAAAGAGTATCTATGTGTGGTTTAAATCTAAATAATTTTATAAAAAATTATAGAAATCGGTCATTACCAGAAACCGGACTATAATGGTTTTGAAGTTCAAGAATTGTCCTGTATACACAACAAGTGGGAAAAACATTTTTTTATTTAGAGCTCCGCTATATAGTCATCTGAATTCGTAGAAGATGTCCATTACCATAAACCGAACTATATAAATTTTGAAGCTCAGAAATTTGCATGTCTGCACAACAAGTGACAATAAAGTTCTATGATTTAGAGCTTCGCTACAGTCGTCTGAATTTGTAGAAGATGTCCATTACCAGAAACCGGACTATATAGGTTTTAAAGTGTAGACAGGCCAATCCCTGAACTACATATTTTATAAATTCAGATGGCTATCATAGCGAAGCACTAAATCATAGAATTGTTTCGCCACTTGTTGTATAAACAGGACAATCCCAACTACAAAACCTATATCGTCCGGTATCTGGTAATGGACATCTACTATGAATTTAGACGACTATAGCGGAGCTAATTCTAAACAAGATTTTTTTTACCTCTTGTTAAATTTAACCGTTTGAGTCCCGGACGGTATTGAAAAAACGATGTCGAAGAATACCAAACAGCGCGATCGCGCTTGTTTTATTTTATGTCCAAAAATACCAAGCGGCACGATAGCACTTTGTTTATTTTATATCGATGAATCCCAATCGAAGCAATTCGCTGTTTGAATAATACAGTATCGATTATGATGGGATTGGGTATGTCGGATGGAAATGGGATTTTTAAACGATTTTTGGCCATTTTCCAGAACTTCTTCCAAAAATCAATTAATAATCCCATGATCCAGTTCCGTTCCAGGTGGCCATATTCCAGAAATTCATTCAATAATAATTTAAGAATCCCATTTCCATCCAATACAGCCAATCCCAACATTAATCAGCTAAGAAATGCCTGAGTTCATTCCCAGATGGCCATATTCCAGAAATACTTCTAAAAACTGTTTATGAATCCCATTTCCACCCAACAAACAAAATCCCTTCATAATCGGTTAAGAGATGAACGAGTTCTGTCCTAGGTGGTCATATTCCAGAACAAGTGCAAAATCTATAGTCGATCAAATTTTAAAACATTCGGATTTAACGGACTCCCTAATTAGTCCGTCCGAGGTTTAACTGTATTTTTTATATTAAAAATTTTGTTATTTGTATAAAATAGTTTAATAAGTTCATTATTGTGCGACCTTCATTTTATTGAATATTAAAAGAAAAAGGTTTAACAGCAACCTAAGAAATATCTAAGTTAGAACAGAAAAAATGTTAATTAATTTAAAAGAAAATAAAAATTTATAATTAGATTAATATTTTTAAATAGCAGTTTGTTTTCTCAATATGAATATCATACGCGTTGATATTAATCCAAAACAACAAAGTTAACTAAGAAGAATTTTTTAATCGTCCGTGAATTTATTTATTTAAGAATTTTTTCGGCTTTTCGGACAAAATATTATTTTAATGGACACCCATACAATGTTTACGACTATTTTAGTCGCAGAAAACAAAGAGGCCATTTATTAACAATATTTCTACCACAAAAGTAGAAAAAATGCACTCCCCTCCCCCAAGTTTCTGATTTAGTGATATATAATTCGCTAAATCGATATGTTCTTGTTTTGTATTATCGGTACAAAGCAAGAGTGGAATTTTTGCAGTTTGGTCGTTGCAACCTGATGAGTAGACCAACTTTTTATCAGTACGAAACCAAGCTGCCAAGAAGCTACAGGGAGTTCTCATTTTTGCAAGGGTTTGTGTTCTTTGTATACACAAGTACGCCCTGGGGTTAAAGGTTTGGGGGAGGGGAGTGCATTTTTTCTACTTTTGTGGTAGAAATATTGTTAATAAATGGCCTCTTTGTTTTCTGCGACTAAAATAGTCGTAAACATTGTATGGGTGTCCATTAAAATAATATTTTGTCCGAAAAGCCGAAAAAATTCTTAAATAAATAAATTCACGGACGATTAAAAAATTCTTCTTAATTAAATGTGTTGGCTTGTTACACACACATAGTGAGAATTTCCTGTGGTTTTCTGATTTAGTGATATATAATTCGCTAAATCGATATGTTCTTGTTTTGTATTATCGGTACAAAGCAAGAGTGGAATTTTTGCAGTTTGGTCGTTGCAACCTGATGAGTAGACCAACTTTTTATCAGTACGAAACCAAGCTGCCAAGAAGCTACCTAAGGGAGTTCTCATTTTTGCAAGGGTTTGTGTTCTTTGTATACACAAGTACGCCCTGGGGTTAAAGGTTTGGGGGAGGGGAGTGCATTTTTTCTACTTTTGTGGTAGAAATATTGTTAATAAATGGCCTCTTTGTTTTCTGCGACTAAAATAGTCGTAAACATTGTATGGGTGTCCATTAAAATAATATTTTGTCCGAAAAGCCGAAAAAATTCTTAAACAAAGTTAACATTCGTAAAAGTTTGGTTTTCGTTTTGTATTACGTTTTCTCTTTTTGTTTTGGGTTTTCTCGTCATAAAAACTGAACAGCGCGATCGCGCTGCTTGGTATTCAAACGGTTAAATTCACTCGACTATAGCGAAGCTCTAAATCATAGAATTTTTTTGCCTCTTATTATTTAAACAGGCCAATCCCTGAACTACAAAACCTATATAGTCCGGTTTCATGTAATGGCCATCTACTACGAATTAAGACGACTATAGTGGAGCTCTAAATCAATTGTTTTGCCTCTTGTTATTTAAATTCAGATTACTATAGACTTCGCTCTAAATCATACATTTTTTTTACTATAGCGAAGCTCTTACTCATAGAATTTTTTGCCACTTGTTGTGAAAACATTCCAATTCCTGAACTACAATACTTTGAGGTACACAGTAATTCATATTCATAAGTATATTTATTAAATATTAATTAAAGTGGAATATTGACAATTTGTAGAAGAAAACAAATTTTTGTGACATTGTTGTTTTTTACAAATTAAATTATATAATTTTTATTTTGCTTATAGTGAATATATAACACAAGTTAAAATGTCAATCGGCTTTTATTTATAAGGGCCGCCATTTCGTGTATTATTTTTCATAATAATTTTTCTTACTATCGTTATATTTTTATATCGTGATAGTTGTAGTTTCATTATAATTTCTAAAATATATAATTCATTATAATTTCTAAAATATATAATTTTGAAATTGTTAAAATATCAATATTTGCTCTCCCTTGAAATTATTATTTGAAAAATCTATAATTACTTCAGTTTTTCCACAAGCAGATGATCGTTCTAATGTAGCCAATTACAGAGGATCTCTATTTTATCATCAATCCTTAAGCTCCTTAAGGCCATATTGACAAGATACATTTTTTTAACATAAAGAATTGCATTTCTCAACATCTCGGTACGGTTTTTTCAAAGGTAGATCCACAACAACTAATCTTATTGAGTATCAATGTAAAACTGTTCATACATTTTAGTCGCAGAGTCAACTTGATGCCGGTTTTGTTGATCTCACAAAAGCGTTTGACTCTGTTTAACATCAAATCATCATACATAAACTCAAGTTGTTTGGACTATCTGAAAAGTTCGTTAATTGGGTAGGTTCATATATATCTGACCGTGTTCAATATATTAGGTTAAATCGTGTGAAATTAGATAAAATGAACGCTCTTTCCGGTGTTCCGCAGGGCTCACACCTTGGTCCTCTATTATTTACAATATGTGTAAATGACTTGATGGATGTATTGCATTACTCTATAAGGGACTTATGTATGCAAATGATCTCAAACTTCTCTGTCGCATTGTTGCTAAATTACAATCTGACCTGAAATCAGTATTCTTGTAGTGTGCAGGAATCATTTAAAATTAAATACTAAGAAGTGTGCTTGGGAGGAACGTTTGACCCTTGAGTTTTTTTTCCGCATATTCATAAAATAATATCAAAATCGTCATCTTTGTTGGGTTTTATACAGCGTCTCTCTAAAGAATTTAAAGAAAAGAGGACTCTAAAAATCTTATATTCATCAATGGTTCGATCAAATTTAGAATATGCTATAGTCGTGTGGGCTCCTTTTCATAATGTTCATATTGAACGAATAGAAAAAATTCAAAGAACATTTACTCGACAAATCTTTTTTAAATTTAATCTCTTTAACATGGACAGACGACTGACTTAGTTACAATACGAGATGTTTCGTTTTAAATTTAGTGCCCTTGTCAATCAGACGTTGTTTTGCTGCAGCTTTATTTGTGGATGATGTTTTGGAAGCAAGGAATGATTGTCACAACTTAGAACAAGGTCTTTATTGATACCGGATTTTCATCCGTCCAATTACTCAGTACACCAATCAATTAATTTTATGATTGCGAACTTTAACAATTTCTGTGATATTTTTGATTTCGGAATGACTAAACCTTGTTTCAAAAATAAACTGAAAGAGAACTTTAAAATTTCTATGTTTGTGACTTAAAGGAAACTTAATCTTCGTCGTGTTTTAATGAGATTTCCGTAATTTTATGCAATACTGATATAAAAATGTAAATTTTGTAAATTTTGAGATTTTTATGCAATCGACTTGTGATTAATTTATTTTTATTATGTAATTTTAAGATCTTGGAATTTATTGTAATAATCATTAGCGATTACTTATCCTGTGGATTATAATTTTTGTAAATAAATAAATAAAACGAAATTTGCATGCCAAATATTATCCAATATATTCATCAAAGAATTTACCCGACTTGATAAATTTAATTTTGCTGCTTGTTGCGCAGTTTTTTTTTTGTTTTTGTTGTATTTCAACGTTGATTAGCCCGTCGGTTGTTGCTTGGCTTCGAAGGACCGTTCAGGAATTAGTGCGCCGTGGTTATATAAAATGATTACATTGATTGATTACATTGATTACAACAAAAATGTTTTCCCGCATTTTACCTAAAGTAATGCAAGTTTGTTTCTACGCAATATAGCTATATGCTTATTTAGCATTATTTATTTTAAGTTCAATACATTATTTTAACACACTACTACTAAATTATGTTTAACTGGTTGGTGTGTTCATGGTCTGAACACACAACGAAATCATTTTTTAAATATTTATTGTTATCAAAAAATACTATAAATATTTTGTAAATCGTAAACATTTTGTACCAAAAAAAATATAATTTTCTAATTCTTCTATCAAAACAATAAACAGTAAAGAGATTATTGATTTAAATAACCGAATCACCCTTTGTTTACAAAACAACCATACCAAGAAATTAAATTTTAAGCCCCCTGAGTGATAGATACACTGTACACTGTACAATTAAATGCAAATCCACTTAAAATTACATTTCCATCTCCTCCGATGACTAAAAAAAAATTAAAATAAATAGAAACCAAAAATTTTCCAAATTTCCTTGTTGAAAATAATTACGTTGTAAATTGTTATTATTTTATGTCGAAAAGCAAATCTCGCACATTTTAAACTTGTTTGTAAAATCGTTCGTTCGTACTTACATATCTTTTCGATTATTTATTTTACTTAAGAAATAATAAACAAAAATTTGTCACGTTCGACGAATTAATTTTAAAATATTTTTATTTTACATTACAGCAAAAATCAAATAGAATTAAATCGAGATTTAAAATTTTAATTAAAATTGGAACGAACGAAATCAAAATATTGTTTCTAAGCTGCGACCGAAATGTCTTGATGTAAATGTAAAGTGGTTTACTGTTTACATTCCAACAGCAGATTTTTAATATGACATTTAATGAATTAAAAAATTAACCCTGTAATTTAAGATGCTTCATATTGCGTTATCTTATCTATAAATCTGTTCAATTAAAATTTAAATCAAAATATAAAATATACCCCCTATATACGATTCGTCTACATGAGTACACCCACACCCACATACCAAAAATCAACTTTTCTAATTTAAAATATTTTTAGATTCGATTCGATCAAAAATTTGATTGACCAATTCATTAAATTATTCGAAAAACATAAAAACAATATAAAAATCTAATTGAAGCTCTCGTATGTGTTATAAAACATATTACGGACGTACAAAGTGTCTAGAGAAGATATTACTGTACATATGATACAATGGAGAATTATTTACCACAGAAAAAAAAATACAAAAACTGTCCATCATTTTGTCAATCAATTAACAACTCATTGAACAAATTAAATTGGATATTTTTCTAATTGTTGTATTATTTGGGTGTACGTAGATGATTATTAGAAATAATTTGAAATTATGTTATATCGGAATATGTGTCTACGTACATTACAGTAATAAAGAACATAATGTTTTCACGCTGCCACTTTGTAAATTGAAGCTGATGGATTACATTTTTTTAGAAATTGACATATAGGTCATAATTTAATTTGGCATTTCGTGTACAATTATGTACCAGTCTAGAGAAAGCAGAATTAATAGTCAGTAGAAAACCTTAGTCCTAGGAGTTAACAAACTTAATATTCCTAGTAAACGTGGCACGCCGGTCGAAAACCATTAGACAGTACAGACTTAGTTAAGTTTAAAAATACCTGGATTTCCAAACTGCAAAAAGTTGGAGCGTACACCTGAAATCCTGCACGTGCCGTCGATATGATAATTGTCGACAATTGCTTATAAATGTAAAATGCACTGACGATGAAGGATGAGAATATACGGGTCAGGTTCGGCCATTATCAATACAGATATATGAAATTATGGATATAGATAACGGGAAAACTCACCACTGGCTTTAAAGAATCGGTTGGTTGTGTAAGTTGGTCCGCAATCCCATATAAATTTGATCTCGCCTTTGTTGCCTGTTTCACACCTGTCAGTTTAGACCCGGGTATGCGTGTGGATGAACACTCAGACATGACTCGATGCAGTTTAAATTCAAGATTTGGAGCTAGCTTCTCAAGACCTTGGTGCTAACTTTTGTCGGAAGCTTAAGCTAAATCAAAAGAAAATTCTGGAGCTTATTTTCTTATTCTCAAGTGCATCCGCAACAACATTAGTTATTCTGTGAGCTTGTTCGACAGGTGAGTGATTTTCTTTAAATCCAAATTCGTGTTTGAGTAGGTTTGTATAGGTTTGAGCTAATTGAGCAGAAGTTTTTCAAATATTTGAAGATTTTTTACCTTATGCTGATTTACCAGGTTTAGGGATCATAATTACTTCAGCCACCTTTCATTGGCATGCAACATATTTCACAATGAAGGCTGCATTAATTATTTAAACTACTTTTCGCAAGCTTTTCTCGGGAATGGCTTTCACAATTTGCTTACTAATTACGTCATAACCTGAAGCTTTTCCGATATTTAAATTATTATTGATTTCATTTTCTAGTTTCAATAAAGTCACATGTCTTATGTTAAGATCATCTATTTTATTTATGGCAATTGGATTTTCATTTACCGTTTGTCTCGGTAATGGTTGTTGAAAAGTTTCTTCCAAATGAACAGCAAATAGAGAAACTTTCTGCCTGTCAATTTTAACCTTTAAACTTTTTCGTGGAGCACAGGTTTGTTGCTTTCCCATGCTGCTTGTTGTCAATTCGGCTTGTCCAGCTCTTTCTGTGCGTTTTTGTGCGCTTAGAGTTTTTTGAACGTATCGAAAAGGTCATCTGTGATTACGTGCAGCGGATCCTAAATTAAACAAAGTTTGAAAGTAAAAGGATTAAGACGGATAGGGCGTCTAGAAGAAAATATAAATTTTAATAATACCATCACGTGACAGGTACACCAATCCAAGCCCTCTGTATTTCTTGTCGCAACGTCACTGCGTATGAATGACAAGGTACGTAGGGATGTCCGGTTCTTGAAGATTGAATTGCATAGGTGTTACACAGACGTTAATCTACAGTTTGTTGAAGCAGCCCAGAAAGAAATAACCGTCAGTTGAAATACCGGGGCATCATTTGCAAACCGATTTACCAACAATAACGGGGACTAAGTAAAAGGTAATTTATAAAAAGAGAAAGCAACTAAAATCCTAGTATCTTGGAACATCCTTCAGCAACTGAGGTAGGACTGAATTTAATTGACGGCAGGACAGAAAAAATTAAAATGCGAAAAAACTTTGCCAGAAGGATGCATTGGCCGATGCTATCAAGAGTCTTACTAAATAGTAACATGGTATATGTTCTTCCGAGCCAACCAATGTGGAACGGCTTTAGAAAACATTTTCGAGATAGAATACGAGTTGGTCCTTGTTCAACCATCACAAACTTCAAGTTATCAAGTATTCTTGAACTTGAGCATTATATTTTATCGGGAAAGAGATACGAGGCAATTTTCAGAAAGTGGGAAGGCTAGCTTAACAAATTTTGTAGGAATGTCATTTAAACAAATTGCGTTTGATTTACGATGAACGAACTGTTAGACTGTGTCGCGTAATTTGTGGTAGGGCTTGAACTACATCGTAATGATGTAAAATGAGGGGCTCCCCTCTTCCAACCTTGTTAAAGGCGACTTGTATGTTGATTACCTGTATAAAGTATGGACGAAATTTTCTCTTAAGCCTCGTAACCAGTGAAATGAAATTATTGCAATCTGTACAGCAGGTCGTTCCAACCGATAATCCGCTAAAAGCACGGAAAGCCATGTTCCTCATGGACATTCATGGAAAATCTCAGGAAATTCACATGCCAGGTTTAGTCACCACAACCCTAGTTCGAAAAAATATGTACAGATTAAAAAGAACAAGCAGGAATGAATTGGGGGTCTCAACTTGCTCACAGGTTAGGAAAATCCTATCTAAGTCATCGTAGTATAAATGTAGACTCGAAATAAAGTAACTGTAATCCCTGTAACTGACGGATGCGGCGATCCCCTAATTAGAAAGGCAAAAAGAAGAAAATATTAAGGCAATTACGGGCGATAGATCGTCATTTAGAAATATTTTCATATTGAACACTACCAGAATATAAATACGGTTAAATTCGTTATCGAAGGTCGTTCTCTTAGAAAGCCATGCTGATTTTCAGAAAACAATATTCTACATTGAATATAAAGAAGTTCAAACTCAATACTTTCAAATGTCTTAGGAATAGTGGACAGTTGTGTAATTGACCTATAATTGAAGATTCTGACTAACAGCTGTTCTTGTGGATCGGAACTGTAAGAACTTCGTCTAAATTGATGGACATATTCCGTGCAGGAAAAGAAAAGAGTTGAAAGTGATTGTACCAAGCTACCAAAGAAAGGTGACAAGTCATCAGGACCAGCGGAAAAGCATGTTTTAGTTAGATGCGTGGATTCCACAGTAAAACAAACTTTTTCCAGTTAAAAATTACTGGGAAACCGAAAAGAGAAGAATAAATTTAAATTAAGTTAGAGTGATAAAGACAGCGACTTTTGTTTGTTTTTAATAGCAAAATTTATAGTCAAAATAGTGACAGATTGGGGGCAACATACCTTAAAAAAATTGGAAAATAAAGCATTTTAACAAAACACAAAATTTTCAAAAATTTATTTTACCCTACAATGAACGTGTTTCATGAAGCGGCACAAAAAAATAATCCCGCGTTCCATTTTTTCCTTGATATTTCACTATAATATTTTTTCAACCATAAAATTGTCGTAGTGTGCGAAAAATATTTCTCATCGCATACTATTTTTTGAATGTGTGTTAAAAATGTTGCCACAAAAAGTATTGAGTTTCATACTTTTTATGGCAACATTTTCCTCGAAGCTGTCGTTGGATAAGTTAAAATCAAATTCATATTTCACGATGTTAAAATATTGTAATAGTCATGGTGTTGTTGCCACCGTAGTTTGTGGAATGGTGTTCAAGATCCAAAAATCTACGATTTCGCAGCTTCCTACTCGGAGTGTATATTTTATATATTTTCCTCGTTGTATGGTGATCCACCGTTCCGTTATACTTAATGCAGCCTTGCTAAACTCATTGACATCAAATCTTATGCTTGGTCTTACTTAACCATGCCAGTATGTCTTCCAGGGGGGGAACCAGAGAGGAGTTGTAATCTGAAGGAATAATTAATTGCAACTTTACTAGTTGCCATAATACAACCAGAAAGAGCATTTGCAAAAACAGGAATCAGGGGACACAAAGGATATACATATAGCTAGGCGATTGATATCGAAATAGTAAGCTGTCTTACTGTGTACCGAAATTTACTCCTACAATGGAATTTACTTTGTCGGGGCAAACGCTGTATTAAAAAAATTGCTATTATACATCTATGTTACCATTGATGGAACCAACTGGCACTTCACCGCATGTCACACTCCACATTTCTTAGATATCTGAGATGCTAGAGTGAAATCAGTGAAATTTCCGAATAGTAGCGCCTCTGACTTAGCAGCAATATTTCCAGGGCACTTTTTAATTGGCAATTCTGTTAAGGCACCACCTTGTCCTGACATTCACTTAGGGGAATTTGGGACTCCGAGACAACATCCACAGAGACAATCAAAACATTTACGGAGATCAAGCAAATCAAGTGGCATTAGCAATATTCTCTATGTGCTGTGATCTAAATTCTTTTAACCGGTCCACCAGGATAAACTTCAAGGAATTAGGCAAGAGAACTTTAAAATAGCCTACACAGAGTTAGAGTCGGTTTGTATGGAGCTGCCCGGTTAAACATTCTACATCAAATTCTACTCTCACGACCTTTCATGCACTTAGTCGATTATCATGACCCTGTACGAGACTAACTTCGACTCGAGGTTTTAACAGGTTTCTGTTTATCAAATGTACCGTGTTTGCTTGTCAATGATGAAGACACTCATGAACATTTTCGAAACGAATATTTCATGGTTGTTTATAACGTCGGTTTTTTGACCACCGTAGTTGGGCTTACGGCGAAACTTTTAGGATAAATTAGTTTTATTAATAGAGTTTTAGTTATTTTGGTTCCCTTTCGACCCAAATTAAAGAAAAATGCGGGCCGCACTAGGAGTTTGTGCACAACATATTACTTTATTTGGTTTATTCAGATTAAAACTATGTCCGTTAGCTGTTTTTCTTTAACTATACAGATGGGAGCTTTTTAATGTGAGCGATATCCATTTTCTTCAGATTAACATTTGTCCGAGAAATTCAACAATTGAATTTCAATCGGCGTTTGTTTTTCTTGGTCCTTTTTCACTGGAGTTATATTGCTTGGGGTCAGTGTTGTGCATCTACTCGTATTTCGGAATTGTTTACATGTTGGTGTCGAAACGAAATAGAAAATGTAGGAAATTCGTAGAAAATGTAGATTATTGATTATTATTATTATTGTTTTTTCATTGGTTTTTCATGACGAGGTTGCCATTTTATAGTTTTCTAGAAATTAAATTTTTTGCATCGGAAGACTCAATTTGCACCCCTATTTCCCTAGCCGCATCACTTCAAGTGATGTGACTACTCATCTTCTTGGTTACTAGATCATTATATCAAAATTTATTTTGTACATTGTTCAATAAAGTCGTTCTGGCTGATCTATAAATCTTAGTATGCTACTTTATAAATATTTCCTATCGACTGCTATCACTTTAAATGACTATTTGTTTCACTTGAAATTTTGACGTGACATATAAATAAAAAAAAATCAAATTAATGCAGCCAACTAAGATTTAAAAAATTTTCATTGAGAGTTTTGCACAAAATTATTTAGTAAATTTTGCTTTTGAAGTCTAGTAACCAGGAAAATCCATGATCACGTCGCATGAAGTAATACGTCTTAGGGAATTGAGTATGTATTTGGTATTATATTCATTCTTATCGAAAATTTTGATAATTTTGAAAAGTTATTCGAACTAAACGAAATTGGAAAAAAAGGTTATTAGATGGATAACAACTAACTCACCTTTCGAACCTATAAATTATTCATCCATTTCAATGCACAATGCTCTACTATGTTCTAAAATTAATTTCAGCCATTGAATGTACATATGCAATAAGCTGAAATAATCACCGTTGAATTGATTAATGTTACTGAAAATAATTATTTGTTTCTGATAACGATCAATATCTAATGTTTTTGAAGTCATTGAATTTCCCAAGTTTATTTATTTAATATTCGGACTTTAATTATCCTACAGATCTCAATTATTAGCCAGCACAATAGTATACACGACCTAAAATATTTGCCAGGTTCTGGTACAAGTCGAATCGAAGTTTTCATTATTCGTACAATCATAAGCAGTTACATTCCCGTTCGTGAAATAAAATTATTTCATTTGATAAATTAACGGTCTGGTATTGCGTTCTGGTTAACGTAATATTTCACAAACTCGGAGGATTCGTTTATCGCTCGATAAATTACCGTACACCGGTACCTCCAGTAAATTTCATTCTAGGCGTTCACGCAATCCTGTCATATTTGTTAATTTGTAATATTGATGCAACACAGGTATATAGCTGTAATCTTTCAATATGGTTAAGAAAAATAGAAGCATCTTCAAAGAATGTTTTCTGAATGCAACGGTCCTCTAGAAATTTATAATATTTTTCGTTGTGGTTAAAATCGAGTTACATCCGTAACCATATCGAATAAAATGTCGGTATAATGTGCTTTCATGGGTTTAATTAAGAAATTCATTGTGCGAACGAATACTGTATCCATCTTCATTGCCAAGATATGGCGGTCACATGACGAATTTTTGCACAACAGATTATTTTGTGTGGTTTTACTAGGTTAAAATTGTCTGATAACTGTGATTAATCTTTTCTTGAACTGGCGTACACGTGCCGGGAGTTTTATGTATCAGAGAGAATCACCAAGTGATTATCAATCGACGATTGTTTTTCTAGTCATTTTGACCCTTTTGTGACAAATCACGTTCGTTTGCACAACATCAGACGCCTTGTGTTTTTTCTGTTGACAAAAAACCGTGGAGGTTTTCCTGTTACATGCATAACAATGATTTTAGTAGGTATATATACTAAAATGTTATGCATTTACGGGAAAATCCCTTTCGATTTTTGCCAACAGAAAAAACACGCAAGGTGTCTGATGTTATGCGAACGCCCGTCATTTATCAGAAATGGGTTAATTGAGCTTTATTGCTTGAAATGTCCAAGTCTATAATGGACCTTCGGTCATATTTTGCCATTTGTTAGGATTATAAACCGATTAGTTTGTATGGTAATTTGACAGCTCTGCGTTTGGTTTAAAAATTTCACAGAACTCTGTTAATTTTATTGTAATAGTACTAAAACAGCTAAAGCTTGCTAAAAAGTATCCATTTTTCTCGATCATTCTGTTTTCCGAGCGTTATTAAGCATATTTCATACATACACTAAAAAAATAATCGGTGATATTCACAAAAAAGCGGAGTGTTACAAGCGCTGCTTTGTATTTACTGCGTTTTTAGCAAATCAATTATTACAACTTGCTGAGTAAATTTTGTTATTTTTATTTCACTGTGGATAAGCAATATTTGCTATTGCTTTAATATATTTACTCTGCAGTTTGTAAAATAATTTAGAAATTCTTTACATCGTAAATAATGACCGCGAGGTGGATAATGGTTTACAATGCATTTTAAAATTTGCGGGTCGAGAACATTGCAGCGCATTGATATTTACTCTGCACAGAAGCAAACACTCGAAACTTCTAAATTGAAAGAAACAGAATTTCATATTTAACATATTAAAAACCAATTTTAATAAAACACATTTTTATTATTAATTTTTTTTATTCACTTTCCACAAAAGGCCATTGGTTTTTCTTAAAATAAAGATGATATTTAATTACATCACCGGATTCACAATAAAATTTGCAAGAATCTCAATAATCAGTTTCGAACGGTTTAATTTTTCTAAAATATGTATAAATTCGCGCATTTGACGATTTTGCAATTTAACCTTAACATATACATAAATGTGCTTCATTAATATATAAAAAATTAAGATCAAATTTTTAAATGTGAGAAAAGAATGAACTCCATCTTGGAATAGCTCTATATACCATAAACAAAGAAATTATAGAATTTTACTGATTGCAAACAGACAAAATAATGTCTACATTCTCTACAATATGGACGCCATATTATAATTGTCTACATATATACATTGTCAACAAGTGTAGAATATTAATTATCGACGCGGTGTGTTTTTCTACAAATTTAGTTTTATTTCTCTATATATGTAGTCTTGTTTTAAGCCTATACACTTCTCCCAGCGATGCTCCTCATCTCTTCAACCCGTCCAAATGGTATTCGGCGTCTTTCTCTGCAAAATAGTTGTTTATGAAGGTGATGACCTCCTCATCCGAGGGAAATCTTTCTCCTTCGAGCACAACTTTTAGCTTAGAGAACAAAAAAGCCGCTTGAAGCTAGATCTGATGAATAAAGACGTTCGAACCGTAATTCGTGTGAGACGGCGCATTGCCTTGGTCGAGCAAAATTTTTTTTTTGCCTGAGGCCAAGTTTTCGCAAAATTTCTGCAACTGTAAGTAAACGCGTAGTAATTATATGCTCCGGTCATGGTTTTCGCTTTTTAAAGATAATCGATTAAGATAACCCCATGATTTGGAGCCGATTTCCCATTCGCACTTCACTGTTTAAACAGCATTTTTAATTCTGTTGTGTAATGCTGTATCCAAGTTTCATCAACAGTAATTAGCCGGCGCAACAAAGCGTTGAAAATGTTCATTCGAACACGTTTCTGGCACAAAGTAAGAAAACGCAGCACCCAGCTTTTGGTGAACTCAAACGATTGTTAAACAAAAACTGCTAGTCCAAAATGGCTACTATTTCGGGAACTTTTCAGACCACCCTCGTATATGTATATGAGTATTTATATATCTATACTTGCAAATTTGTATTTATCAAGCTATAAGATCAGTGGAACCGTCTGGCCTCAAGAAACCGTTGCCCGTTTAAGCACTTAATACTATATAAGCTTTAAGTACAAATGTTCTGGTCTCAAGGTTTTAAATTAAATTAAATAACAAATTTCTTAGTTTTTTTAAATCCGATCAAAGTCTATGTACTCAAAACAATAAAATTGTTTTTCTTCAAGTCATTACAGCATCCCGAAAGGAAAAAAAAAGAAATTTTCTGCTTTGCTTTATAGACGAACGGAAACTGAAAGTATTTTCATTTACTGATTTACAGATTTTTTTTCTGTTATCGTCTTATACATTTTATATACCTTTAAGGGTATTTTTATTTGAATTTTATTGAGGTTTTGATTACGGTGGAATGAGATTTTGCAAAAGCTGGTAAAATATTTTAAGACGAAAATAATAACAACAAGAGATGGCAAAATAACTTTAGTTTAAAAGTATAGATGCCGTATTATAGAATGTCTTGGAGGATTCTTTTTATGAAAAAAAAAATTGTTTATTTTGAGTTTTTGATTGAAGTCGAGGAAATACCATCACAAAAAAAAATGAAAAGATTAGAGGAATATTGTTAAAGAATGTTCTAGAAAAGGATTTATTATTTTTATTATTTTATAAGACGATTGAGGTAGTAAATCTATTTTTTGGGATATAATAATCACTGATTTAATTTTAATTTTGGGTAAGATTTCAATTCTCTTGAAATTTGTATGGAGTGAATTACCTGAAAATCTTCGGGTTATCGAATAATGACTAAAATGGGATGGCATACCTTATATGGTAAATAAATAAAAGACAACACGATAACAAAATCTTAACTTTACCATCCATATATAACTTGGTATACTTTAACATCTTCAAACATTAAATCAATTTATGTTTTTGCCTCGATATTGGTATTGGCATATTGGGTGATATTAAGTGGTATTAGATAGCTATCTACCAGATATCTAGAACACTAAAAATTCAATTAAGTTCTTAAGTGCTTTTCTTCTTTCATTCGAGTCTCAAGACATACAATTTTTCCTTCTTATTATTGACATCGTTGTCGTCGTCATCGTCTCTAATATATAATAGTAAAGTAAGTACTTCAGACCCAGGTGAAATATAATTACATCAATCAATTTATGTCATTTCCAATTTTTTACTTGTTGGTAACATTATGCAATAATACGGATAAATCGGGTACGGTTGTCGATGGTGCGGGAGTAAATTAGATTCATTATATCTCTAGCGAGACGCTAGATGTTAATTTTATTTTAAGTAGATGAATTATCTAATTTATTTATAGATTGAGGGTACTTATTTAATAAGTTCGTTTAAATAATAATAAAACGTCAAGTTCTCCTCAAACACAGCATATGTTGCACCTAAATATTGAAATTAAATAACTAAAAACCACTAACAAGTAAACGGTTATTACTATTGTTAGAAAGGGTAAGAAGTAGGAAATTTTACTGATCCATCAACATAGTAACCCTCAACCGGGTAAAATCCTACATCCGTGTCATTTATAAAAATAGGCCTAGCACCATTCTGAAGATGACTGTAGACATCATTATTTATATAATGTTCTGGGACCGTATTCTTGAAATTTGTGGAAATTTCCCCAATCGAAATACAACTTGCTTTGAAATTCTGAATTTTTTAATATTTAAATTTTTTAAAATTAAGAAACATACTTTCTCCTCCTACCAAGGGAAAAATTTCGACTAGCTAAATCGATTCGAAATTATTCCCCTTGTAGGGAGACAAATATTAATAAACTTCAAAACAAATTTGAAAAAATGGTTAAAGTAGTCGGTGCAAATTCAAATAATTTAGAGAATTTCAAAGCAAATTGTATTCCGATTGGAGAAATTTCCACCGATTTGAAGAATACGACCGCTGGTTGCTAGTTATAATCCATATCGATGATGAATATCAGATACTTGAGTATACCAGACACAACGACCATTGCAAACAGACACATCAACTACCGAAAGTTCACCCATTAAAACTAATAACGGGTGATTCATTTTGACGCACTTTTTCAATAATAAAAAAATTAATTTTTATCATGCATATCCACACTACGGTAACTTCTTCGTTTCATTCCACTTTACCTATAAAATAATAAATTTTATAGAAAAAGAGGAGAGAAAGGAAAAAGTTACCGGATAGAAGTTACCCTAGTGTGGATATGCACATCGAGTAATCTTTATTAATATAAAAAAGAACCATTCTTTACATTTATTTATTAAAGATTATTTCTTTCAAATGCTGCCCGTAACTGCGGCTAACATGGTCCATTCTAAAGTTCCAATTTTTGATGACGCGTTCGAGCATTTCGAGTGGTATTTGGCCAATGCCGCGAGTAATGCTGGCTTCTAATTCCTCAATCGTAACCGGCGTATCCATATAGACTTTGGACTTTATGTAGCCCCAAAGGAAAAACTTTAAAGGTATGATATCACTATGATCTAGGTGGCCAAATCACTGGTCCGAAGCGTGAAATTAACTGTTCAACGAATTGTTCTCGCAATAAAGCCATAGTTTCACGGGCTGTGTGTAAAGTAGCGGCGCGTCTTGTTTTGTCTGGATATAATGGTAGCTCTTGAACCTCTTTGGGTTGCTCTTCAGGCCAAATATGGCAATTTTTCTTATTAACATAGCCATTAAGCCAAAAATGAGCCTTGAAAAAATGATAATTTTGGTCGAAAATAGTGGATCTTCTTCAAGCTTTTCTAGAGCGCGGAGACTGAAAAGATGACGATTTGGAAGATCGAATGAATTTTGTATGCTTTTCATCACGATTCATAATGGTTATCGGTTAAACTCTCAGCTATCCAATCCAGGTCGAGTATTATCCAATAATGAAAATGGGGTTTCAAATTTTTAAAATAGGCCGATTATGTGGACCATAAATTGCTCTAACCGCACGAAACACATTCTTCGTAGAACGCTGATTCTCGTAATACAGCTGAATAATTTGTAGTTTGACACGACTCACACGTGATCTGTCATAAAATCCCTACTGAAAAAGTACCTCTAATTAAATCATCCGTTAAATCGAATGAAACGAATCACACAAATTAAACGAACAATAAAAGGAACAAAATTTATAAACTCAGTTAATTGTTAAAAGAGAAACAAAATTCTAGAAACAAACGATAAAAGACAATCGATAACCGGCAATCGAATTGACAGAGAGCGATAATGCAACAACAATGCAACAGCAGCAGTAAGGCTCTTCTAACAGCCCTATAACCTAGTTCGGGTTCAATGAACTCATCAATCATTAATCCTAAAATAACTGAGCAATGTAACTTGAAAAAGGAGGTGGTCCAATTCTACCGCATGGTATGTTGTGCAATTAAAGTAAAATAAATAAAAATGAATAAAACCGAGAAAACAAATGACACGATTTAAACACATTACAATCAACGAATAAAAGAAAATGGAAGTACACTAATAGAATAAGGGAATAAACCAATTAAAACGAATGACAAAAACAAACGACTGAATAAATAAGACGATTATATAGTTACAAATAAACATTCAGAAGCAGGGCAGCCTTATATACAAATGAACGAGACAAACAAATGAATTGTAGTTTTTTGAAATGTCCGGGCTGCTCGAACGGGGGTTAGAACTTTCACATTCATGTATCTATTTTGATAATACTTATTCGATATTGGTGTTTTATTTAGGATTTCCTGACGTTTAGTTATAGGGTGCCCACCAATAGGTGTCACCTCCGTCTGCAATATTGCTTGTATACAATGCACATCTCATAATGATGTTAATCGAACTCGTCCATTAGATCCTGGATGCGTATATCGATGATTCTGCCGAGTAAACATTCGAATGTCACAAGCTTTCATCATTGATGAACCCGATGACGAGGTTTTCGTTGGATCTCAACCACTTTGGTCGTTGTTGTAGGTGGGAGAGATATTCAGTCAACCAAATTTTCCAAAAGTGGTGATACATTCTCAGTTGCTGGTAACGATTGTGAGGGTTCGTTTACACATCGAGTAATGTTGGCTTAGATTGAGGATTGTTCAATCTGGCATAAGGATGTTGACAATTCTCCAAACGTGAGTAAAGTTTTGCCCATGATGCGACGTAAATTCCAACCGATTTTATCCTTGCTTCCCACAATCCGCCGAAATGGGGCGAAGCAGGAGGAATGGTTCCAAGTGATATCATTATCGTAAACGATCGTTTAAGTAAACGATCTCAGGATTTATCACTCTTGTACTCTGCTAATCCTGTTAATAAGCCTCGACGAAGTTGGTTCCACAATCACTGTATAGGCTTTGGATTTTGCCTCATCGCTCGGTTTCTTTTGAACGATGCGATGAATGCGGTGCTCTAAACAACATCGATCAGGTAAATAGTAAAAGTAATTTTGAGACGTCATGGTTTCGGCAGGCGTTGCAAACATTGACTTTGTCTGTCTCGCTGGTTCTTTGGCGTGATCATTGATTGGGATCTTCTCATAGCCAAAGAGGATCTGACCGCCACAGTGGATAACTGGTTTGTGCTTATAGTGTCGTCATAATTCCAATTGATGGGTTGAATTTAGTAAATGATTTGCGGAATCCGATTGGCCACCAACTTCTTCCAGCGATTAGGTTTGCTGTGTAGCCAATCAAGTACTACTTGCGAGTCGATACATACGTACATTAGAACTTATGTTAAGTTGAGAGATTGAACTAACTTTTCTATGATTAAGGCGAGGAGCATACTTGCACAAACCTCTAGACGTGACAGTTTAATTGTTTTCAGTGACGTGACCTTGATATTTGATCTCAGTATTGTGATTTTGACAGATCTATCTGCCAACATTGTACGATACTACACAACCGCTTCTTAGGCTTTCTCAGAAGCGTCATTTAATCCGTGATTTTGAAGATTACTTCGTGAGTGGTTGAATTATTCATTCAGCGGTCGATTCGGATAGCCTCCAAGGACCTCAAACTACCTTGATAAGTGAACCATATTTCTGCTATTAATTTTCAAACCACTTCATCTCACGATACTCATGAGTATCCACTATTCTTCAAGAATAATTTTGGTGATAATTATGGTATACTCGATATTGTTGAGATGCATGTAACGCAAGCATTTTACAATTCACGTCCCAATCCAGCTCAAATTGACCCTGACGCGCGCGAAAATAAACGGCATCTCATTGAGAAGCCACTTCCGCATAGTTCAAGGTCACCACATCAGAGCTGTTTCACCATTTGCCGCTAGACTTCGATTAAATTCACGATGACGTCTGAGACGCCTCTCGATGCGACTTTGGCTACAATTGGGAATTCTTTGGAAGTGTGAGATACATAGCGCTGGCAGTACCGTAAACGAGAGTGCGCAAACGACAATCTCGAACTAATTCATCTCGAAAAAATCGCGATACGATTCACTGATACTTCCTGTATTATGGAGCCATCACCATCTGTCGATACATCTGCTTGATACCTGTAACGAAAACGAATTTATGTTTGAACACGGGTTAGTATTTCGAAGATGTTGTGTTGAAGCTTAGAAATAATGCGAAGCTTCTGGTTAAGCGATACGGCGGGATTGTTTACCGGGTTTGCATTGCATTACACGGTGATGAGCAAGATAGTATGTCTGCAGCTGTTGTGGTGTTTTAGAACCTCCTCCATACGACCGAATTTCATCTTGCATGAACTTATTGTATTCAAAGTGTAGTTGCTCACTCTTAGAAACCCGACACTCGATTTATCGTAGTCGAATAACTTCATCCTCACGTACCTTCCAAGAGGTGATTAGTTGTCATTGAATAGTGTTTCGATTCGTAGTGCTGTCAGCATTCTGACTCATCGTACATTAGTTTTCGAGATAAACTGACATCCGCAATTTCCCAAAATAGCATGAGTGTTTTGTCAATGGTGTGAAAATTTTCGTCAGCTGCCGTTAAACTATTTACAGTTGCTTACCAAAGAGTATGTAATTAAATTTCGTATTTTGGGCGAATGGTGAAGCACTAACACCGCTGAAGCAACCATAATTTTCAAGCATCATAATGACATCAGATCCGAGTAAAATGTCTATCTAGTTGGGAAGATAGTATTGATCATCGGCAAGTTTCAACTGCTCGAAATTTGACCATCGATGCGTGTCAATTGGTTGTGGTTGTAGCGTGCCTATGATATTCTCGACGACGAAGGCGCTAACCAAGATGGAGAATGTTGAATCGTTTCGCGAGCCTAATGCAAATTAGACAATTGAACGCGACGTAGGTACCTCGTTCGCACAGTCTCATGTGATTGCGACTGTGGCTTCTCGCTAATTCAAACTGACTTGTGAGCCCATTCAAACAAAGCTCGAAAAATGAAGTTTTGATTTAAGTGCGATACGATAACGTGAATGGCAATGTCACATAGGCCTTGGTGACCTGAGTTTGAGATGGTGATTCGACGGATTACAATTCGATATGGGAATGTGTGATGCCCCAATACTCGTAAGTTGAAAAGCGTTTTGCAAAATACATATAACAAATTGGCATGGATATTAAATGTTGATTCAAATAAAATAAATCAAAACAACATTACAAATACAGCAAGTTACTTGTGTGAAGGCTGGTGTCGATTATACAGGTTCATTTTACGTAACTCACATGAGAACGCGGAGAAAGCAATCACTGAAGATATATCTACGGGCATTTGTGTACCACAGTAACAAAACGGTTGACATCGAACTTGTGTCAAATCTATTTATGAGAAAAGCTTTCTGCAAGTGTTAAATCTTCCGGCTCCTCCAGAACTATTTTAAAGTAAATAAATCAAAAATTGATTTTTTGTTGCACAGAATTGTAAGCTTCCGTGTTTCTTTGCTTACCACGTTGTCGACTGTTCCCACTGCAAGGTCCATATGGGAGTCGCTATTACGTGCGTACCAAGGAGTATTAACAATATGCTTCATTACTTTGTTTTGGAATCATTGGATGTTGTTCAGGTTACTCGATTTAGTACAACCCCGCAGTTGAATACGATATACATATGAGCATTAATATCTTCTTATATAGCATCAATTTATTATGAGTTGACAATAGGGGGTTCCTTCCAAAAAGCAAGTATTTTTTTTTGAATTTCAGTCTGAGGTATTTTGCTGAGTTAGCATGTGATATTGGTATATTAATTAATACCACAGACAATTGGTTTATTGTTCCGTTGTTGTAGTCAAAACGTCCCTTGTTTATTTCCATTTTATTTTTAAATCCCTGCAATCTAAAGCACTCCCAACTCTTTCACGGTTTGTTTTTCCCGTCCCACCTTACGCAGTTATGCCAAATCGAAGATTATAGGTCCAACTTACGTTACCATCTTCACACTGCATAGCACCATATCAGCCTATAGTACTGGACATGGAAGATGGGTTGACCCATGAGTTTTGCATACGCCGATAGGTAGTCGTAGTTGTGTTCCTTTTTATCACTAATCGTAATATATGATGAAAATCTCTCCCGATCCACACGCCAAAGCTTTAACCGAATTTGTAATGCAGATTTTCGGAGGCTGTTTAAGGATGTTTTCTTTTACTAGGTCAAAGGCAAAGCCTGGGGTGATCTTTGGGTAGGATATTTTATTAACATCTGTGGGTTAGAAAGTTTTAAAGTAGAGTGCAACTTACAACCACATTTTATCACTGCTCCAAAGAGCTCCTTACCTCTAGTGGAAACCAGTTTTGTTCTCAAATTAGTATATTTTGCGTTGAAGTCTCCCCGAACTATGAGATTTTCTCCTAAACTTTTTTTAAGTTTATAAAGTCATCTTTTTTTTAGGTTATATCGTGGTGGACAATTAACTGCAGAAACGGTTAATGAATGATTTTTTGCCCTGATTGACAAAAGAAATGCAATCAACCAGTATTCAAATTTTTTCGCTTCGTAATGGTAAATATTGAGTTTAACTATTATAGCGCTTCCTTTTCTTCCAGTGTTATCTGAGAGTGTCCTAACACTGTGTTCTAGTTTTCCTAGTCTCTGGATAATTGATCCAATAGCTTTGTATCGTTTTTGCTATCTATTTTGCAAAATTTGACACTAACAGCTTCGGAACGTCGGCTCTATACGTTAATGTTTTACTATTTCCTAGTGCGAATGAGATCGCATCTTCTAAATTTCTTTGGCAACTAAACATCCTCTTTAAGATGGTGATAATGGTTCGCCACATTTCACACACTTTGCTGAACTTTCACTGGGATTTTTACATTCCTTTGTAAGATGTTTAGCTGCGCACTTTACGCAACTTGTATCTCTTTTGCATATGAGTGTGTTCATATATTTGACATATTTTGCATTGTGAATCAACCTTGATTTTCTTAGGGTTTGAATCTCGATCTTCACATTAAGATATCTAAGTTTATAAATATTGTATATAACTCCTTCTTTATCGACGGTCAGCAAAAACAAGGGAGATGGGTTTTAGCTGATCTCTTCACAATTTGAGTAAGTTACTTAATTTTTAGATTTTTCAGAAGTAATTCTTCTTTAATTAACTCTGACTGACAGGATGGATGCAACTTTTTGGATATAATTTTTATTGGTTGAGACTGTTTGTCCGAATACAATATTTTACTACTCTTCGCATTAAGGGAAACAGTAAGCTTTCTATAGTTATCTAAGTCTGGAATATTTAATATGAGGTCTTCACTGTTCAGCAATCACGAATTGTGTCTCTTGAATGCGTCCAATAAAGAGGGTCTCAATAATCTGATAAAACTCACGAAAATTGTAATGAAAAACATAAGGCGCCGCAAAACCCAAACCGCCATCAGGATATAAGAAAGTTCATGGACTCAAATCAACTTCGCAGGACATATTTGATTTCCTCTCTACCCTGCAGTACCAGTGAAAACTTAGTCCCAGTGATTTCGTCTTTTATGAGTGATCGGAGTCGATCCCTTTTGCACCACCAGTGACTATGCGATGCAAAAAACTTCTTGGATTATGACTCGCAAGCAGCATTTCACATGAAAAAGATCGGTGTTCAACATATCTCTCGGCTTCACTTCATATGGAACACAATTTTTTTGATTTTAAACCATTTCCATTGATTTTCAACGATGTGAAATTGCTTATTGCGAGTCACTCCTAATGTAAGTACAAGTTCTTCTTGCGTTTGACACGAATCTTAATCCAATAATGCTTCCAATTCCGCGTTTTCGCGCACTTTCGGCTTTTCGCTACGTTCTTTGTCTTCGGCATCAAATTCACCGTTCTTAAAATTTTTGAAACTACTCTCGACTGTTTTCTCTCATTTAAGGCAGGCTCATCATAGGATTCTACCAGCAATCGATGTCTTCAAATTAGAGAAGCAAAGTAAAAGTTGCCTAAATGACACTTATTCTGCTCAGAACACGACACTTTCACAAGAAAAAAAAATATATTATTCTAATACAAAATCGCTAATATTTTAAGGTAATGTTGTTGACAGAAGTCCAACCTTAGGATATCACGTTTTACATTGGGTAATTTTACCATAACTTACTAGTGGCAACATCTTTTGCCGAACAGCGACAACTTCTTTAGAAATCCATATTTTAAAAGTGATTTAGGCTAAATTGTCAAAAATGGTATATAAACTAAGGAGAAAATAGTGATGGTACAACATCCCTGCCAAGGTATAGGAAAACGAATGAAACGAAAAAAATTTCCATTGGAAATTAAGAAATTCTAATAGATTTCTATTTTTAAAATGGTTTTTCGCTTAATTACAGGAAGGACCAACAGATGGGTCCTTTTTTCAATCGATGAATTTTAGTACATAATGTTTTCTGTTCTAAAAAATTATTTGGCATATGACAAGCCAAAAATTTGCCATTTACCATCAAGGAGTCGCTAACAACCAAAGACGCATTTTCTTTGTCCAAATTTATTATGAAAATAATCGTTCAAAAACAACAACATTTCGTAAATTACGCGAGAGTTTTGGTCGACATGGGCGTCCTGCTGAGAGTGCAATTGGCAAAATTATTGATCGTTTTGAAGAAACTGGTTCAGTGGAAGGCCATAGACCATATTAACATGTTCATCCAGTTCACATTTTGCATGTTGATCTTCATTATTGCATCCATACAAATTTCAACTAACTCAAAAATTGAATCCACCAGACCATTAAAATCGTCGTCGTTTTGTTAATTGGATGCTTCAACGAAATGAAGGTTTTTCATCAAAAATCATCTTTAGCGATGAAGCTCATTTTCATATTAATGGGTACGTCAATAAGCAAAATTGTCCTCCAAGAGTCACTTTCTGAAGTGGTTTATAGCCTGGTGGCATCATTGGGCCGTTTTTCTTTGAAAACGAGCCGGAAAATGTCCTTACAGTGAATGGGGAATGTTATCTCAACATGTTAACTGGCTTTTTATGGCCCAAATTGAATGAATTGTGTGTCAGCGACCTTTTGTTTCAACAAGACGGACGACATGCCACGCAAGTCATCCAACAATCCATTTATTGTCAACAAAATTTGCTGATCGCATAATTTCAAGAAATTGTGAAGTTCCTTGGCTGCCAAGAAGCCTGTATTTAACACCACTTGACTGCTTTTTCTGGGGATATTTAAAATATTAGGTGTTTGCTAATCATTCACAAACAATTCAACACCTTAAATAAAAACAACATTCGAGCTGAAACCGAGGTCATTAATTCTCTTTTATTGTAAAAAGTACAGACTTTTCATCCCAAAATGAAGAAAAGCAGTGGCCCAGCCTGTAAATTGAAAAAAGTGAACGACTATAGACAAATAATAACACTTGAAATGTCCTAAAGATATGTGCAGTTGTAGCTGACATTAAATTAGTTCGATTGACGCTGGATCCAAATAAGGAAGTCAACACACCCCTTTGGAAGCTCTAAACACGCACTTGGATGGACACTTGCAACCCAAAATTCTTAAAGAGACATAGCAACAGGTATGACATCAAATTCCTTCAGTACACCCACCACTCGATACAGCACCGATATGTCTTCATGTTCAACACAGTACATATCATCTGTTACTCTTCTAAATTTTTTTATTGATTGATAAACATTCAAAGTAATTTTAACCCTTTTATGTAAACATATAAATAATAGGCTCTGTTGTATAATATCATGTTTTACACGTGTTTTCGATTTAATTCGAACTTAATCCTTAATTCCAATCGATCAATCAAAATGGTTTTTTGGGGAACACAGAACACAAAATAGCAACAACAATGGAAATGAGAAGTATTGGAAAATTGAACAAATTCGAAAACATTTATTTTCATCTCTCGTCTACGTACACACATTTTATATTATAAAACTATTGGTTTATAAAGAAAATGTGTAATGAAGGGGGTGGCATGATACCATGGAACCTGGGTGAGGTGGGTATAAATTAATTGATCTATCAACACGTTATAAAAATTTGTTTTTACATTTAATTATTTTGTGTATGTACACGTTAATGCTGTTCTCCAGTATGTTCAATTGTTTTATACATCGGTACATCGATAAACTAATGTGGCGATGATGGGGAAAACTGAATGAAAAACTAATTAATTTGTATGTGTGTGTGTGTGTATGTTAAATCAATTATAGATTTGATTACACCATTTGTGTTTGTTTTAATTATATTTTTAATCCATCGGTTTGTTTTTAAATGTTTATCGATACGGAACTGATTGATAGGATCCCTGTTTACTGTTATATCCAGAGGTAACAGTAAATCTACACCTTGTTTGGTTCCACACGTGAAATCTGTTTCAATTTTTTCAACAATTATGAAATCGTATTAATTTATCATTGATATGGGTTTCTCAATCAATTGACCAACAACCATGTGATTCATAGGAATTACGACGACTTGTCACCCTCACGTGAGGAGGTGGAAAATATTTTTAAAATTTGAGTGGCCAGGGAAGAGACAGATATCTCAAGATGGTTACCATCGGGCATCATTTTCTAAGACATCTGTCTGATTCCACCAAGGATAGGGATTCGTAAAACATGATCACATGGGTATTTAGTATGTATTCCAAACGACGAAGGTTAACAAAAAATAAGAACAACCAACCAATCACTCTATCACAATAACACCCTTGTTACTTGTTGGCACGAAGCCAATCACAGATTTCATCTAAGCATGCATAGGCATCAGGCCTCTCTCACGGTGATTTTGCTGACTAGATCTCAGGGTTTTGGGTTGTGGGGAAGTTGAGACCAATATACTCCAGACCTACACCGTGTAACAGGAAAAATAAAAATGAACTGAATAAAAAACCACAACTAAATTGAATCTGCAACAGAATATGTCAGCAAAAACTTTAGGAACAATGAGATAAACATAACAATAACCGGGAGTGGCCACCCAGGAATGACCGGATTTCCCCGAATCACAAGTTCAGTCTGCTGAAGAAACCCCCTGAATGACCCATCGACTAGAGGCCGATGTCCAACCACAACGAAGCAGCATAAGAAAATAGGGACGTTTCTCCAACAGACAAAGCCTTTTTTCACTTGGACCTCTAGGTTACTTCCCAAAATTCACACTCTGACAGCTTGATACTACCGGAGTCCCACGGGGAGACTGTGTACATTTTACGGTCGTCCCCGAATGGACGACACATAAGCTGGATTCGTCAGCCAAGGGGATGACGGGAAGTGATAATCCCAGCCTCTAACTATGGAACCGACACAAAATAAGATTTCCCGTCCAATCATGCTAATCCGAAAAATTAGTAATTCATCTTATTACAAAAAAAAACTAAAAACAAACCTAGGTAAAATAACCAGAATAATAACCGAATCATAAATCGAGGCCGCTGAGAAAAAATAAAACCAAATGCCGAAAGGAATCGCAGTTCAAGTTTTTTTATTTAAATAATTTTCACCAACAATAAAAGGAGGAAGGAAGGAAGGAGAAAAAAACAAATCGAACAAAACCTGAAACAAATGGGCATCAAGTGCTTGCCAAGCAACCGTTATTCGGCACTCGATTACACAAATGTATTATTTAAATTTGCAAAAAAAATGGAAAGTAATAATACAGAAATAAAAGTTAAAACTAACCATTAAACCATTAAGCTCGAAAATTTAAAATTGAAAATTAAAAAATTTGTAAATTTTACTTTAAATGAAATTTAATTTGAGAAAAAAAAAAGCAAAATCAAAATAAAATAAAATTAAAAATAAATTGTACCTTTTAACCAATATCAGGTTACCTAGTAAGATTGTGGCATCCCTTTCCGCAAAAATGGGTTACGGTGTTATCTCACCGTTACCAAAAAAAATTTTGACAGGCCACGTGGTTGGCCACCCGTAACCGTAACTGTGTTAGATATCTACCCGCCGTTAACCAAAATGTGAATGTTGGGCGTTTTCCCGCCGTTAACCAAAATGTGAATGTTAGGCGTCTTCCCGCCGTTAACCGAAAATGAATGTTGAGTGTCGTCCCGCCATTAACCGTAAATATTTACGAATGGCTTCGGTAAATATAAAAAAATGTTGCTGTAATTGAAAAAAATTTTGCACTCGTCGAAAATAATATGGCACCCGATAAAAACTCTAGCGGCAAAAATTATTATTTATATTGCTGTTTATAAGATGACACCATATGAAACTCATTTGTCATGTAGAACCAAAATTATTTCAATTTTGTTCTATAAATTATATTGCACTGATAAATAAATTAAATTGTTCTTGAACAGTAAAAATAAAAATAGCAAAATTCACTTTTTGATGATGGCGGTGCTTTCAATTCAACAAAAAAAATGGTCATTTGTTTTTCATAATTATTTATTATCACCGAAGTAAAACGTAGTTTACTTATGTTTATTTTGTCACAAATGGAATACAGATATTTTACAATCCTTTAATGTGGTTTTTTATACTATAACAAACTAAACTCAAAAATCTAATAACAAATTTTCTAAACTTTTATTTATTATAACCGGAATAAACTCGGACAAATTTACAACTTTTATCCTAGCCAAGCTAAAAACTTGACTCCATTTTATAATAATCCAGCTTCGACTATTAAAATACGAACTCAGCTGTTCTTTACAAAAATCCAAACTAGACTCAAAAAAAAATTCTCGCACCAAACAAAAAATCTAGAAGAATTTGTTGGTGTTTTTGGTTTTGTTTTCGAGCGGATCACTCCCTCATCCACTCACACCACACCTCAATCGCACACAACAAAACGAGATAAGCATAACAAATAAGCTCCTCTACATCTACGCCGGTCACACACACGAACATGGTGTGCACATTGGTCTCGCTTCCACAATTGTTCGAAGTTTCACGTGATACACTGTAGATGGATATCGAAGATTGACGCTAATTCACAATAAAACAAAACTTTAGTGTTAATGCCATAGAACAGATGGCAATGCCATCAGTAAAATGCATCAATTATTCGAAGGTAACGAAATTTTTAGAAATAAATACTAAAAAATAATCGCAGGTGATTACAACGTGGGTTTCTTCTAAAGAAGTCGTAACATTCTATATTATGATTGTCGAACCGCAGCAACAAATATTCAAGAGAATACTATAACATAACCTTCAACAGTAAAATTTAAATTATCACAACAATGAAGCCATTGCAGTTCTTTGTTAGATTTTAAAATTGACTATATGGAAGATGAACTCAGGCCGCAAGATCAACGTTGCTCTTTATATGTGTATAAAATTATTGTGCAGGTAGTATAGAAATATATTTGCTTAGATTAAGAAAACGCCTTCTTTCTACTGTCTACGCTGTAGGATGCTTTCAATTTTTAAAATTTGCGTAAGCCTCACAAGCCTCGACCATTTAATTCTTTCGGAAAGAAATGCATATTACCTCGTTGTCAAATCCGACAGTTCATCCATTCACAAGCGACTACGTTAAACAGTGTTGCAACATTGCTACGAAGTAGAAAACCACAAAGCAAAATTGCTTGAATAAATGACATCAATTCAAAGATTTAACCTAAGAAAGCGATGAAAATTTCAGAATAATTTGTATACAGACCTTGGTAAACTTTACCGAAATTTATCAATTTCTTTTTTCGTGAAAATAAATCGAGAACACAAAAAAGAACCGAGAAAACTCGTTGGTTGCGCATAAAAAAACATACTAATTGTTAAGGAAATTCAAATGTTTTTTATTTAATGTGAAGAACAATCGATACAATTAAGTTCTGAATAAAACGTCATTCAAATGGCCTCCACGACTTCTTCTGCAGGAACGAATTCGATGAATCCAATTTTCGAGCACTTTTTCTACTAAATCAAGTCGTATGTCATGAATAGGAGGTTCAATATTGACTTGAAGAGAGTTTGATTTCTTTCTAAAGACCAATGACTTCAAATAACCCCACAAGAAATAGTCTAATGGTGTTAAATCACAACTTTTTGGAGGCCATTCAATATCACAATTTCTTGAAATAATCAAATCTCCAAACTTTTCTCGCAACAATTCAATTGTTGCACTTGCTTTGCTGTGTGGCACGTAGCCCCTTCTTGTTGGAACCAAATGTTGTCAAGTTCAACTTCTTCCAATTTCGGCCATATAAAGTTGGTTATCATCGGCCTATACCGATCTCCATTGACAGTAACGGTGTTACCAGCTTCATTTCGAAAAAAATACGAACCGATGATTCCACCAGACCAAAAACCACACCAAACTGTCAATTTAGGTGAATGTAATGGTTTTTCATGAATAATTTGTGGATTTTCTTTGCGCCAGAATCGACAGTTTTGTTTATTTACCGCACCACTCAGATGAAAGTGAGCCTCATCGGAGAAGATGATTTTCTTAAAAAAATCGTTATCGTTTTCAAGTTGTTCCAAAGCAAAATCAGCAAATTCACGACGTTCACGGTGGTCCAATGGCTTCAGTTCTTGAGTGAGAACAATTTTATATAGATGCAAACCCAAATCTCAAAATTCGCTAGGTTGTGGTTTGAGACAGTCCCAATTCTTGAGAACGACTTGGAATCGACAAATAGCGGTCTTCAGCAACACTTGCCTGAACGGCAGCAATATTTGCATTACTTCGAGCGTTTCTTTTGTCTTATTGGCACTTGAACATTATGTAAAGAAAATGTAGGCTCAAAATCTTCAACAATTCGACGAATAGCGAGCACAGTCGGACAACGAAACTGGTGTGGGAAGACAGACAGAACGTCAAAAGATTATGATTACTTATCTCATAAGAGAAACCTCCAAGACAGCAATTTATTACAAAATTACAAACAGACACCACGATGCCTCGGTACCAGAGAGATCGCATAGGAGCACGTATATATTGCATACAAACAAGCACAGTAGTTGTGAAAAGTCAATTTGCCCAATAAACAGCAGCTTAATACGGCAGTAGCACATACTTAGGAGCGTTTGCCTCTCGAGGAAATCATCTAAAGGCAAACAACAGAAAACGCTTCTCATTTGATTCTATACAGCGGGAGGAATTGTTTTAATACGGATTCCAGGCCGTTGAGGCATATTACGAACAAATAAATCGACTTTTACCCTGATTAACTCTCAGCATCTTAGACAATGTAGTTGAGGTGGCGCAAAGAAAACTCTGCCTATAGTCAAAGTACGGCTACGTGATACAGAGAGTTATTGGTCCAGCACATACTCGGGGTGGACTACATACTCTCACAAAAATCATCAAGTTATGAACCTTATACAAAGGCCTCGGATTAATTTATCGGATTCATCACAACAACGGATTTAGAAAATGTATCGAATAATAGGATGTTGAAACAGGAGAGAGCGTGCGATGAAGCGAGTAAATTGGAGCACGGTGCAGACGGAAAAATCGCTTTATCGAGCGTGAAAGTTAGAGAGAAAAACATGCAATGGTAGGTTCGTAACACTTAGAGTACACGAACAGAATATCCCCTCACCAGGGCCAGCGTGGCTGATATTCTTTCAGTATGGTAATTCTACTTCCACACTATACTAAGTCCAGACTGAAGAAATATTCTCTATTCGAGCTATAGTTCTGCCAAGTCACCCACTTACCAGAATCATGAAATAACCATTCACCAGAGACATTTAATTAACTGTGTAAGCGAACAACATCTAGATGTAAATTCTAAAGATCTAGTTTTGGACTACCGAAGCTTGACCGACAGGCTAGGCAGATGAGGTTAAAAGTAGTAATGGTCCAATATTCTGTAAAATTATAGTAGGGTTTTACCTAACCTTAAAGAGAAACAATTTTTTCCATACGGCTGTTGAATTAGAATATCTTAAACGTATGCCTAGTCTCCAGTATTTTCAGTGTGTGACAGCTAAACATTCGTGCTCATCGGTAGTTCTATTCTGTAAAAAGCTCATCGCCTTGATAAAATTTCTTAAAATTTAAATGAAACCCAAATTAACAATAAACATATACAAAACTAAAAATTTATTCTATCTTACCTTATTTTGATATAGAAATACCCGAAGAGAAAATCACTTAAATATTTTCATCATGCATTCACTTCAATCAATTTGTATTGTGATATTGCCAAGCTGGCGAACGACAGATGAAAATACACAAAAGGAACGAAAAAAAAAATGTTAATTTTGAATTTCTGCCAATATCCTCCGTTTCCATTAGTTTGAGTCTATGTACCCAGCTACATATATACAGTTGTATAATACAATAGGCAAAATATACAGGGTAGATTGAATAGCTGGGGATATACCATTAAGGAATAAGGCAAAAACTAAAATTTTTTTTGAAACGTCTGCATTTCGAAATATTCATCCCTATCAAATATATAGTAAAATAAAAAAAATAAAAAGTTAAATAAACCGACATTGTGAAAATTGTGTATATGTGAACAAGAGATACCCGGCATCAATACAGAAGCAGCAGCAACAACACTTTCAATCCAAATATGTTATCAGCCTGGAATTTCGTTCGTTATTTTTTAGTTTTTTCAAACTTCAATTACTAAATCTTGTCTATCCTCGAGGGCAGATGGTTTTAATGTTCAGTTTATTCTATTTTTAGCATTTAAATTTGATTTTTTTTGTTCTAAATTAGACAACAGAAAATCTAGGTCCCGAACGATTTGTAATAGGGAAACTCGATTGTTATATTTTAAACCAGATTTGTGTTTTTGAAACTATTGAACTTCATCAACTATTAATATTAAAATTTTGAAAACTTGATGGTACAGATCCGTATAGTGGACATTATAATGTGGTGAGCGAGTGATAAAATCAACCGGTATTATTTCTGTTATTAACACAAATTGTAATCATAATCTTATTATTATGATCAACCAGCTTCTGGTGAAAATTGGCTGTCTATTACATTCCATGCCCTTAGTTTATAACGGCTCTTATACTTACTATGTCCAACGGTAACTCAACCAACTGTTCTTGTGAAATTCTTAATACATTATGTTAATTTTTCTAGCAAATTTGAAATATACGAAAGTGTGGTGCAGGTTTAACCACAAGTATAAATAGACAGGTGACACTCAGGCTTATCTAAATTTATATGTGTTATTCCAATAAAAAGAATTGGCTCGTCTGAGGATTTTCTAGAAATCGTATAAATTCAAATATTAAAATGCAAATTAGATTCATCTCACGTCATACCAATTAAGAAACATGTTAGGGATGTGTTTAGGAATAAATACTGATATATATGTATACAAGGGACACTTAAGGACATCTAAAAGTATATGTGTTGTAATTCCAGTGGACAAAAGCACTAGGTCTTTACGGAAGCCTCAGAACTACATGGAGGAGTTTGTTTTGCATCTAATCTTTATGACCTCATGGTAATGATCTTGAACCAGGAGAAGTTGCTTGATAAAATAGAACATTATCTCAAATATGAAAATTACCGTTGTATAACTCTGTTAAACACCACCTAAAAAATGCTTCCTAATATTTTAAATATCAGAATCATTTTCTTTCATATGTTAATTACACTGCTAATATTTGAACGCACACATTCGTAAATGTTAAATGTGTTAGAAAAATTAACAAATGTGTAAGAACTTCACCCCGGTTAATTCATGGAGAATTTATATTGCCTAAAACAATTTATGCGACAATGCGTATGCATTGTCAGGCTTATAACATAATTGGATTTTGATAAAAATAATATTTACGTATTGACGTGTGTTTGTGATGCCGTGCCTCTAAATGTCCATTTCCTCGTCGCCTGTGCCGGCAGGTGGATTGACTGATCGTGGTAAAACTGAAAGCTTTTTCCACACTTTTGGAAATCCCAGTGATTTTTACCTGAAATCCGTCAACCGGAAGCACAGCTGCGAGTGTTAAGAATGTTTTCGTCTTTTGCCAATATTTTGAAAAGTATACAGCAAATGGTCCACACTATTTTTCTAAATTTTGTGGGAAATGCCGAGTTTTGATGAAAGGTTTTTCTACACCATAATTTGAAAACTCTTAGATTGACTAGAACTTTCGGATATTAAGACCACTAATCATTCAACCAATAATAGCAGCCAATTTCTGCGAATACTGTTGACGAAGTTGTACCTAATACAGGTACAATCTCATCTAACTATCGCTAATGCACCATCACCAAACTGTAAAAAGAATCGAAATAAAAAAGGAAGAAGAAGGAATTGGCAACTACAACTATTACACCCTGTGTTTCAATAACGGCAGAAAATAGACCTTGTCCCTGAAACTTCTCCAGACGATGTTTTTAACGACATAAACAATAATCTTAACGCAAATAATAATAGCAATCTTAATAACAGCAGGATTAAGAGCTACAAGCTCGCGTCTAAACGTTCTTCGTCATTTAAGTTATTAGTTCCAGAGCACATTTTCCCAAAATTCTGTGGATATATTGTTCTACACCTTGTCTTTTGCATTCCAAATTTCCTGTGCGGTTCTTCAATCTCACATATGAAATTTCCCGTTTGATGCAAGCCCGAACTTTCTCTAAAACATTTAGGACAGGATACTGAGATGGCCATTCAATAAACTTTTACCATTCTTCCTTTATGTATATAACATATATAAGGTGCATTATCGCGCTGCAGAATGCAATCTGTTCCAATTAAATTGCATTCCTCAACTAAACCGATCACATTAAGCAGTTCCAAATATGTTGTTCGGCGCACATTTTCTCGTAACATTTTAATTGGCCTAAGACCATTATATGAAATGCATCCCATATTGTTATATAGCCACCATCAGGATGGCGTGTTGGTGTTACCATTGTACATTTTACCTTCTCTGCTGGGTTTGAATAATAAAACTTTCATCCCCAAGTCCCATCTTTAATGAAAACATAGATTCATCCATAAAAAAATGAAATACCCATAATGTTTTTTGTTGATGTGATCACGAGCAAATTTTAAACGATTTGTCTTAATATTTTAGGAAGGGTGTTGCTTCTTTTTAGTAGTGTATTTTCAGATGCCTTGTCCTTTAATCTACTGTCAATAGTTTGTTGGTTTAGTTTATTTTCTCCTAAAGAATTTATTATGTTTTGGACATTTCATTGTATTACGGACGGATTCACTTTCACAGCTGTAGCAATCTGTAAACCTTATTTAGCAGTTGTCGTTCGATTTCTGCCTCTTCGAGCAACATTTTTCGTTGTACCATGAATATTTCAATTTTTAATTTGGTATAAAATCATATTCCTGCGGCGATCAAATTGTTTTACAATTCAATGGCAGAAATTCAATTTTTTTTATTATCCCAGCAATCGGTTATGGAACCAACGCTCTCTCAACTCTTTCGTGGATTGCTTTTTCCGTTTGTACCTTTATCCCATTGTCAGCCAGTTGGAGGATGAACGGCTATAGGTCCGATTGGTCGGCTCATGAGTTTTGCACTCCGACAGGGGTTTATAGATGTGCTCCATTTCATCACAGATTGTAATCTGTTGATGAAAATTCCCTTTACATCCTGCCCTTATCGGGATTCGAATACGGTATCCCTCGATCCAACCAGCAAAAATTTAACCGTTGTGCCATTTTCCCATCACTAAGTGTTGACTGTGTGCGTATAGAATTTCCTCGCCGAACCTGTAAAACCTAAGATCATCAGAGTCAGAAATGTTCGAGTCCGGAGCGGAACCTAGAAAAAAATAACAAAACTCCAAGAATATACTTGGTTTAGTGTAACATTTAAAGCAACCGTCCGTAGAATTTGAAAATCTACTCGGAATAATTGATGCTGTGATTAATATTTCTGGTACATTTATTGGCTAAATGAAATAGACTAATTTCTTTAATAATTTGTTATAGGGGTTTATTTAAAAGCTTATAGAGGCTAAAGAAACGCAACAGTTTACTATCCAAAAACCAGTCTGCTCGATCAATTTTCTACAGCAAATTTAAATTTTCATTTATAGTGGCATTCCATTTGACCAAGGAATTGAAAAAAATTCTACTGTGACGTGACAATAGCTGCCAACATAATAAGCTTAAAAAAATTGAAAATATTTTATCTCGTCCATGACAATTAAAACCAACTTTTTTTTTTTGCTCATTGTGTTTTGTTTTGGTTTTGTTAGGTTGCTCATTTTTTAACGTGTCAAAATTGACATTGTTGTTGAATATTTTGGATTTTATGTGCGTTTTTTTTCAATTTGTGTGATATTTTATTAAAATTAATAATTTTTTATTTCAATTAGTTTAAATTCAATTTTTTAATTAGTTTCGGTCATAACATTTTTTTTTAATTTTTCAATTAGTATCTGCGTGTTAATTTTTTTCAATTATTGTTATGGCTGAATTTTTACAACAAGTGTTTCAATCGAGACGACACCAACTGTCTTTTTTAAGACAACAAAACCTGTCTTTATGAAGACAAAGAATGCTGGCAATATTATCGAATGATATAACAAGGCGAAGAAGATCAACACATCGGAATAGGATGCAACAGGGTTATTATCATAACTTGGTGAATGAGATGTGAATTACGGATGAAGCGATATTCTTCAACTTCCATCGAATGCCACCAACTATTTTCGACGAAGTTTTGGCCATAGTACCATTCATCCAGCCTTTAATGATCTCGGATCGCGTAATATCTGCGAACGCTAGGTTGTCGCTTACTCTAAGGTAACTTTTGTTGTTGATTGATGTTTAATAATGTCAATATAATGAAATGTTATTTTAGATATTTGACTAGTGGTGATGGCATGATATCGATCGAACAACGTCACAAATTATAAGGGAGACTTGTTTAGTGCTATGGGACAAACTTAGTTTGACTTATTTCCCTCAACCTAGCGCGAAAATGTGGCAATCTGTGGCACAAGATTTTTACGAAAAATGAAATTTTTCGAACTGCTTAGGAGCAATCGATGGGATTTTAGTTTAGTATGCAAGCATTTGGAAATTTTGGTTCTCTGAATCGGAATTACAAACATAGCATCATATTATTAGCTATTTGTGATGCCGATTATAAATTCGCCACCGCCCCGGTGGCAAAGTGGTCAGCATGCTTGCTCCAGCAACCGGAGGTCCCGGGTTCGATTCCCGGTGGTGACAAGGCAAAATTTTCACGGCTGGTTTAGGATCAATGAATTAATCACTCATTATCCGAAATGAAAATATGATTATGAAACCTCATTTGAGGCGGCCAAATCCCTTGATGGGATATAGTGTCAGAGAGAGAGAGAGAGAGATTATAAATTTACATATGCAATTATTGGAGCAGGTGGACCTAAGGGAGGCAGTACCTTATTTCGCAATACCGATTTTGGCAAAGCTGTCATAAATGAAGGTGTCGCATTACATTTACATCCGCCAGCTTGCTTTCTTAATACGGCTGATGAAGTCCCTTATGTATTTGTGGGTGACGAAGCGTGCCCACTGCTAGTTAATTTAATGCGTCCATATCCCGGTCGCAATACCAGATCTCTGTCAAAAGCCCAAAATGTCTATAATTACAGACTATCTCGAGCTAGACTGGTGTTGGAGAATGCCTTTGGTATATTAACTGCAAAGTGACGAATATATCGAAGGCCAATTCTTGCAAGTAAGCCAACAGTAATTGCCGTCATACAAGCGACAGTTGTGCTTCACAATTGGCTTAGGGATAAACAAATGGCAAATTATTTAACCAACGACCTGGTCGATTCAGACGTGAGAGTCAAAATTCAATCTGTGAGATGGCGTGATGAAGGGAATGCCAAAACTCTGCAAGGTCTTAGCAGAGTTGGATCAAATAACCCAAATAGAACTGCGGTTGATGTGAGGGCCCAGTTCAAATATTTTTTAAATGGTGTAAAAATTTAGTTTAACATAAATAATTCAGTGTTTTATTTTAAAATTTCACTTTTACTAATATAATAAGAATGTCTAGGCTATCACAATTCAATAATATAAAGTTAATAAAAATCACAAAATTAATTAATTAAAGTCTATCAATCACAAAAAATTTGGTATATAATAAAATAAGGTAATAAATTAACTAAACTAATTATTTTTCCGTTTATTTCTTACTAAAAGTTTGTACTAAAATATCAAAACTGATATTTCAAACTACAAAATCGACATAAATACTATGTTTTTAAAATAAAATTAAAATGTTAATCAAATCACGAAATATGCAACTATACATAGGAACAAACTATTTTACTTACAAAACTTTGAAACCAAAAACTAAATCCGAATATGGTTGTTGATTTGGAAAATTATAAATCCAAAACTAAATCCTAATCCACTTTTACCAATGCAATACAGCTACTATTTGTGACTTTAAAATTTTAAATGCTATAAAATAACCGTTTACGGTCAGTTTATACAAAAAGTAGAAAACTGTTATATTTTTGATTTTCGATTACTTTAAATTTTCTTTCAAATTTGCTATGAATACCATATTTTTATTGAATTAAATAGAAATCGCGAAATTCAAAATTAAATAATTAAACTAAAAATTAATAAAATTTGTACATTGGAGTACGTACTGTAAATGTTTTCTTAGAATCTACCCCTGAAATTCAATCGAAAACATGATCTTTTAGAAAATATTTCTATATAGAAACAAAAAATATTTTGAAAAATTATCAAAGTTGGCCTGAATATTTTATAAGGAAACTAAAATAAACAAAATTTTCCCGACCAGAGCATTTTTGTACGAAAATCTACTATACCGGTATAAATTGAGTTCGAAAAATTTTCTAATAGATAAAGCATTACCTAACCTATATTTACTTATTCACTATAACTATCTCCCGTGTTCCACTATGGAAAATTGTAACAGTTTAAATCGAGCAGGTTTGAAAATATGTGTTTTTAATCCGTTAGAAACTTCGGTTTTTCGTGATTCCTCCGCCTCTGCTTCAAATGGGCATTTAGTTGTCCCATGTCATAAAAATTTTGCAGCGGAAATTCGCATAAACTCGAACTCAGGGTTGCTAGCCATGAATTATATATCAAATTGTGTAAATTCTCTTAAGATCTCTGTAAGCCAAGTACTGTCCAGTAGTTATGAATTTTCATTGTAATTTGTAACGCAACATTTATGTGTTTCGTTAATAAAAAATTAATTTAAATTTAATTATCTAATGTTGCATGAGAACAAAATACGCAGCACATTCATATCAGGTGTTAAATTAATAAATAACTAAAATCTAGGTATTAAAGATATGTTAACTATCTACATAAAAATGCAATCTGGCCCAAATTTTATTATTATCCGCAGCTGAGTTAATTAATTCTTTTTGTTCTATTCAGCAGATTTCAGTTAGGGTACTCTATAGTAGTTAATATACAATAAAATTCACTTACATTCGGAAATCTTCCATTTCAGTGAGCTTAGTGTTTTACGTATTTTTATTAACCCATAAATCTCGTATAATTAAAAGACAAAACCCAAAATATGCATTTACCTTCTTTGGTTGAAAAACTGTATCTGAGTACACAAGACGACGACACAGTACACAAATAATACAATTTTTGTGTTTATATATGAAGAACATGCATTCTAATTGACTCAGATGTTAATATATAGTCCCCATGAGGACGTACTCTATATACACATTGTTTTACATGTACACATAGTAGTTACCCTAGCTAACCCCCGGCAATATCTGTTCGTAGAGATATTAAACCGTATAAATTCTATTTTCTCAAAATAGCCAACCACAAGTAATATACCAAAGTAATTTTTTTTGTGTGTATTTTTCGGGATAATAAAGTAAACAACAACAACAAACAATTTTATCCCGTTTAACTGTAGCGACGCATAACAGTGAAACATTTTTTCCTGCATTTTCATTTCATTTTCTTTTGCGCTCTTTATTTCAGTTTTTATTTTCTTTTAATGAAATTTTATTATACGATTGTTTACTGTGTGTACATAAAAATAACGGTAAAGTAACAGCAATTGTCTGGGTGTACAAAATGGGGAATGAAAATGGAAATACAATATAACTCCGCAGTATAGCAGTGCGATATGCAGTTTTGGTTTTGCTTGTACCTTATCTCATCAGTCCTAAAAAATCATGGCTATCAAGATGTCATCTGCATATTGTCATGCTGATAGAGACCAACAATATCCGGCTATTACTTGAATGAGCACAACTTAATTTTCTTCTGCAGCATATGTTAAAATTGGTTATAAAGTTGGTGTAGATGGTGGTGGCTATTTATGAACAGAAATCTAATGGACATGCAGTTAATGAACTCACTTAGATCGGTTCCATCATTCTTTGATTTGTTTATACAAATGATTATATTGAAAGGGATTGTCAGAGAAGAAGGATGTCTCGCTAACCCGATTTTTAAAAACTATTCTTTAGGAGTTTCTATTTAAGCCAAAGATCTACCAATCTGGGCCAGAAATAGCTCAAATAATTGGAGGAATTGTCTTTCCGCTTTCGTTATTATTAATTTTAGTTCGAGGCATAGCATCAAGGATTATCATTTCCCACACATTTCGATTTCCCCGGGCAATCGGGACCATGTTCCCTAATTCCTGCAATCCCGCAATTTTTAAATCCGCTATTAAAAACGGTTACGCTGCAGTTTTCTTTTGTCATCCATTTTAATTTTTTAAAAAAAAACGAAATTACATAAATAGCTGCTGTATCAAAGCAAAAATAATTTTCAATATAAAAAAAATATTCAGCAGTCATTTTGTGCGAGGTGTACGAGGTTAAACGATTCAAACGTAATTGTAAATTAAAATAGTGTGATAAAGTTAAATTATTCCTACTAGTTTGTAAATTTAATAAATACGTGTTTGAAACTACCGCAATTACACCAACTGGGAGAGACTCGCAACGCCACTCTGCTCTTTTTGGTAAATAGTATCTCAGCAAGTGGATTGGTCCACGAACATTTGGTCCTTCGAGCTGGATTGTGGGGTATATCGTTCAACCAACCTATAGGTCATCACCATTACCATACGAGGTCAAATTGCAAAACCTTAACATAACCCCATTCTCACGGGATTGCAAAGAATGGCAATCGTTTTATGACATATTTAGTTCCACGATTCATGCATCTGCCATGGTTCGGTATAGAAGTTTCAGTACCTTATAGGGGTTTTACGCGGCAAAACCGCAATTCTTTTGAGGCATATTAGTATAATCAAGAGTCCATTCATCTATTAAAACTTATTTTGTGGAAACCTACTTATTTGAAAGTCTACAAGCAATTTCCTCCTTGGATAAGCTTAGTGCAGATTTCTTTGACATATTTGAATGAGTTATAAGTTTCGACGGAAGTCCCCCACAAATAAGTCACGAATTGGACTTCCTAAGGCTGTTTCCCAAACACCGACTTATTTGTGGGCACCAACTGATTCAAATAAATCACCTCGCGAGGAGTCTAATTTGAATAAGTATGTCTACACAGAAATATCTCTAAAAATGTGTCTTGACTAAATGTAATCATAGAGCAAAATATACATAAGAGGACGCATGTAGACTTTCCGAGGTTAATCTATTTTACTTTTGGCAACCTGTATAAGCCTAACAAGAACAATGAACTATAAAACAACTATGCCGATATGTTTATGACATACGCATATATGGATTAAATATAGAAATTAAATTTGTGTATATAAATATATTAAAACTATAAAATAAGATTAACCTCTTAAAAATTGGCTTATAAAATTTGCACTACTTGACTTCTCTTATATATTTATTCCTCGATGATGTAGCAGGGGGTCTAGTGTGAAATGTTCCACCGCGTTTTTTTTCGACGTTGTCGAAAATTTGGTTTTATGAATTATTTTCGACCTCGTTTTTGTACTATGAAATTACTCGACCCGCTTTTTTTAGATAACGTCGACTATTTTACGACAGCTCTTGATGTGTCGAGTATACATAAAAGAAAAGTTTTAAGTGTTGAGAAATAAAAAAAAGTTTGTTTAATTAATTTAAATTTAATAAAAAATTATTAATAATTTCTAACAGTAAATATTAAATTTAATAATAAATTATATTTTTTTTATCAAAATGTGAGTATGATTTAAATTTTGTAAATTTTTGTATTAGTGTTTTAGTTTGTTATATAACAATAAACTTTTTTTGTGTTTTATATATAATTTTCGTCGTAAAATAACATCGTCGAAAAAAAAATCATAATACCGATTTTCAACGTTGTCGGCTGTAGGGATTTCCATTCAAGGAGTGCAATCAATCATAGAGACAGCTTTTTCCGTACAGTGGGCCTTTTGTTGTTCTACAAGTGGATCCAAAAGTCATTTCGATTCGTTTGCCAGCGCGGAAAATTCATATTGTCATGCGAGCAGCAGTTGAAGGAGAGTTAGATCAATTAATTCATCAGGAAGTTTTGGAGCCGGTCGAATACAGCGATTGTGTTACGCCTATAGTTCCTGTTCCGAAGTCCGATGGCAGCCTGAGATTTGCGGCGATTATAAATCAACAGTGAATAAACCTCTCATACCATATTGTTTCCCGGTTCCATCAGCAAATCACCTATTGTCGACGATACCAAATGGTTCCGTATTTGCAAAACTCGACCTCGCTCAAGCGTACCAACAGCTCATTGTAGATGATACATCTTCGCTAGTACAAACAATTACTACACACAAGGGTACTACACACAATCGTCATCGATTTAGTCAGGCTGGTATCCGTCTGAAACAAGACAAATGTCAAATTGGTTGTTCATCTACCGATCGATCTTCTCGGGTATAGAATCGATTCCGATGATCTACACCCGCGATGCAACAGAAAATTGACACCATTAGAAGCACCCTACCATCATCGGATAAGGGACAGCTTCAAGCTTTCCTAGGCTTAATTAATTTTTATCATTCTTTCATTCAAGATAAGGCATCCCTTGCAAAACCTTTGCACCAGATGCTTCACAAGGATGTCCTCTGGATATAGGGACGCAACGTCCTAATGCCATTTAGTGAGACGTACCCGTTGTTGCTAGTATGTAATGCTTACCCCTACGGAATTGGTGCCATTCTGTCACATCAAGTGGGAACGAAAGAGCGTCCCATAGCTTACCACTCGAGAACGATGACCGAAACGGAACGACGATACGGTCTTAGTGTACCTAAAGTTCCGGGCAGTTCGATCGTAACAGAGGAAGAAGAAGTGCTGCTTATAGATACAGTCCACAAGCCGGCCGTTCATGCCGATGACATTGCTGCTTCGACAACTAAAGACCCGGTTCTCTCGCAAATTCTTCAGTGGACACTGAATGGATGGCCAGTGTGTAAACCCATTGAACAATTCCAGCCATTTTGGTTGGGTTTGTCGTGCTGAAATGAGCACACTCAAAGGATGCATCCTTTGGGGTTACCGGGTAATAATTGCACCATGCCACCGTGCACAAATTTTGGTCTGCTCTACATACGGCTCATCTAGGTATTGTGAGAATGAAGGCACTGGCGAGAAATTACGTGTGGTGGCCCAAACTAAACGTGGACATCGAAAAGGTTGTACGTCTTTGCAAAAAGTGTCAATCAAGCCGTCCAGAGGTGGCACAGGCTCCCGTGCACCCATGGGAGGAGACGACAAACCCTTGGTCAAGAATCCATTTCGATTATGCCGGATCTCACCACGGTAAGACTTATTTCATACTGGTCGATTCGTATTCCAAGTGGTTGGAAGAAGTCCAAGTTAGCACAACGTCAGCTGCTTATGGCATACAGGCTCTTCGCAAGATATTTGCCACTCATGGAATTCTAGAGACAATAGTGAGTGACAACGGTACAGCGTTCGATTCCGCAGAATTCCGGCATTTCTGTGATACGAATGGTATTCGTTCAGTGTACGTGGCTCCATGGCAAGAAAGGGAGTTCTGTCGATATCGAACATCGTTTGTCGAAGTTCCTGCACCACCATCGTGCAACGCCATCAACTACAATCGGTAGATCACCCGCCGAACTCCTATTTAACCGTCGTGTTCAAATTTTCTTCGACTATCTTCATCCTGACAATATTCGCGTCCACAAGACCAAACCAGTGGTCGACCAACCACGAAAACTGTCTGAGGGTTCCACAGTTTGGGCGCGAAACTATTCGTCATGTCTGAATTGGATACCGGCATCCATTACCACAACAACAGGGCCTGTTTCATATACTATAGAGACCGAACAAGGCCGCAGTCAATGAGACGTCATGTTGATGACCCCCCTGAACGATATCGAACTACTGATAAACAAACGGATGACACGACAATAATTCCGATAGAACAACCCCATCAATTCGTCCAAATGATGTTGTTAATTCAGAAGGCGTTCAACCAGTACCATCATTAATCATTCCAACTCCTTTCGATATTCAACAATCCACATCAGAGTTAAAACAACCAACCGATGGTCTGTCATCAACCGCACAACATGGAACAACACAGACGAAAAAGCGATAAAAAATAATACCATCTGAAATCGATGAAGCTTCCCTCCAGTGCTCTTAACCTGCACCAACCAAATTAGCGCGCCTTAATGTCACCTGTACTATAATTTGTTACACATTTATTACAATTTATTACAACAAATCCCGATTTTATTACAGTTACCGTTTTCGAGGAACGAGTGGTCGGTTTAGCTTGTAATTAAACCTACACCGCCAAAATTGTAACTTTTGATTTAGCTATGATATCGGGATGGTTCTTAAACCAGAATTTATTAAAAATTAATTACATTAATTAAATAGTTCAAGATCAACCCTATATCTTGACTAAGGGTAAATTCCCCCCCCCAAACGATTATTTATGACAAAAACATCGATTTTACCAACATTAATAAATTATTACACCAGACCGCCACCAGATATTGAGCCAAATGTTACTCCTTGGACCTTGTGGAGGGCAGATCAACCTTATCCACGTGTGTAATAAATTATCTTTGTGTCAGGTTACACGGAATTGGCTCCAAACCGTAAAGGGTTCAAACGTCTAATTTAAAGTTCGACTTTATCACCTTCCACAATTTATTAAACCAGACCGCCACTAGATATTGAGTCAAATGTTACTCCTTGGACCTTGTGGAGGGCAGATCAACCTTATCCAGGTGTGTAATAAATTATCTTTGTGTCAGGTTACACGGAATTGGGTCCAAACCGTAAAGGGTTCAAACGTCTAATTTAAAGTTCGACTTTATCACCTTCAACAATATTTATTACACCAGACCGCCACCAGATATTGAGTCAAATGTTACTCCTTGGACCTTGTGGGGGGCAGATACACTTTAATTTATTACACACCTGGATAAGATTGATCTGCCCTCCACAAGGTCCAAGGAGTAACATTTGACTCAATATCTAGTGGCGGTCTGGTTTAATAAATTGTGGAAGGTGATAAAGTCGAACTTTAAATTAGACGTTTGGAGCCAATTCCGTGTAACCTGACACAAAGATAATTTATTACACACGTGGATAAGGTTGATCTGCCCTCCACAAGGTCCAAGGAGTAACATTTGGCTCAATATCTTTTGGCGGTCTGGTGTAATAATTTATTAATGTTGGTAAAATCGATGTTTTTGTCATAAATAATCGTTTGGGGGGGGGGGGGAATTTACCCTTAGTCAAGATATAGGGTTGATCTTGAACTATTTAATTAATGTAATTAATTTTTAATAAATTCTGGTTTAAGAACCATCCCGATATCATAGCTAAATCAAAAGTTACAATTTTGGCGGTGTAGGTTTAATTACAAGCTAAACCGACCACTCGTTCCTCGAAAACGGTAACTGTAATAAAATCGGGATTTGTTGTAATAAATTGTAATAAATGTGTAACAAATTATAGTACAGGTTTCATTGAGGCGGGCTAATATGGTCGGTGCAGGTTAAGAGCACTCTTCCCTCCATCGGTCGTCCAGGCCGAAAACCGCTCCTTCGACGTATGCGTCTTAATCGAGAGTGGAGGGGTGTAATGTACTCGTTGTTGATGTGCACCCTTTTAAATATAACGTAATATACACGTTTGTGTTCCCATACATAAACAAAATTACAATACCCCGTACTATTGTCATCATCATCGTGGTAGTCTATTGGTGATTGCGACGGCAAGTGGCAATGCCACAATACATATAATAAATAATAATTGTCATGAATAAAGTGTGTATTTATTCCCACATAAAACAATAATTCAATTCGCCACGACATATAAGTCTTAATTACCGGAAGTGGATGCCAAATTTATGATCAATCTGTCGTAAGGAAAATGATTACTTCAAGGATGAGAAGAAGTTGATAAGCGATAGCCGCCCAGATAATGTACCACCATTTAAAATATTGGGTCTTACCTCGAATCTGAAAAGCAACACCTCATTCACCAAACGTATCGTCGTTTCTGTAGCTAGTCGACTATTCGATTCTGTGGGATGGTTGGCGCCCATCGTAATCGTTATTAAGATCTTTATACAAAAACTGTCCTCGATTAACTTAGACTGGAACAAGCCTTCCAAAAGATGCTTCCAACAAATGGCCGCGATGGATTTGCAGACGCAATTAAAAATACATACGGAGCAATTGTTCATCAAAGAGTGCTGACCGTTGAAGGAAAGATCTACGATCATCTCATCACTGCGCCAAAACTAAAGTTTTCCCGATTAGGCAAGTCAGCCTTACTATAGGCTGGCAAATTTAATTAATTTCGTCAAAAATGAAATGCATATAAAAATAAATTAAGTTTACGCATGGACAGACTCACGAATTGTATACATCCCAAGCGCTGGACTACTTTCGGGGGAAATCGAACCGCCGCAATTATATCTACCCTATACCACGAAAACATTGGTATCATGTTATGTCATCTGACAACCCAACCGATTGTGCCTCCAGGGGATTATGACCACGGGAGCTGACTTGCCATCACCAATGATGGGCCCGTTTGGTTGCTTCAAAGCAAGGAACATTGGCCCCCAGCAAAGTAATTATAATAATACTTAACAAGAGAAGAAATATTCAAAATCTGTGAATGCGACCATTTAAAGTTTTATCGAAAATAAATTCCACAATTACACGCTGGCCAGGAAATTCATAAAACGGCAGTATAACATCGTTGAACCTATTCCTAGACAAATGGGGACTCCTGCGCATTACGAGTACATTTCACAAAACACCCCAAAATTTTGCATCAGAAATCGCAACTAAATAGGTTGGCAGTACTCACCATGTGATCGATTTTTATGAGAGTGGGCTGTTGTAATAAATTCATTATGATTGATTTTTGTGGGTGTGGGTAGGCAGCTGTTGTTATATAGTCAAGGGTAGCAATTGTACAGAAAGCCAATCCGATGCTCTCTGACCGAATTTTGTTTGTGTGGTCTGTTGTAATAAAATCGAGGGTACGTTTTTCTTGTGCAGGGGGTAATCCGATTTAGTATGATCGATTTTTGTACATAATGGGCCACATATTGCTTGTATTTATTGGCCTGTTTCATCAAATTTGAGGGTGGGTTGTTACATTTATAGCAAGTTGGTTGTTACATTTATAGCAATCGCCCCCAGTGCGATACGATGAATTTAATCGGTTGGTTTCCTTCGGGGTAATTTTATGGGGTTAAACTATGCCAATTATTCTAATAAATGTATAAAAAATTCCAGTACCACGCTCAGAACCACAGATTAAATATTAGTGAAAATCTCAAAAAGTGGTTCATCACAAAATAGGGGTTTAAAGGGCAGCATCTCTTAAGAAAGGTTTTCTGGGTTCAATTAAGCCAATTGTAATTAATTTGTAACAGCTTAACGAGACCTGTATAAAACTGTCTAACAGTGTAACAAATTCTTACACCATTTTCATTGGATTGTGCTGCCCTAGAACAACTTGGAGGCCTTTGCAACCGCTTTGGATATATCCACGTCTTTTAGCCAGGTTTGACATGAAAATCTCATATGTTGACTTGTAGCATCCAACTTGGATTCGATGACCATTCGATCAACTTTGTGTTAAATGGAAGATCAGCAACGACACACTCCCCAAATGCCGGAATCACTCAGGGATCAGTTTTATCACATATTTTGTTGCATAACATTGTTAACGCTATCCATAGCATAGCCGATGACACAACAATACACTCTTCTATTTCATTCGAGGCAAAACCTACTCATTCGGAACTGAACGGAAAACGGTTAAAAGTTGTCACTTCGCTTAATTCCGATTTGAGTACAATATGTGAGTGGGGTGAAAGAAATTAGGTCAGGTTTAACGAAAGAAAAAAACACTAATATGTAGATTCTCGCGTAGAAGCCACAACGAATTCCATTTTGTATACTCAATTCGCCTCGTTGGTATTCAAATAATCAAGAATTTGAAATGGAATGAAGACATTGTTGCATTGGACTAGTCAGCTTCACGAAAACTTGGGTTCTCCAGAATATTGCTGTCAAGTTTTGGGTGGCTCATTTGGTAATCAGCAGCGTGTCATCCAGAACTAAATGAGAAAATACCACCATTAATTTCACTAGGAATGGTCAATGCACATAGGTTTACAGTGAAGCTGCCGAAACCTCGAACTGAGGAAGCCAAGCGCAAATTTATTTATCGAACATCCAAGAAGTGGAATTCGCTAAACGGTTTCGGATTTCCGTAAAACTATAAAATTGACAAATTTAAGGCAGTTATCAACGATTATTTAAAAGATCGTGCGATGGGTGCAGGAGCTCTGACATTTACAAGGAGCTAAGAAAGTTCGCCCTGTATCTAATTAAAACCAAGCGTAAAAAAAATATTATGTCTTCTCCTGAAAGTGGAAAAGTATAAGAAAATTACAGTTTTATTTATTCCTTTGTAATTGACAATGACTCTCCAATTTTATTCAATTATCAATTTTATTCACTACTGACATTTTTTTCTTGTTGATGACTTCACTACTTAAATTAAACTGTGAATTATACAGAAAATTGCTCACGGTTATTTACATAATGATTACTGTTTTCGAACAATTAATCTGAGCATTTTCAGACATTTGAAATATATTTTATTTGGAATAGAATTCATAAGCTGATATGTTCATAGATTTCAAATCACTAAATTTGGAATCATGCACAATAAAAATACAATAACATATACAAGATTGCCGATCAACGCTTTATTATACACCGGATATAGATTATCCTCCCGAACGGAATAATTAAATGTTAAAAGGATTTTAAATTACACAGGAAACACGACAAAACAAAAATATCTAACCTCAGAAATTCCTTAAATTGTAACCCTTTTGATAAAAAAACAAAAATCTCATCGCACATCAAGCAAACAAAAAATTTGTTGCATAGAAAATATAAAAAAGGAATTCCCTGGGGGCTTTTAAATTATCCCTTCTTATTCACCAACAAAGTTTATCAAAATTTTTTTTTTCATATTTGTTTCATATTTTGATTGGCTTCAATGAACCTTGTGAACTATGCACAATTTATTCCGTGACTTTGAATTTTAGATTTCACAAATAAACGAATCCACGCGGTTTTTTATATTCCGGAAATTGGTTTTCTTTTTTGCTAGCGACTAATTGTTTTTGATCTTGGGTTAATTACAAATCAAATTTGATTATCTGTTTTAATTGGGTAATCTGGTTGTGATAAAAATTCGCTTTGGTAAACAATGCAATGTATATAGAATCAGTAAGTGGGGTGAATGGAAATATAACAAATTCATTTTCCTTTCATGTCAGATTTATTCTTGCTTAGTCTTCTGTTTGTTGTTATTTTCCATATTTTCAAACTTCTTATGACTACTTACGAGCATATACAAAATATATTTTGATAAGGAAAATTTATTTAATTTTCTACTACGCCTCGATGTCTTCATCTTTGTCGTTAGACTTTTATTATTAGATTTTTAATGATCAAAGGTGAATACGCGCAGTCTTAAGGGACTCAAATAATTGATTTATATTATGATAATGGGATACGGCAGGCATAGTGTAAGTGTAAAATAATAACAAGGCTCGAATATATTTTGTGTTAGTTGATTGTGAGGATATATGTATGTAGAACCTATGCATAATGGAAGTCGTAACTCGTAATAATAAACATAACTGACATGTTTTAGCTTTTTGTTGGAAAACATAGAAACGTTTCATATTCAGTAGGGGATGATAAATTGCTAATGAAGTAATGACAAAATATAAATTCTACATTCGAATTACATGGTAAACAAATTACATATAGGTATTTTTAAATAAAAAAATGTATATGTTACAGTTTCACACCTTTGATCGATATCGGTCCAGAAATATTTTTGGTGGTCCAATTAAGTTAATTTAACAACGAGTATACACTTTATCTAAACGATCTCTTACACACAATACCTCCACCTTAGAATGGTTACCTTTAATTTAATTAACTATATGCAAGGTTACAAGGTTTAATATATAAACCTTGCGTGTATAAGGGGGATGCAAAATATCAAAATATAAACAAAGTGTTATGAAAATTTATAATAAATAAAAACAAAATGGTGAGAATTAGAAATACCTCAAGCCGTGTAAACTTTAAAAAACATCAATTGTGAAATTAATTTGTAACTTAAAATTAATTAAATAGTGGAGTTTCAGTGAGTCTCGTGCAAAGCAAACATTTAAGAAAGATAGCCTACACTCGCGGTAAGTGCCCAATATGAATTCACAAAATTTTACAATTTAATAACGATAGTCCATTCACTCGGGGATGAAGGCTATGTCATCCGTGGTAAGTGCCCGATTGAAAGTGACAAATCCAGTAAAATCAATCGTCCAGTCATCCAGGGGTAAGCGAATACATATTCACCATTTTTCTCTTTCTCATATTTTTCTTTCTTGTCGGTCTAATTGAAATTAATTAAGTCACTTCATAGGCACGTCTATGTTTCTATACTGTACACACTATATTTAACGTTATAACCTTGGATGTAACATACTGATAAAATAAGCCGAAAGTTTCCAGCCTAAAAATGGTAATGCAGATAGTGTCCACGTTATCCCAACCGAAAAAATATTTTGCCGAAAGGTACATTACTCGATATACCTACAGTTCTACTGTCACCTCCAAACAATCAGACTATAGCAAAAATCTGTCAGGAGCTTGTTTAATTTTACCAGATTGGTCCAAATCCTATGACGTATAAATTACAATAAATTTAAAAAATTTCAAAACTAAATTAATAAAATGTTCTGTAACTTTTCAGTTATCCAATTTCCCATCGATCCTATCATGGGCATTAGATAAGTCATACTTCTAGGTAAGCTCTGGCGGAATTATACATTTAATAATAAATATTTTTTTTTTGTTTTTGTTTTACTGTATGCCATCCGTGTCTTGTGCCGAAGCACTCCCAACTCTTTCGCGGTTTTTGCTTTTCACGTTCTACTTTACGCATTGCTTGCCAAATCGAGGACATACGGCTATAGGTCCGATTTTATCAACATCTGCACATTGCATGCCAGCCTATACTCGGGGCCTATTATGATTTTTTCGATAGTGTTTTTTATTCGATAGTATCGGAAATGAACGATTATGAAATTTTTCGATAGATCGAAAATAAGCGATTATGAAATTTTTCGATTTTCGTTTTACTCAAGGGGACATATTCACCGTTATTGTGCGATTGTCGTATCGATATCGATTTTCAGTGGACTTCTTAAATTTGGTATTATGAATGTCGATATCGATCGACATTTGTCGTAAAACCGCCATTTTTCTGTCGATGACAGTCTTGTTGACAACTCACAAGTTTGCGAGGCGTAATCAATAAAAAAAAACTATAGGAAAACGTTAGGAAAATGAGTTTTATATAAAATCATTTATTAAAATCATTAAGTATTTAATAAAGACATACTAATTTTATTTAAATTAATTATAATTCAAAAATATGTTTGTATACGTTTCTACAACCAGGGGGTAGATTCCTACAAAATGACAATTTGTCGTGACATTTGCTTATTGGAACAAATTGAAGTCATGAATTTTTTTTGATGTATGTGGATTTTACGACAACGTATTTTACGACGATGTCGTATTTTTCGTCCAATTCCATAAAAGGCCCCCTGGTCTTCAAATATGATGATATCGAGGGAGCCAAGTCTGGAGAACACGCCGCATGCTGTAAAACTTCCCAGCCTAAAGAGTAGATGAGTTTCTCGATGGATTTTGATGTATTTGGATGAGCGTTTTCATGCAGTTATATCACCTTTGGCCTTCTTTGGCCCGTTGGTATGTTTTCCTCCGGATCATCACTTAATTTAATCAATTGGGTCTGGTAACGTTCAACTGTAACAGTTTGACGAGGTTCCAGAAGCTTATGGTAAGAAGCAAGAAAGTACAGTAACACTTTCTTGACATGAATATTCATTTTTACAACTGGTGTTGATCTAGGAGGACTATCGTACAAAATCCACTTTCGTGGATTCGCAAAATCGTAAAATCGTAACTCGCAACGGGTTTGCGCAAAAAATTCTTTCTTTTCTACCGAGAAAGCGAATTCATACAGATGTCAACTCTTCGGTTTTTGTTTTCTTTTCGGTCAGTTTATTAGGAACCCATTTGTCTTCCTTCTGAGGTTCCCCAGCGAGAACCTTTTCAGATTTGTATGTAATCAGGGAGCGTTACTTCTTCCTCTGAGTCATTATCCCTTTTATATTTATAAAAACTCCGATGCTCGATTCCATTATTATAACAAAATTATAAATAAACTTCATTTAATAATTTCAAACAGGAAAATTTGATTGTGTTTCTTTGACATCTAAACAAAACTACATTATAAATAGTATGACTCGACATTGTCGAGGAAGAAAACACTATCGAAAAAAATTGCCATATCGAACCTGTTATGTGGTATAATCTAATATATAAAAATCTCGTGTCACGGTGTTTGTGGTCGCACTCCTCCGAAATGGCTCTATTTGGTAGGTATGAGAATAGGTCGTAAAGTATATTTTATACCGCTAGGTGATCAGGGTATCCCTATCCAGAATTTTTTTTTCTTCCTACCTCCACCCTCCCATTTTTTAATCGCGATTTTAGCATTTTTCTATGAAAAATATCCAAATAATTTAACCGTCGTTCGTATTTCAAACAGAACGAAATTATTTCTTTTGTTGAATGACAGATGGCGATACGTTCGCCTCATCGAACTTTCTTCCACATACATACATTTCATTCACATCAATATACACGCAAGTCATTCACGAGAAGCGTTGCGTCATCTTGACATTTCATTCTGCATTTTTTTTGTATCACAACGCAGTGCGTGCCAAATTTTGTACGATTTATTTTAATTTATAAGAAATATTATACGTGTTTTATGATTGTAAAAAGGTTGGTTGAATACTAAAAGAACAAATACTTTATCGGTATACAATTCTCATCAGTAAGTACACTAATTTTGTCGTTTGGGCCGTCGAAGGAATAAAGCAACAAACATGCGAAATAATAGAGCAGAAAGAACAGGAGAACAAATCCAACAAGATAACGAACATGTGCGTGTGAGCATATCGCAATTGCGTTCATCTCAACCACAAGAGGCACGAGCTGGTTCGTGGTGTACACGCAAAATAAATGACCGACAACGCCAGCAAGTACATCGAGCATTTACATCCGCTTCATTCCTTCGTCTCGCATTCGAGTACGAGCCAGATATTGAATATTCCATAAAAGTGCAATTACCAGAAATTGGGACACCACCAGAACTATTGAAGCTTGCTCTTCGGAACGGATCCAGATTCAAACCTGCTCCTGAAGTCCATTCACACATTCAATTCATGCTTCCAAATGACTTCGTTCGGAGCAACAAAAATAGTTCATAATGCCGCGGCAAATGGTCAACAATTCAATTCAACGTTCAAAATAAAAAGCCAAGTGTACCACAAAGTAGGCTCATTGCTGCCATGCAAAACTAACCGCACATACATTTTTACAAATGTACTTCATGGGCGGTGAGGACATCAATCGTGTTGATGCACGTTGCAGACAATTACCTCAATTCGCCTAATGTCAGGCGTATAGTCGGCAAACTGGACGCCCTATTGAATGACCACAATGAATCAGCTGGAGACCACGTGCGTGAATTCAATGTGCTTGTTGTTGACGACGTTGCTGGAATCATGGTTGACGACCGCACATCGACGCAAGAAATCATGATTCGAAGAAGAAACAATAATCTGCGCTAATTTTCTGGAAGGTACAAGACGAATATTACGTAAACATTAAACAACGAGATCTCCCCACAGGTAATTCATTCATTATGAACATCATTACTCATTTTTAATTAATAATATATTTATGAATATGATGTTACAGGAGCCCAAACAAACAAGAAAGTGAGCTCGATGGATTTTTATGCGTAACGCAAGATGATTAGACGCGGCCAGGACAACGTCATTATGCGATGCCGTGAGCTGTGCCAACAACTCATCGACATGTATGCGAAGGTAGAGAGCGAACGACTGCGATTCCTACGACACAATTAACAGAAGCTGCGTGCTGAAGAATACATTCACTTGCGAGACGCTATCATGAACGAAGCCGATACCGCCGAAATTGGTAACTACCATTCTACCATCATCGTACGTAGGCAGTCCACGTCATATGCAAGAATACATACAGGATGCTATGACTTTCGGGCGCGAGTACAGACAACCGTGTTTATTTATCACGTTTACATGTAATCTAAAGTGGCAGGAAATTACATCCTTACTATATTGCCATTTGCCAGGCCATAATGCAATACATCGCATGACATTACAGCACGTGTCTTCAAACAAACATTGAAGTCTTTAATGGGCTTCATTACAAAATTACACGTATTCGGTCCCACACGTTGCTGAATGTATTCGGTTGAATGGCAAAAGCGAGAATTACCTTATGCGCACATTTTGATTTGGTTAGTCGACCAAATACCAAAATCGATAGTGTAACTTCCGCGGAAATTCCAGATCCGTCTACTGTTCGATATTAACTGTGTTTCTTGGCGCTTGATCTGATCCAGTTCAGTTCATATTTCATGAAATTTGAACTAATCCGGATCAATGAGCGTCAAGAAACACGGCAATTGTTACCACAAATATGATTCATGACCCATGCGGTGATCTGAATCGTTTATCGCCTTGGATGGCAGATGGAAAATGTACAAAGGGTTTTCCTAAAGATTTCACCAACGACACGAACACAAATGTCGTCGGATATCCAATATATCGTCGAAGAAATACTGATAATGGCGTACAATCATTTATGTGAATAAAGGCTGCGATATGGCTGTGTTTCAAATTCGAAATATCGATGTGAATGCTCCTTGATTGAATGACAACGACAGCAATTATACGTGTAGCCGTCCAACTTGAATAAGGCCAGCGCGTAGTTTTTACCAACGAGACAGCAATTGTGCGCGCTATAAATCCACCAAAAAGTAGCTCACCTAATTTTTCGAATTGTGTAATCGTTCGGATACTTTCAGTGCGTTTGCACGAACACTACTCTATTCCGAAGTACCACGCTATTTCACATGGAATCAAATAAAAAAATGGATGCTCGCAAGCAAGGCATACCAATTGATGCGTGCCCGGACTATTCAAATCAAACACTTTGGGCCGATTATATACAGTCACTCTAAGATAGATTGAGTGCTTCTATCTGCGACTGTTGTTGGTTAATGACACCGGCCCATTATCATTTCAAGATACATATATGCAAAGTGAATGGGCAACAGTATCCGACATGTAAAGATGCATGAAACACACTCGGCTTGCTCGAAGACGACAATCACTGAGACGATATGCTTGCTGAAACAGCATTGGGCTGTACAGCAACACAAATTCGTGTACTATTCGCCATAGTGTTGATTACATGTTTCCCGGGACTAACAGACACGTTGAGGGATAAGCAAAAAAACTCAATGACTAACGATCTATTGAATTGAATTCGTACACGTTGCAACGATCTAACGATTACATTCAGCGACGCTATGAATAATGAAATATTTATTGCTATCAATTTATCACTCAGTCGTTTCGATATGAGTTCACTAAATCGAAGTGCATCTGATTGTTACTGGCAATGTCCCACTACTGACTCATGAACAAAAAAATCTATTACGACCGCATTATGCTGGCAGTTTCGGCGGGATAAGGTGGTTTCTCTTTTTTGGATGCATCAGGTGGCGTGGAACTGGCGAAACGTTTCTCATTTCGCTAATTCTCGCCGAAATAAGATCAAACAATGGCAGCAACTTTATTGGCAACTTTATTGGATGGAGGCAGAACAGCTCATTCAGCATTTAAGCTGCCACTGAATATTCAAAATAACCCAGACGCAGTGTGCAACATAAAAACCAATCGTCCATGGCCATAGTGCAAAATTATCGTCTGGGATAAATGCACTGCCATATAGATCCTATCCTCACACACTTACAATACATTCGTTGTTTTTTATTTAACAACCAAAATATTCACTAGAAATAATTTATACGGCAGAACAAAGTTTGCCGGGTCAGCTGGTATACTATAAAATTTGAAATTTTCCAAACTAAACCAATAAATAACTGGGTATCCGCCCCGTAAACATTTAATCGTAGACCACATAACATTGTAAATATTTAACCGTAAAGCCACATTACCGCACAAGTACTTAATCGTAAGACCAGTTAATCGTAAGGCCGTAAACACAGGATTTGAAATATGGGATTATTTTAAATACGGTATTTTGTAAATCGGGATTTTGTAAAACGGAACTTCTCTCCCTTATCACATGTTTACAATTTTTTCAACATATAGTTTGTTATATTGGGTTAAAATCAGTTTTCAGCTGAACTCGAATCAGTTATAATAATAAATCCGAAATTTTTGGATTTTCTGGGTACATTATACCACATTATATCGCTCTATCCCATTCAGGTGTCAAATTCCGCCTGGGCCTATCCAGGAATATGACATGTCTAATTTCGAAAATTTCGGATTACAAAGAAACTATTTGCATTACCATTTTTCGGCTGGAAGCCTCGGCTAAATTTAATAGGGTGGATGTAAAGATTATTAATATTTAGCGGGACAAATATTTAAATCAAATTAAATTTTTATCCAAATTTGCGACATTTCTAATGATCAAAAGATATCGGTAGCGACATCGGGGCTGGTGCCCAAGTTGTCAATACATCGAATGTTTATAGAATGTCAATTAAATGTGCTCAACTCAAACGAGATGATCGGGAAATCAGGTTCACCCAATTGGAGGCACAACTCCCAATTTGGGGTTTACTTCCGATGCAGCCAAATATGGTCATCTCTGGATCCACAATCGGTCAAGTGTGTTCGTGGCCAAATACTTCCATTCAAGAAGTTAGTTAGTCAAGTAGTTAGTCGGATTTAATTCAATTAGCTAAGGCAACTAATAATATTGTCAACGTTCAGAAACCTGTATGTATGATGTAAATACACTCAAAGCGGTCTCACTCGTAACCGGTCTCAAACCCCAGATCCAAAAGTTCTAATCGGTATCGTAGTCGATCACGGTCGAAAGAACAAGTAATCAGACATGGTACTCAAGCAAAGCAAAAATGTTAAAGCCGTACAATTTTTATAATGTCAATTTGGTAGTTACAAAATCTGAAAACCATTAGGCCCCGCGTTTCAAGCGACAAGCAACGAGAGCCTAAATTCCACTAGCCGGTTTATAGTGGACGATATAGAAAATAAATTACAGTTTTCAGTAGACACAGGCACTATAGTTTCAGTATAGTGTACCACCACCAAATTTACAATTTTCTAAACCACCGAAATTTAAGTTAATCAAAAGACTAAATATCATTTCTGGGATTTCAAATCTCATCTCTAGGCATGTCACTGTGCAAACAGATAGTTGAAATAAACTTCTTAGATGTCTGAGAATGATAAATTATTATGGAATTTTTCTACCAGATGCAGCACGTGATCAAGCGCCATTGTACGATTTTTTGAAAGGTAGGAGAAAGAGGAATAATACTTCCTTGAAGCGATGAAACAATCAAAGCGAAATCAGTAAATTGAACCCTATTCCGAAAGAGAAATTTGCAATCATTGTCGATGTGTCGAATACAGCAGTAGAAGCTGGACAATTAACAGACAATTAACAGAAAAAGGTTTGCAACCTCTGTTTTTGTGTTTACGAAAGTTACATGCCGCCGAAACTCGCTATATTACATACGATAGAGAATTATTAGCGGCGTAATCGGTCATTAAACATTTTAAAAATTTACGTCAAAATTCAGATAAGGCTTCATCCATGACGTCGTTGTCATACACTTAGACTTTATAGGACAATTTACCTCAAACATTCGACATATTGCGAGAAGTTCTAACATTGTGGATGATACGCTTTCACGTATCGAACAAGTGGACATTGAGACCATAACCGAGTACGTTTCAATAGCGGAAATGCAAATGCGTGTCAATAAAATGGTCAATGACTTAACTGATTCACGGAGGGTGGAGCTTAACACTGTAACAATCCGTCAGCACTCGGATGAATGCCGACCAATCGCTAAAAAAGGCCATCTTTTTGAACTCATATTCTCGTTCTTGTTGCAGCTGTGTCTGGCGCGTGTTATTTGAAAAATGATTGTATTCCTTACCCTGTTTTTCATTTAAGTTTGAAATTGGTTTGATTAAATAATCATTTGAAGTTTACCTAAATAATAATTAACTTCCAGGTTCCATCACCGGGGATGCATTTGAGTTTAATGGTATCCCATAACTTTCTTTAGGTTGCGTACGATGGGTTATGCCACACAATGTGAATGCGCATATAGTCCAGTCCGTGGCTGAAATCGCTTTAGATCTTTCATTTCTATTTCGCTGATACCTAGATTACCAGATTCTATTATTTGAGTAGATTCTATTAAAGACTAAACAATCAAACCCTTTGGTTTTCAACCTCCTTTTAACGTGCAGTCGCCACGTTCTATGGTAATGAAAGTTTATTACAACACAAGCGCCCAAGGAGATCGTATATGATACTTTTCTGAACTGAAGCTGTAAGGAAGTTTAAAGTAAAGTATCCTGTATATGTATCGTGTTAGTATCGTGAGACAGTCTTTAAACAACAACTAGCCAGTGGTACAAAAAAATGACGAAAGCGAAGGCGTCATTACGCTTTCATTGGACATGGACGCTAGAAAAAGAATGAGAGGGTCTTTTGGAAGAGCACCCATAAAACAACACCTAAATTAATATAAAGCATACAAGTAACATGCATTATTCATTAAATAAAGTAAAGATGTAAAATCAAGAAGGATGTAGAGCAGATATGTGTATAAGTATGTCGATTTTATTTTAGTTTTCCTTTAGTTATACAAGCACAAAACATTTATAAGCATCTACCTATATGAAGAACAAGAAAAACATCTTTTTAAATTTCCGTCAGCTCTCTCCCCTCTTTTTCTTACCGCTTCCATAATGTTAGTGAATTTTCATTTCAAGTTTGTATGCTTTATTTAAAATAACAAAGAAATTGAAAAATTTTTACAAAAGAAAAGTCAACATGTTAAATTTTCTTTTTTTGTATTCCTTTCTGCAACACACAACATATGTTCATATACATATACATTAAACACACACAAAAGAAAATTAAGAAATAAGAGGAAAATGATTTTCTAACGTTATTTAAAATAAAATTTTCGTATCTACCAGAAAAAAAGTCAAACCAAAAATTTTGAGAACAAAACCAATTGCTTTTTTACTTTGTATATTTTCTAATTTTATTTTAAAATTTTCATTATAGAATTTGTCTTAAGAAAATTGTGAAAATAAAAGAAAATGTATGAACATTACTCGGATATGCGTGTGGTAAGGAAAGGGTGGATCATCTGAAAGTATATGTACATATAAAGAAAAATTATTTTTGGTGTGACGTCACTAACAGTGCAACAAATATCTTTTGCTAACAGCCGCAGCTCAACTTTACTAAAGTTCTAAAGTAAAGTTCTGCTAAATTATTAGAAATGATTTTTATATTAACTAATCAGATGAAAGCATGTTTCCACCAACCAAATATTATATGTACCGAAGAGACCTGCTGCGCTCAGTAACCGATTAGCAATTTCAAATATGCAAAATAGCCTTAATATTGTAGTCGAATCGCATGAATTTTTTTGTGGCGACTGGTTTATTTCTCGTTACATTTGTCACAATGTCTCGATTTATTAAAAAATGTCGCAATTCAGAAGTTTCCAACTTCAGGCCAATCGCTAAACCATTAGAAAGAAAGAAATGTTTATGAATGTCTTTATGCTTTAACTGCAACCAATTATTTTAATCCAATCAACACTCTATTAATAATCCCAAAGAGAAGGGAAATGGTGTGCATGTTCCACTGACTTTACTAAAGTGTTGATGTATGGTTTTCGCATAAAATCGATATATTTAAGAACTCTTATGGTTTCCCACCTTACTTCATATGATGGGTCAACTATATTAACGAAATGACCGTAAATATCGGGTAATTTTTAGATCTGCGATTATCGATATCGATCACATAATCCAAAATTCAGATATAGTAATCTGTGTATATGGACGACGTTTCCTTTGTTGCAACCTGTGGTAACTATACACATTAAAAATATTGGGTAAACATGTGAGGGCTAGTTTCTTTAACAATAAACATTGGTCGAACTACCCAACCTGCGACCTCGGACAAAAATTAAGGAATACGTTTTAAAACTCCGGACATGGAGTGAACTAAGCCTGAGACGCACGGAGACCCTCCATGACTAATAGGCCATAGCATCGTTGATTATAATCCCTTGAACCAAATTGACTACAAAACACGGAATTACCATCGACTCCGACCACTACCTGGTGTTACCAAATATACTTTTCCAGTGCCTGATTCCAAGGAACCAGTAGAATATCAACAAAAGGAAACGGTGATTACAGATTGATAATGAATCATAAGAGAAAATGTTTCTCAAAAACAAAACCTAGCCACCGAGCAGGTCTCCTGCATCATCACTAAAGCAAAACCAAAATATTTGGAAATAAATTGTTGAGACACCCAAATCCCTTAATGGCATGTGAAGCGCCAGAAGTAAGTAAGTTAGTAATTTCAGTCAGTAACTTATTTTCGTAAGCGCTTGAATTCCCCGAATTGAGACTGTATGTATAGTGAAATCATTTATCGTGTTACATCTTGTCGCGATTTATTTTCGCAACATTGGGTTGGTGCACTCGCGTACAATAACATGTTGTGTCTGAAATTGATTCATTAATAATTCACTGGTGGACCTGGGGTCAGATCCCTGGCCCTTCTGAACATAAAAAATTTTAACTTCAGCGCGTACCTTAAGGACGGTACTTGCTTTCGTACCAACAGTTGCCAAGATGGGGTTTTTCACAATTTTTATTTTTTTCGGGTAAATTTTAATTTGGCTAATTTTACCTAAGGGGTACTCTCGAGTTTGTCGTTTAAAAACTATTGTCACGACTTGCTGTGAACTAATATCTCGGTCAGATCATCAGGGATCATTTAAACAAATCGAGAATAGTTCGGTGGTTTTAATAAGATATTCCAATAGTAATGGAGAGTTATCTCAATCATTTATCGATGATGTAAAGTTTAGTTGAAAGTGCAATAAAGTTGCAGCTCGATCAATGGTAGCAAATGGCAAACTATGTAATGCTTGATAGAAGTGCAATTCTTATAGGTAAAGAAGGTGCTGGAATATGTCAGTTGCCTTATAGTGGCTGCAAATTAACAAATGGAAGTATTGATGGAACGTTATCCTTCTCTCCTAACAGATTACCAAAATACGATGTAATCAGCCGAAAATTTAACGTGATCGTAGCAACAAACTTATTAGTCTTCGGACTAGCATTGGCGAAAAGTTATTTCACATTTTTATTTTAACATTTATTTTTCACAATCGCCATCAGTAACAGCAGCCGGGTGCTATAATAACATTCAGGACTTTTAATATTTCTAATGGAAGTAAATCAATTAACCAAGGTTCCATGCCCTTGGTTAATTGAAAGTGAAAGTTATACACTACGATTCTGAAGAAGCAATTCAAATGCAAGAGGGGGGAAAATAGGTGCCGTAGCGGCGATTATTTCTGATGTTCAGACCTTAACTACAAATTCCAATAAATATGGATACTATGAACAGTAGGACTTATTTAATCTCATTTTTACGGAGAGATTCCGAGAAGAAGTAAAGTTGCATCGACAAAATCAACGCTTGACATCTTTTTAGCATCTTGACATTTACCAACCATAGGTTGCTTCTATGCAAATTAATGACTACTAAATATTTGGATATACTAAAGATTTTTACTTTCTGTGAACAAGCTGGCAGTAACTCGTATTTTTGAAAATGACCACAGTGCTGGCCCAAATACGACATTCAAAGAAATTTTCTAAAACGACCTCAACAGGTTTAGTAAGAATTGCACACCACCAAACCTTTTCTGGAGCAATAACGCGGAATTGATAGAAAAAGACACAATTAGCCAAAGCTCTTTAGCGGAGAAGAGAAAACAGTAGATGCTCAAAACGACAAAAGTTTCTTATTCGTAGAAACGTTCCGATATGTTGAATGTTTCGGATATGTTCCGATATGATACGATAAATGTTCCGACAACTACAGTCTGGTACAAATTCTAAAAACAATATTTTTAATAAACTTAATTAGTTGTTTTAAAAAAATTAACATGTCTACCTAGCCCTTCCTAAAATTAATCGACTTATCTACTTGTGTAGTCCGATAAACAAACAATAAAGACGCAAGACGAAAAGACGTCATGTCGTTAGGTTAATAAATTTAATTTTTCTAAATATTTATCAAAACAAACAAGATAAGAAAATAAGTTTTTTTGGAGGCTAAACAATCAAGATAACAGCAAAATAAAACTTACCTGTTTTCGTTATAGGTTTGGTTGAAATTTTTCAATTTAGGAATTTGGTATTTTCTTTACATCTTTCATAAATGAGAAATCAAAAAAGATTTTTTTTTGTTTTTATTTTTTTATTAAAATATTTATTTATTTTTATCTCTTATACAATAAAGTTTTAATTTAATCTTAGATATAAGTCGTTACAGAGTAACCACAGTATTTTCATCATTCTATGAAGTATTTCGATAAATCATAAATTGTGTATCCAAAACAAAATAAAATTTTTATAAATTAAATATAAATAAAAAATAATAATTTAATTCGTAGATAGACAAAAAGATAAATCGTCCTACGATTATAAGCAAAAAAAAACAAAAATTCACTTTTAAAATCACTTTTTTGTGCACTTACATACTACTACTTCGCCCTAAAATCGCATATCTAAACTAGATTTCATCCTTGAGACATTTCCATTAACTATAATGTCACGGTCTGTATTGGAAGACAATGAGATGAGACTGGTGATGCATCTGCTTATTCAAGATACGTTCGTTATTCGCCCTCCTTAATTATCACTCGACAAATCTCATCATAGAAGGCAAAATGAAAAGCGGTTGTGACTGCCGCCTTTAGTATAGACGGCACTAAACCTTTGTACATTCCTAAAAAACCTTCCGTCTTAACGGTTTTTGATATGGTTCCAATAAATCCACACGACTCGAAATGGAACCCAAACGTTTTTCTGGAATAGTATATGTTACCGTTATTAAATTAAAAAATCATCGCATGTACGAAAAATACACAAACCTATGCTCACTGAAACCTTGTATTTGCATACGTTTCTTACACAAATCCATCGGATAAAACAGTGTCTTGGAGGCGACACCGCTTAGTCCGCCCATCATAATTAAAATATAGCCAGGGATATCTTTTTCGGAAGTATAGCCCAATGTTTTTTGTGCTACCTCGTTGAAAAATTTATAAAACATAAAATTAGCACCGGTTAATGGTGTCACCTGTATTAGTGATGGTATTACGCCACGGTATAGTCCAGGTGTACCATCTCGTTTTAAAATCAGTTTTAAACCCTGCGTTTAGTATAATGTAGGAACAGTAAAAAAAAATATTTTGTTTGGTTGGATCGTATGATAATACAAGGAAAATTTTGGGTAAAGGATAAATTAGGCTGCTATTTTAATGTCAATGGGCCATCATATTAGATTGGTTCATAAATCGATATAGTTTTCATTGTATATTGTAAAACTTATCTTTCGATAACACGATTACATAATATTATTGTAAGAGCTCTTCGCAATGAAAAGACTAACCGTGCGATTCTGACGTATAGTCACAGAGCTCTTAACTGCAATATTTCGCATAACTAAGGGATTTCTCTTACTTAAGACTATTTTGCGATTCTGCACATACTGATCAGTTAAGAGGTTCTCTTAAAAACCTCTTAGCTTAATACCTACCAAATAGGTGGTCTTAAACATCATAAATGATAGAATTTTATTATGTTGGATGAAAACTAATAAAAATGAGGATTATGTAAATAAATAATTCATTAAATTATATTTTACAATACACAAACAGGATTTTAGATGTAATATTTTTATAAAAAAAAAATTATTCGGACAACATTATTACGGGTGGAAGTAAATATTTTGTTGTTGTTTATTTTCTTTTAACATACAATTAATTTTTTGCCTAATTATTTACTTTTTCTAATTTATTACAAAAATATGAATATTTAAACATTATTTTTCACAAAAATATTTCGTATTTTATCGTTTATTTAACAATAAAAATACAATTTCAATGGCGCGCATTAATAAAAATCACAATTGACAGGTCTCCAAAAATATTTGGAGAGTTTTTATTAGAAATTTTAAGAGAAGTACTAACAGAATACCAATTAAGAGATTCTCTTACAAAAATCTATTAACGAAAAACCTCTTTACTGTTAGCCTCTTAATAGTCTTAACATCAGAATCGCACGGTAAATGTAAACATTAAAATAGTATAAACAAAGCAACAATTCGTCAGAGGCAGTTCGGCGATTACCCACGTCGTTAATGCAGGTTGGGTTTGGATCTGAAGTAAAAGGCAGGCTTTATTTATTAATATCAAGAGTACTTACCACACTTAAAATGTCATACAACAATATCAATGCACCTCAAAATTAAAAGTGGGATGGTTTCATAAAACAATATAATTAAGCAACAGCTTTACTCAGAGGGTGAGATTCTCGAAAGTTTGAATGCGACAAACAAAAACTTGAACAAAAATTGATGAATAAAAATCGTAAGAGGTTTTTTTCTGTTTTCTTTATTATTTAATCTTGGGGCCGAAAATCTTTCGCAGTTCGCTTTTCACGTCCTTAACTTACGCAGTCAGTCGCCTGTCAAATCGAGGACTTACGGCTGTATGTCTGATTTTATCACCATCTGCACATTAAATAGACCAGCCATTACTGGCATGGAAGTGGGGTCGGCCCATGAGTTTTGCACTCCACCAAGGGGGTCATAGTTGTGTTCCATTTCAACACAGATAATCTGTTGATGAAAAACGTGAAGAGTAGAAATCTAACGACAGGCTCATGTTAAACAATGAGAGTTTTTCTACCTAAAAAACGATCGGAATAAAAGTCATAGAAACAAACGAGGGCAGTAATGTAGCGGGACTAGCAATGGTAAAGTGATAAGGGTTTGATGACAAATTTTGAGAGAGCCAGGGTGAACTAAAAAAATTGTAAAAATCGAAGAGAGCAATAAGAAAATCAAATGATAGACGAAAAATAGAAAATAATCGAAAAATATGAAGACAAAATGCGGAATGACAACAAAAACAAGAAATAATTGATGTGATTTATTCTTTAATGAGCTGGAAAACATCATCAATAAAATCAACAATGTTACTTGATGATCGAATGATGGAAGAAAGGAAAATCAAATTGATCACGCCAGGATCTCGAAGTCTCAGCCAGCATAACTGACGTTAGATCATATAGAGGCACTGATAGTGACAGTGATCATATGCTTATTATTTTTAAATGCAAGTGCAAATTAGCATCCACTTTTAATAAACAAGCAAAGAAAATCGTGCGCACTAAAAAATGAGGACTCCGTGCAGAAAAACCACGAGCCTCACTCAAGCATCCAGGAGCAGAGACATGCTATCCAGTCAGCTATAACTGCAGCAGCGGAAAGTACAATTGGAAGAAGACCACTTAGATCACGTAATGGTTGGTTCGACGATCAGAGCCGTTAACTTGTCGAAAATAAACTAAAGCTGCACAAAAAATGGTTGGCTCACAACACTAGGCCAGCCAAGAGCGAATATCTCTGCGACAAGTGCAAGAAAATAAGTGCGGATTTATCAGGAAATTAATCGAAAACATTAGCTTGCAAGCGGAAAACAGAAACTCGAGAGCCTGGTTTGAAAACGCCAGAAATCTTACTAAAGACTTTCATCCAAGATCCACAGCCATCAAAAACACGAATGAAAAACTGGGAACAAACGTGACTGATGTTCCCTCACAGTATGCAAACCTACTTTCAAAATCTACTAAATCGGACTGACGAAGTGACCCATATGCTATGATTGAACAATCGATGGATAGCTGTATTGAAACTTCGGTTTGCATATCCATGCTTCTTAATACTACATACAAGTTAGAAACACGCGCACTACATAGTCATATCAATGACAAATTGTCACATACAGAAACACCAAAGTTTACTCAACTCTGTTGACTATTTCATAACAAACATCTCTATTATACGCCTGCCTTACAATTTATGAACCAACCTAATACGTATAAATTATTGGGAAAATGTACACTGATATGAAGGACGATAAATTTTAACTACAAACCTGGAAAGAACTTCGATATCCTCGACTCTGATCTTGAGCAATCAGTCTAGTACGAACCACATCTAATGGGGATGCGGCAAATGTTGCTAACGCTCCTGAAATTCCGCCGCACAAAAAATTCGCAACCGACGTGTGTTTTGACAGCATATCATACTGCTTGGACAAATTCATAAGTTCCTCGTAGCTCCAGAACTGTGCAATACCATAAATAATACTGAGCACTTGGGCTGGGTTATGGCCCTTCCATAATCCCTTAACACCTTCCTCTTTTATGATCAGTTTGACCGCTTGCGGTATCGAATTGTATTTCGATTGCATGTGAGTCGAATTAATTGGTTCAACTTGTAGCTGGAAACGTATTTTAACCATATCTAATGGTTGACAGATTGCACGTGTAATTGCCCCCGATAATCCACCAGCAAACGCATGTTTTAGTTGAACGGACGTACTACTCGTATGGTGATGGTCACTTTCGTTTTCGCTTTTATCCGTGACTGCTTTTGATGGTTTCACAAGAATCACATCATGATCACTTAGGTTTGGTTTCGTCATTTTTTTTTTTATTTATTTAACACGATTTTGTTTTTCTTCGTTCCAATTTCGAGGTTAATTTCACGTAACTAAAGACAAGCAAACCCACGGTAGAAAAATTAATTATTCGTCTTATCACATCACTAATCGTCATACACTTGAAATGTATTTTTTAGAACAACACCGTCACTCAAGAATTACATAAACTTATTTTTTATAAATATATACATATATTATATAATACAATACATATTATAATCAACATGAAAAATGTTTATTGCAAAATAATCACATAGCAGACGGAATAAGTTCACATTTACAAAGCGGCGCGGCATCCAAAACAAAAAACAGAAAAATTGGTTGTATACTTTCAGATATAAACGCCATTCAACACTGAATAATTTTGATATAATAGTTAAAATATAATTGTGATTTGTACATTTATTAAATTGTTCTATCAATCGAGAACGATTTAAACGTATTTCATTCATTAAATTTTATTCGAAGATATTGTTTTTCTAATTGGCGTATTTGAAAAGCAAAATATTATATTTTTTATAACCATACACGAACACAAACACGTTTATATGTCAAAATTTACGCCTTGTTGTTGTTTGTTTTTTATTTTGGATTCGAGTTTGCGCTCAATTTAGTTTGCACTGTAGGTGGCAGAATAGTAGAAAAATAAAATTTTAAAAATATTTCTTGTTAATGCTTGGCGCATAGGGTATATGTAATAAAGTATTTACTCGTTTATACGCACAAAGTTGCTTAAAATAAAACGTTTTTTACTGTGCAATAATTTGAAATGTTAATACCCGTGGGCTTGTTGGTTGTTTTAATAATTACGTTTATATATTTATTTTGGAAAGGTAGGTTTTGATAATTTCTAATTGAAAATCTGTAATTGTTGCCTAACGAAGTATAAAGTTCCAATATCTATATTAATTTACCACTTTTAAATTTATTTTATTATTTATGTAGCTAAACCAACATTATAAATTTAATCAAAAGTAATTATAAGAAGAAGTACAATCGTGTGAAGTGAACATCATGGCCAGCACTTGTGCAAATGGCGGTAAAGCGAAAAGGTAACGGAAAAATATAAAGTAAAATTATAAGTATACATAGATCAAAATTAAAGTTATAGAATATTGACTGTGACAATGAAATACCAACATTAACAATACATATAACCTTAAAATTAATTATATATATTAATTATAACAAAATGTGCATATTAAAAATAATCAACTAATCTGTCGCTCTCTATATAATTTTCACACATCCGATGAAGGGATTTTGTTGCCTATAGTGGTCCTCCATTCGTTTTGATTCATCGCTCTCGCCCTCCAGTTTCGACATCCCATCATGTGTATGTCTTGTTCGATGTCGTCGCGCCAGCGTAGTCGCAGTCTTCCTCTACGAAGTACACGTACACCGGCTGGCTGTTGTTGAAACACTATCATGCATATGCGTTTGTGGTGGGGCTAATAACGTGGCCGAGCCATCTAACTCGATTGGATTTGATGAAACCGATGATATCGCTGCCTCCGAAAAGTTGCTTTATCTCGTAGTTCATATGAATCCGATAGTCGTTGTTCGCAATTGAACCAAAGATGAAACGAATGATGTCCCTTTCAAACGCATATAGCATTCTAAAGTCATTAAAAATAAAGGTCCAACACAATTGCGAGAGATGTGTTAAATTTTGATGTTAAATGATGGTTAAATTTTTTAGTGCGGAGTCTGACCGTCGATGATATGTTGCTTCACGCGCCGATGGATGAGAAAGCCAACTCAAAATTCTCCTCGATTCTGACCTCGCAACGATTCATCCGCTGTAACAAAGAATGTAACCATTGGTCCTATATATACATGCATAGTGTATCTATCGTTTCTGCGCAAGTTCAAATAGCCCATTTTTTTATAAGATATTACCACATTGAAGATATACAAATATCTAATTGGTAGATTGGTATGGTCACTATGATATATAGGAAGGTGTATAATTCCGTCTTCTTTACCTGTGAGTATCGTGCATTATCAACTTTTAGCCCCAAATCTTGTTCAATTCGTTAACTAAACTCCACCAAAAAAAATGAATGAAAATTAATCAATACGGATCAAATCAAATCTAACCGAAAAATTTTGGAGAAAGAAAATGTGCTCTAAGCAACTTCTGATAAGGAAGTGCTCTAAGCAACTTCTTCCATCGTGTTCTGCCGATCTATATTAAAGTTACTGTACTACGAGTATAAACTATATATAATGAAGCAAAGCTTTCTACACTCTCTCCAATAGTCTAGACTATCGAGATTAATTAACCTGATTAACCTGTTGAAAGTAACCACACGCACCTAAAGTTTCTCATCGATCGTCTCGCCTAACATGAACTTTTCCAATTCACAATCATCATTCAAGATTTCTGTAAGGAAGATTAAATTTAGCTAGACTAAATCTTTCCAGCTAGCAAGCAACACGGTTAAAATTCGCGAGCATGATTCAAATATTTTTTAAGATTACTTTCTGCTCAATAAAGACTAATCTGGTAGTAGCATTGTCAAAGGACACTTAAGGCACTGAAATCATCACTATGCTTCAGTTTTCGGAAATATTCATTAAAAAGCACCAATTGACCATCCCATATTTTGAGACGAACTGTGCCAACAGCTTAACTTTATCATTTATAAAGTTGTTGCAATCTAGTAGATCGCTCTCAAGATGAAACTATTCAAACTTATTTGTTTAAAGTGGGATTACTAAAAACGTGCTGACTTTTAATTTTGTTCGTTCTTCGTTCTATTATATGTCATTTATTATCCCCGTTCTAATGGTCGTCTTCTAAAACATATTAATAAAAGGCACAAGAGATTTGTGTTATAAGACTATTTGATGTTCAAAACGGTAAGGCCCAAAAGGCAAAATTACATCTCGTCATATTTAAGGTATAATTAGGACATTCAGTGACAGCGAGAATGAGGGAAGTCTCCATCAGAAGACTAGTTGTTCGGGGTGCACCCCAGAGAGGTGTCCTCTCTCCCCTTCTTTGGAATGTAGTAATCAGTGGACTAATATTGGAACTGGAGGAGGAAGGAATAGGTGGGGTTGCTTATGCCGATGACGTAGCGATAGCTGTCTCGGGAAAGCACCTGTGTATACAATCAGGGATGTAATGCAAAATGCGTTATCAAACACTGCGTGTTGGGTGATCAGATGCGCATTGGGGATTAACCCATCTAAAACAGAGCTGGTCTTTTTCACTAGGAGGTATAAAATTCCGGTAAGAGTTCCACCAAGTTTGAATCGTACTATGCTGTCACTTACTGATAAGGCGAAATTCCTGGGATTCTTCTGGACAGTAAGCTCATTTTGAAACCAAACACAATAAGAGTGAAGAAGGCCACTGTGGCACTCTACTCTTGTAAAAATTCCATCGAAAGGAAATGGGCCTTGAAACCAGAGCTGGTGCACTGGCTTTACACGGTAATTGTAAGACCCGTACTGCTGTATGGTGTTAGTGTATGGTGGCCAGCTCTGGAGAAATTATAATACAGGAACATGATGGCGAAGGTGCAGATTGCAGACTGCCTGCTCATTAGTGTCTCTTAAACGGATCCTCTCTAGTGCCTTGGAGGTCATGCTGTACCTTCTCCCGTTCGATACTATCGGTAAGCAAATGGCGGTCAATACGGGGTGGAATACGGCGATTTCGGGGTGGAAGTGCCTGCAAAAGGGGCACTCAAATATAGTCAATTATGTGAGGTATGACTTGGTGAATTTGGACTATGTAACACCCCTTTTGAGCTTTTGCAAGCGTTTTATGGTTATGAATCCCCTCTAGGGATGATTGGAAGAGTCGAGTCCGGGCCAGTTAAATTCTTCACCGACGGCTCCATGCTCGATAGTAGAGTGGGAAATTAAGTGTAAGTCTATCTTCTCGTCTACCTGATTACTGCAGCGTGAACCAGGCTGAAGTTATAGCGATTGACGAGGTCATGAACTGGTTGAAGCATAGTGTAATATAGTTGACTGATATCCCTATATCTATGTGGACACTCCGGCGGCCATTCTTTCACTGGATTCAGTTTCTCTGACGTCAAGGGTTGCGTTGGATTGTCATATATCTCTTAACGAGATGAGAAACATTTCAATATCCAGTTGGTCTGGGTTCTGGGCCACTCTGACGTTGAGGAACCAGGAAGGGAATGTGTAGCAAAGCCTATGTCTGTGCTGAAAGCAGCGGGCTATAGGAAAGCAGTTCTCTTGGCAAATGCTAGGTGGCTCGACAGGCTCACTGGCAGGGTAGCGAATCAAGGATGACATGATCTGAGCTTGAAGCGCTCCAAGATCTTAATCACACTAAGGAAGCGTGATTACACTTACCGGACACTATCTTTCCGGAGATCATGCGAGGTGCAAGGGGAGACTCTTGTTAGGAAGTGTATGCTCATGTCCTGCGCTAGCTGGCAGAAGACATGATCACTTGTTCACGTATACACTAAGGATAGCCTCTCTGATATCGAAAGCTGTAATGAGCCAAATTTTTTACGTTGTGTGAATAGCACTAAACGGTTTTAAAGGAAGTTTAATGATGTCGGATCCTGTGGTATCACAATGGGCCAAAATTAATGCCTATAAGTATGCGATATAGCAACCACTGAAACCTAACCTAACCTAACCTATAGAACATTCAGTCTCATATAAACTTATTTTAACCGCTCGGATTTACCCACGAGTTCTTAGAACTGCAACCTAACTTAAAATACTAATATTTTAATTGTAAAATTATTTAGAAAACGAATTTCACTTCATTATTATTTTGGAAGCACCGTTGCAACTTCCTCTTCGGAAAATGAAAATTGTTTGAAAACACGATGGTTAAGGTCATTGAGAAGCAGTCCCCTCCTCCATAAACCAAAGACTATCGGATATATCATGGGAGAAGGAAGCCCTTAGACCTAGCACTTCCAATCGATGTGACTAACTACAGTTTCCAGTTTCGTTTAACGAAAGATATTAATCATAATTGAAGTGTGAAAGATATTGGTGCTTCCAGGATTTTAAAAAATCGCACAGCGTTATCTCTGAAAACATCTCGAATTCTTTGGTTGTTGCATGTCAAATGTTTAGTTGAGATACTATAAACTAAGTAACAATAAGGATCGAGATATTAGCAGTTTTAATGAGAAAGTAAAATGTTTTACTACGATATCATTATACCACTGCCCTTAAGACTTTTATGGAAATTATACCTGTCCTTTCTACGGACAACAACGTCCAACGGTAAAAAGACTTGTTACGATCCGTCAGTCATATTTTGCAAATGACCATTTGGTGTCAAGCACGCCCATCAGGGACGGTTTGGTCTTACCGCGATTGCTGGAGGTTTATTGTGATTTATTGTTCAACAGCAGCTCCCTTAACATCGGAGAAAAGCGTGACAAATGAAGTCAGTACTTGGGTTTGATCATAAGGATTTAGCTGAAAAGCCAACATTTTACAATTTGTTTGTGGCTCTCAATAACCTGATTCTCTGTTTAGATCATCAAACTTCCTTATCAAAAGATTTTTTTTAATGCTAATCTAAATCGAAAGCCAACTCCGGGTTGTAATGCGACGAAATCGAAATACATCGTTCGTGGTATTAAAATGCGAAGAATTTCCCAGTTCTAGTCGTATATGTTCATGCCCTAGAACATAATACCAGTCATAACATAAAAAAAATGTGATACTAAATACTGGTGTAACGACTCGTTTCCAATATTTGCCAATATTATCAAATTTGCAATATCAATATTTCAATATAGCAAAAAAAAATATTTCAATATCAAAACGCTCAACAAATATTGAAAAATAAGCAGTAACACAAAAAATTTGCATATATCACATTTCCAATTGCATTTTGATGTTCAATAAATGTGTGCAAAATTAATAAAAAAAAAAAATGCAGATATTTGTTGTATTACTATTTTATTGTAAGTTTGCAAAATCCACGTTATATTTTTCATTCCCATGTTTTTGGCAGTGCGTGATTAATTCGTTTTCTAGTTGGGATTTTGGGATGTGGAAAAAATTCAGTTAGTAAAAATGTGTGCACCTAAACTAAACAATGCACGTACATGTAATACGATACGATATCGCGCAGATAAATTATCGCTGGCCCAATTATTATTGGTTACTACAATATTTGGGTAGGCGACCATAGTTTTTGGTAAGGGTATAATAAATCTTTAATGTATTGTGGTATATAGTCAGCCAGCCTAACTGTGCACGAGTAAAAACTATGTGTGTCCGATAAATATTTGTGCTGGCATAAACTAGAAAAATACACACCTCTGCAGTCCTTGCTTTTAAAAGAAGAACAATTTTGAAAATACAGAAAATAATTGGTCGAATTTTGCCAGCTATTCTGAATTTGTATGCCGACTACCTCGAAATATTTGCAGTAGATGAATAACAGGCTAGGTGGCAATGACAATGTTTACCACTAATCCCATTTAGTAATGTCCAATTAGTTCTATACTCTACAACATTATTACATCGCTAGTCATAAAACTCGCAATTGGCAAGATTTTGTGAGAATAGATCAAATATCACTATCACTTGGAGTCGTTTAATGATACGGTATCAACAATGTCAGCGTTAATTACAGGTTTAAAATCTAGTATTCCATCGATTTAAAAAAAATGCCATTTTGGAACAACTCTGTATTTCCAAATGTGCCCAAATTCATCGTGTGTCTTCATTGGGTCGAATTAGGTGATATGATAAGGCACGATGCTTTAGTCATACGAAGAATCTCTACTACACTTCTTTCAATCAAACATCGCCTGAAATGTCCGATTTAAGACAATGCTAAAACTTATAAACCGAGTTGTTAAAAATGAAAAATCTTCAAAATAAAACACTAAACGATTCGTCACGTGTCAAATTTACGATCGCTGAACTATTTCAAACCACGCGAGCTACATCATAAGAGGAAACACAAATCAGAAGGGTCTTATATCATCGTGGGGAACCCGACGTCATTACATTGAGGCTGATTTCTTGAAATGTTTAGCATTATAGTAAATATTGAGCACAAACGATTAGTCGATCCTTTTGCTATTAAAGTGGACAACCAACACCTCACTTCAGCCTCGCTCCATTTCTCTAATACAGATACACGAACATTTTATTTGAATAGTTGAAAGAGAATCAACGTTACCTACCTGTAGCAATGAACGTACCTAACCGCAATATGTAATTGGAAGTGTAAATTTTTTTCATTTGTATTCACTGATACACGTCCATTCAACCGGATTTGTTGTAAAAACAAATTGGGCTACCTTTGGATTAGTACAATTTAAACCACTATGTTTTTCGGATGGTATAATGAACCCACTTGATAAAAAAGTATACTGAGAAGTTCCAAATTTAATAGTTTCTAGAATGGTTTGTCTTTCATCTTTTTAAGCCCAAATGTCCTCGGTTTAGCTGCCTTTCGAAAATAATATAATTGACGTTCAATGATTTGCTACATAAAATTTTATTTTAAAATTCAAAAGTTTTCCCGCACACCAAACACTTACCACACCAACAATATTCTACATGCTTTAGTTGGAAGGATGTTCTGTATTCTCATTTCATCAATAAGCCCCATCATTCTTGTTGCGAGAAAAGAGGATCTAATGTCAAATCTGCTTCGGTGAAGAAAATTTAAGGTGTCTACACATCGGATATAGAGCAAACGTGTAGACAGATAAAAGTAGATTCGGATCATCAACGATATCAGAAAATACTAAGGAGGACTACCCCAGAGGAAGTTATAAAAGCATTAACTACCACACCAAAAAAATGTGGATCTAAATGTGGATCAATATACCACCAAAAAATGTGGATCTAATTAATCCAATCAGGCTACAAGTATACAACATAAAATAATTTTCCCACCAATTACGTTTCGAAATTACTGTCATCATGTTCGAGTACAAAAAACATGAGTACATCAATTAAAAAGTACAAAAGAAATCAATCTTACAATCAGTCAAGTCAGTACGCCATGCAACATAACCCTTTCCGAAATTTTAATTGAAAATTTAATCATTTCTATATAAAGTTTACAACTTTATATTTTTTTATTTATTTTTTTTTTTGAATAGACATAAACTAAAAACTTGACACTTTTGACATTATAACACAATCAATTCATGTTAAAAGTGCTGACAAATTAATTAAAAACATTTTGAGGATGGAATGAAGAAAAATTCTTATAATATAAAAATTGAATGAGACGAGGAGAGAGTGCGCGCCCGATGTGCTGTTTGCGGGGGTATATAAGATTAATTTGTACACTTTCACCTCTTTACAAAAAAACACGATTATCTGAAACTATTTATAGTGTTTTAACTCGTAAAACAATATTTTAATTGTTTGCTGTGTGAATTTATCGTGCATGTGAAATGATCGATACAATACACGTGTCAGCGATGACGGCGCACTTTTATGTTTCCCATCGTGTATCGGCATTTTTCTTAATTTTTAATTGTTTAAGTTTATTTTCAAATCTTCAACAGGAGATCTCTACCCACCTCTCAGCACACTCATAATGATGTCAATTACCATTCATAATTATAAAATATCGGATTTATTTTTGATTTGGTGTTGATCATCTGATTATTATAATTATTATTGTTATATGATTGTTATGATAATGAGATGCAACTCAGGCTATCTTTACTGTATATTAGATACTCTACGTATCGTATTTTAATGGCGATGAAAATATTTTAGGCCATAAATTATGACTAATAACATAAATCATAAATTATGGAATAAATTATGAAAACTGTGTTGGATAATTTCAAATTGATATGTTAAGAGTAAATTTTGTTTATTTGAAGACGGGCATGGTAAATTGAAGTGGTCGTCGATGCTGTTGAAAGATAATAATTATTATGCATATAGCTATTCGTAGTATATGAGAAATGAAAGTTTTGTGTTTTCGTTGTGTAATAATCAGGTTATTTTGTATGATTAAAAAGATATCAGATATCTACGAGTATGTGAAGAGGCAGCCATACATAATGATATTGATAACGAACAGATTATATTTATATACGAAACCGATGCCTGCGGTGCGATGTCACACATAAAAAGATTTGATAATTTATGTTTATTTACTGTAAATTGAACATTTTATTGTTATGTGTAATCAACACCTGCAAATGAAATAACTCTAAATAACGGTAATGAATAGTGTACCAGCCTCTTTATCTGCAATCTGTCATGAACTTATACCACTCAAATTCGAAAAGTGATGAATGAAATTTAATTAATAATTCATGCTGCTTTGTAGAAATTTCACAATTTCTAGTTAATATTTGCAAGAGAGGAAGAAATATCTGAGATTGAACTAAAAATCATTGTAACCGAGGAGCAGGGAGTTTCGAGATACATTTTTTAGAAGAAACGTTTACCAAGAAAGAAATTCATTGGATTTATTTTAGAAACGTGATGATCGTATATACATACTTTGAATGAATGAAATATATAAAATATAAGCTTTTTTTAGTTTAAATGTTTTAAATTTGAGTTTTGAGTGTGATATCAGAGAAGATAGCTTTCTGCTGCGATTTAGTTACCAATGCGAATTTTTCACTCAATAAAGATAAATTCCGATTTTGGTAACTATAGTTTTGGTAACTATGCTCAATATTCACTCATGTTCACCTTATAGGACTTCGAATTACATATTTGGCAGATAAAACTACCAAAAGATACTGAAAATATCGCTTCATTAAAAGTGGATGTGAACTGGATTATTTTAGTAATAAAGGATTGAGCTCTTCTAAATTGGTGATTACTGTCAAAGTGGCATGTGTACGTGGAAATAGTTTGTTAAATGATTTCAATCACCACTCTCTAATTTATTTTAGATTTACATAAACGTTAATCTAAGCCCGTAGCCATCGAACACTTAAGACAAGTTTGTTTGTCTAACATTAATATTACTAACAATGGCTTGCGGAACTTTGGGAGACATTTTAAGTTACTTTTAACGAAAAGCCACAAAAGATTACTGCTCAATTTCTGTTGTGTACGGTCTACATAAACTAAAATTGCTAGATTTAGTTGTTACAAAATGCTATTTTAGATATGAGCTCGAACAGACTAATTTTAATTTGACTCGAAATTTTCTTCTACAGAGCGGGCAAAAAGTACCTTTGCCTTTATTTAAAACAAAGTTTTTTTTTACATTAAGTGTAGAAAATTATATCGGGTAAGTGTTAGAATTCACACATGCACCGGATCTTCGCACGAGCGGTATCAGCCGTAGTATCATCTTACTGAAACCATATCTTCTCATTGTTGTTGTTTCCTCGCACCAATGAAAAGAGGAATTACTCAAGCATTGTTCTGAAGCTTTCTCCATTCATCGGAATGCTTGCATCAGCAGCATTTTCAAATAAATATAGACCATAAATCTTGTGCGAAGTTAAGCCACGCCAAACGGTCACACAATATCTGTAGCTCTGCTTGTTTACTTTGCTTAGATCAACGTAAGCCTCGTCGTTCATTATATGTCGCGTTTTTTCTTCGGACAACTGTCCAGGACAGCGATTTTTTGATTTATATTTTTTCGTTCAAATTAAAATTATTTCAATTTTGATTGCTTACACGTGAAGTATTTATCGTTTACTCACACATTTTAATTAATCTCTTTAAAATAAATTGTCAAATTAAATTTATTTTTACCAGTTCGCAACAAATCTATGGTTTTATCGAGAGCAGTTCAGAATTGTAGCGAGTAGGTGAGGGAAATAAACAATGGGACATTTTTAGTACTATTTTTAGAATTAACACTATCTTCATGTATGTTTATTTTTAGATGTCACATGTATAGGAAACAAAAAATTTAAATTAATTCGTTTTTCATATTTTAAAATAAATAAAAATATCTATCGAAATGGAGAAAGAGGCCGACTTGGGGTAAAATCCTGATGCAAATAAACATCAACCGGTTGAACAATATTTAAGATATTTATTTTTTACAGATCACGACGGTCTTGGTTTGATGAAGAAACCCGGGCTTTCTTGCATTGTTACAATGCAGGAAAAGCCGAATTTGAAAACCATCGCAAAAATAATATGCGTTTTCAAATACTCTGGAGGATTTACTCTCCATGAACGTAATTGTAAGTAGTTCCAAAATTAAGAATTGGAATTAATGTATTTTAATTATAATTTAATTAATTATAAATGAAGGCTTTGTTGCGAGCCTACAAATGTGGGAAAGATAACGAGAAGCGGACTGGTGCGTCTCCGAGTATCATTCCTTTTGAGAAGGAATTGGACGAGATATTTGGAGACAAACCACTTACTGGTTGTTCTCATATAACGTCCACCATAATAAGCCTTTCATCATCCACTTCCAATAGAACCCATAATTCTACCCCATATACACGTTCCCCGTCCAATAACCCCATCTCTAATGTTTCTCCCATAGATGCCCCACCAAAAAGCAAACAAAAAAATGACCACAAATTTAAATTATTTGAGGGAAAAAAAAAGCTTTTGCTATTCCTCAACGAAGAGCGAAATAAAAGGCACATCGAGATGATGAATGTATTGAGGAGCCAACATCAACCAACAACAACTTTACCGCAGCAAATCATCTCCGAAAATGATGAAATATTTACAAACGTAGAGTATCTAATTTCCGATTCGGAGTAAAATAAATTCATTTTAATATTTTTAGTTTTATTATAGTATTTTAGTTCAAAATTTTAGTTTTATTATACAATGTAATGAATTAAATGAACTGATTGAATTAAATTATGTTCAATATCTACATCTTCCGTGTCCTCATTATCGCTCGTAAACTGATCTACAAAATACTACAAATATTTTATTTATTAACTGTATTATACATTGTATACTATTATATACTACAGATACACAAAATTACCTCTACGTTCATTTTTATTGTTCGAATTTCGTCGTATACTCTTCATGAAATAAATAAATATGACACAAGCGTAAACAAACAATACTGGCGATGTCAAAATATTGACTTGAAGTTAGCTACAAGTTAGTTCTAAAAAATTTCCCAGTATTTTACCAATTGTTTTTCTTTGTTCTGGACAGCTAGTTCGAAGAAAAAACGCGACAATAAACATTTTCAAAATAAATTGATCATTTGCGAGATTTAGGACAGCTCTGAAGTACTCTAAACGCATTGCCAGGTCACAAAATGTAATTTGTCAGAGAAGAGGTGCAGACCTTTTTAAAAACCTGACGAATCGTGCCACGCTATAAAGCCAACTGTATTGAATATCGTTGTGGATGTTTCAGGGTTATCTGCAAAACTGTGCCTAATCATCTTGATATTTTCGGCTGATCGCCTGAAATTTTGCACGAATAGTAGGAGCTGTTGGAACATTGCAAACTCCATAAAACTGCAGGGTGTGCATGTTGAGTGGTAATTACTGACCGGCCATTTTCTAAAAATAATAAGACCATTTTGGTTCGCTTGGCAATGGAGTACCGTTTCATATTAAAATCTCCCAAATTTAATGTCTGAAATAAAAAAATAATAAAAAATAATAAATTTATTCACTTTTTAAATAGGAAATTAAATTTATCCTCATCCTGTATTTACTGTAATTACTGAAATATTGATGAAGTTGGCAAATGTGCAAAAAACACTTTCAGCTAGAATCAATACTATTTTCCGCAAAGTTCTAAGTTCTTTAGATTTCTTGCCAATATCATACCTGCCGAGGAGTGCCCTTCCCAACGGAAATTTACCAGCTGAAAACGGCAGTTTACGCAACTCGCCCCTACGATTCATTACTGTTTCAAAAGAGAATTTCTGTTATTCAACAATTTCCAATTTAGTTGCTAACGAGGTCAAGAAGTCGGTTGAAGGAATTTTGAAATCTTAGAATTCGGCACACTGAGAGAAAAACACTATCTCATTAAAAAAATTACCATGGTTTAAAAAAAATGCTATTCGTAGTCAACCGATCATAATATCTATTATAATAATAGTAATTCCATTATAATTTTTATGTTGTTAATTTGACAGTATACTATCAGAATAATACTAAAATAAAATTTCGATTCAATAAAATGAATTTTCTATTTAACCGCATAATTCTATAGATTTGATCGAATGAAAGACAAATTCAGATAATCATTTCTCTCAAAGTGATTGTATTTCATATCATATCGATGACCAAGTAGTTCCATATGAAACACAGCATTGCTTATTTAAACATATATTTCCATTATTTCTGCAATAAAAATGTTTCTCATATTTATCAAAAAATAAATAAAAATAATTACAATTATATAACACTTTAAAAATGTGTGTTGTTTTTTAATTAAAACAATATTTTTCTACTAAACTGAAAAAATAGAAGAAATGAGTATAGCTCTAAAACAAACAAAACATTAAGCAATTTTTATAATAGTAATAAACTTAAGGACATTTGTCTAACAAAAAGTAAACAACCTTACTGGAGAATCTTAGAAGCAACTTAAACAGGTCGATCCATTTCCTGACCTCTGCGTAGTAGAGGATTGATTTTTAATTAAATTAACCCAGCTAGACACAATATTCAATTGGACTGTAGGTATAACTTTACTTACTTTCTGTCATATCAGGTGTTATCCTTTATTTTATGTTTTACCAATGCAATTAAATTTTCTCGAGTTGATGAAAACTTCTGATTAAATTCGTGTGACTCATACAAATATTGTTAATCAATTGATATCTTCAGAAAAATTAAAATAAATTCATTATTGATATTTAAATTAAACCAAATTAGCCATAAAATAGTTACTTACCATTTTAAAGCAGTTTTATAACTTGGCCAAGCGTTGAAAATATCCAACGTGGATGTTTTGGCATCTAACTCTGTACAAACAAATTAAGAATTTATTTTATTCTAACTAATATTTATTTATTGCACTCTTATTTCACAACACTTTTAGTTTAAGAAACTCAATCATAATTAAATTTTTTTTTATCTATACATATTTGTATTGCATTGATAGAAATTCTATCAGGTACAAAAATGTGCGACGTCATATATTTTTTTTTGTTTTAGAATGGACAAAATATATTTCTAAAATAAAATAAAAATAAATTGACAGAAAAAATTTTTATATCGAAAAACTCATTTCAAATTTGACTGTGAATGACAAAAAAAATACAATTGTTGTGTTAATGCGATAGCGTGTACATCACGGAATATTAGTTGTTAAAAAAATAATTTGTGATCATATCAATAAACTACGTTAAATATGAGATATTGCTTGTTACGGTAACAGTACCATTTTATAGCAATAATTACAATTTCAAATTTTCAATACGAAAGTAGAATTTCTCTCAGTGCAGTCAGTCATTTCTTAAACAATTGAAATTTGGTTTATAGCACTTGATAAGATTTCTAAAGTGAGTTTTAAGTATTTTAATACCAAATAAGAAGTATTTTAGAAGAAGTCCTGAAGTGTGACCATACTTGATAGAGTTCGACGATTTTTAACAAATAATGGAGTCGTGACATAAGGGTCGTACTAATTAGTTAGATTCTAATCCTGTGTGCATCACGACGATTTTTCGTCTATAAATTTCCTCATTTCGAAGGTTACATAACCAATTTTAATTTCGAATTAATGAATGATTGGTCCATTAAAACCTAGCCGTGATGGGGCCCGAACGTTGTTGATAAAGTTGTTCTCGTATTATCTCTTTCTGTGACTGTATTCAATTATACGGATTTTATTCAACTTGAATCTTAGGTGATAGGGTAAATTGTATTAATGCTCAATCAACTTTATATTTATACAGTTGACTCTATTTGATGGGGAGCAAGGACTTGTCTTGTGTTTCGTGTTATTGGCCGATGATGTTTTTCGCTTCTTTTCCAAGAGGATCACCATGTTAATGAGAATGGTAGCAAATGTTAAATGAGTCTTCGTATTGTGGTATATTACTATTGATGGTTTTCTGGTTCTATTTATTATTGTTAAAGATGATCTTGTATAAATCACCCTTTCCTGTCCATGGATCCTATCTGGCTCATATTGGCTGTTACCAGGTATGATATATGTTGATCTCAGTTGCTTTTCTCCCAACGGAAGAAATTTGTCATCTTTCATCCTTAACGATACGTCCCGGGCTGATGGAGATCATTCCAGTGCCTTGAAGTTTAAGTGGCATGATGTGTGATTCACAAATCAAGTCAAACGTAACCTTGAATAATTTTGAATTAATAATATAAATTCATTGGTTTGATAACCTAGAACGATGCAACTAGATCACATGCTATGTTTTCGTAAAAGCATGTTTAACTCACATTGAGATACTGTTGAATGCTTCGTGTAAATGGGTGAGATGCGCCATACATATGCAATCCTTCACGTATAAGTAAGCACTGATTGAAAGTTTTTTGGTTGATTGGTGCATAATGCTGCAGGTGATGATCAAAAAGGTATTCTGATTGTGTTATTATCGGAGTGCGAAGATTTATCATAGGGATAGATACAGGTAGGAAAGTAAACGGAAATAAGGTTTTTAATAACCATTACAGATTCATTAGGTCCTCCCCAGTCGAATCGAAAAAGTGAAAGTTGTATCATTTTTGCTTTTCGAAATAGATACAACATACCACCATTCGACCTTTTCCGAATTTCGATTCGAAGTGATGGTACAACATACCGCCCCTGATCTGATTTATTTCGTGTTGAAATCATAATGGATTTAAGAGAGATCAATGAAGGGTATTGTGCTGCATTACGTTGTTAACGATACTATCCTCCTGCTTTATCTTTGTATTGTGTTCCTGTATTGTTATGTTGTAATTTTTATTTTGCTTCAATAAACGTGTGATATTATTTATAACGGACATTTGATCCTTTGCCAACTGTAAGAGATGTTGCTCATTCTGCTCGATTAAACCAAAATGCTGTTCATAATTTTCTGCTTTTCATTGAGACAAGATGCCAAAGGTGCCACTTAGAAAAATTCAAATCGGGCCCCAACTCCTCGCTTGCGATGTCTCCTCGCTTTCGTTTAAAGTAGTTTGTTTCTTCTTGAATGTTGTCAAACGGTAGTTGGAGTTGTTAGACAATGATATTCAATGTATCGATTGCATGTTACATGCTCTGGTAAGCAACTGGAGGTTCTTCTCTGCTTCGGTAATGGATGATCATGAGAGCACATTTGTAATGAGTCATGTAATTCAAATTTCTTCAAAACCACATATAGCCTTGTTATTAGTTTAGTTGCGTTTTTCAAGAACATTTCGCCAAATACAAGATTGTTTGTGGGGGCTCTAGGTCATTGCCTATCATTAAATCTTCTTGGCTGTTATTATTTAATTTCGATCTGGTCTTTGTCCCATAACACTGTGCTTGAATTGCAAACTTTTTTTTTTTGTGACAAGCTGGGCACCCAGATGGTAAACCTAATTCGAGTATGCTGAATTCAATGGTGCTAGTCCCATTTCAAAGATAGTCCTCATTTTTGAGATATCGCTTTCGACATGTTTTGCCTCTGAGTGAAAAATTTGTCAAAACATACACTCATATTCACGTTGATAGCTCCTGAACCATTAAGATTTTCTTTATGCTTTCTTCAGCAAAGTTGTTGTTGCGCAAGCCAAGATAAACAACTTTGCCGAACATATTAAGACCGAAAAACGACATCTACATTCACATTTTAGTGTTATTTTTTTTTTGCTTTTCATTTCGACGAAAAACACGTTTTTTATCATTTTTATCACGCTTATATTAGCTCACTCTGTGTGCCTGTTTGTATCGTCAAATTTTGTAATCAATTTTTCAACCACTTGCGATAGTCCAATTGAGCAAATTTTTTTCCTAAAAAACTAACATTTTTCTTAAATCTTTTAATTTTAATTTTCTGATTGGTTCATGTCATCTTCCTCTTCCAAATTCCAAAAAATGTAACCCAAGAGTGCCTCTAGCTTTTTGCCGCTGTACCAATGTTCGAGCCCTGCCCTCACTTGGTGAAAACGCTCGCCGTGCTCGTCGGATTCGGCTGGTGATTGTTCGCCGAATTTTCCCACATGACAATGCAAAAAATGTATTTTCAGTGACATTCTAACGTTTATAATATGAAAAGCAGTCAGCATATTTTCAATATATCTGCGCCAATCATCGGCTCGATTAATTCCGAGAACATTTTTAATAACTTCTTTTACACATTTCCATGCCACAAGCTCTCGTTCACTGAGAGCATTTTCAAATGGTCCATTAAATATTCCTGTAACAAAAACAAGAAGCGAGATGAAATTTCATTTGATCAAAACTTAGATTCGAGTAGATTCAAACACCAACATTCTTTTATTTTCATTCCACTTAACCGTGGAAAAATGCAACGCAATTGGACGAACGCATTTTCATCTGGATTCAGCGCTTTTATAAAATTTTTCATTACTTCAAGCTTGATATGAAGTGGTGGTAGCAATATCTTTTTAATTGGCACAAGTGGAGCCTCAACGATGCTGTCGTATCGCAATCTAATGTTCTCACGTAAAGCCCAGTTCCATTCGTTGTATTGGTCGCCTTTAAAACGAGTATCCCATAAGCACATAAAACACATATTTTTAGTGTAACCCAATTGCATGCCACTTAAAAGAGCTATCACTTTTAAATCTGCACAAACTTTCCATTGCGATGGTCATTGTATTTAATCAAATAAATGATTTTTTTCATTGATGGAAAAAAGGAGGAATCGATAAACAATCGCCAATCCTCAGGATTATATGCATTGTGAATTGTGGATACCAAATCCTCAGATATCAGTGCAAAAAGCCAGTGAATTATTCTCAATTGATTTGAAAAAATTCGTAAAATGACGATGATGATTTATTGCTCCATATATCCGAACATTTGGAGCCAAAATGTTCACTTGTTTTAAATCCTTTGACAAAATAATGGCTTGCCGCTGCGATAGTTTTAGGCGTCGTACCATAATATCCAAACGATTTTGCGAGATTTCAATGTGATTGCATGGCGCAGTGACATTTGATGGTTGATATATTGATGCAGATGTTTCTCCGGTTTCACCTGATTCAAATGTTGTTGGTAAATATTCTGCAGTTGGGTTTGATCTTTCCGGAACAGGAATTTCATGTGAATGCGGCAGCGGTAGATGAGCATTTGTCGTTGCAGTGTATGTCAAAGAACCAATTTTGTTTCTGTTTGTACCGAGAATATAATCCATGCACTCATAACATTGAACTGCATCATGTCCTTGTGGATCGATCCATATCATGGGGACACCAAATGGCATGCGGCTCCAGTGTTTTGCCATCTATGCAGATGGAAAATGCATGTTGTACAAACAAAAGACTGCGTCCAATTTACACCACTAATAACTATTTGTGAAAAGTATAGTCGATATAAATCAGCGGTTTCATCACTTATTTTGCGGCGATTGCTCATAATTGTAAATTTTCCACACACATCCACGTCACTTTATATATTTAGATGAACATTTTTTTATTTTTGTCTCCTTTTTTGATTCTGTTCAAAATGGTTACATTTTTATTGAATTTAGTGTACCTATGATTTTCAGTATTTATGTGTGTTGTGCGAAACTTGATTTTATGTACTTTTTTAAATTTGGTTATGTCATTGATGTGTTCTTTGTATCTTATCTGAAATGAGCGTCCTGCTTGGCCTAAGTATGCCGACTTCCAGTTGTATTTAGCCTTACCTGTGAACCAATGTTTCTCTAGACGGCAAGGTAGGAGCCGGAGCCTTCTATGAGATTCTTTTGATAAAACTGACAAGACCCTGCATTTTTGAGGAACATGCTAGAGGGCTGGGTCTACAGACGAATGACTTTATAGAAGTTGCATGGACGAAGAGGAAGAAGAGACTTTAGATAACTTCCTAGGCTCGTGTATCGTGCCGGTGATACAGAAGGCATATAGGTATTTGGGCGTGCACAGTATGGCCAGCCTTTCAGATCTCGCTGACTGTGAAGCGCGAGATATTTTGCGGTATGTACGTAGCTCCGAATGGTTTTGAACAGCAGTAAAAGGGAAACAGGTCCCTGTGGTATCAAACGGGGCACTCCTGATCTAAGTGTGCGGAAGTAGCCACTTCAACCTTACCTTGGCTTAAATAAAACACACATATATGGTGGATGATGTTTTTCGGTCTTGATATTTTCAGCAAAGTTGTTGGTCTTGACTTGCGCAACAACCTTGCTGAAGAAAGCATAACGGAAATCTTAATGGTTCAGGAGCTATCAACGTGAAAATGAGGAAACAGGTAGAAAAAAAACAAACAGAATCACTCAGACATGTGAAGGTAACTGCAGCAGGGAAACTTACGAATTTCAAAACGAAACTTTGCATACCAATTAAGCACAATTTGTGCTAGCACTAATTACGAGAAAAAATTAGTAGTCCAGGAAGACGTAAAAATAAAACCCAATTTCTAGAAAAATCCAGAAATAATTTAAGCCTAATTTTAAATCTTTCCAAATGTGGCAACACTGGCGAAATTTGTGCTTATCATAGAAATTTGATTTTCATAAATTTTCATTCATAGGTTGAGGAAAAATAAACTAGCCCCTAAAAGATACTATAAACAGAAAAATACAAAGGTATACCGTTCAATAATATTTTTGTTAAACAACAAATTAAAATATAAAAATAAAATATTATAAAATCCAAGAACAAACAATTCAGATAGCATATCGAAAAATATAGTGGCTGAATTTGTGGTAATCCAGAATTGGCTCAATTCCGATGAACAACAAAGATCGTTGAATGAACAATTTTCTAACAAAAGGTGTTCTAGAAACCAATGAAGTTGGCACTTCTGATTGCTTATTTCTGATGGCAATGAACATACCTGATAGGAATATGCTATCGGAATTTCTTATTCTTGGATTTTATAATACGTTAATTTTATTTTATAATTTGTTGTTCAACAAAAATCTTATTGAACGATTGCGAAATTGCGTTTTCTTTATATCGTCTTTCAGGCGAATTTAAAAATTTTCTTTTCCCATTTTTTCGGCTCCTGGGCTTGGACTAGCAATAATTTTTCCCCGTGAGTATTAGTTAGCACAAATTAGGCTTAATCGGTATGTAAAGTTTAACTTTGAAATTCGAAAGTTTCCCTGCTGCAGTTACCCACACCTCAAACATCGTCGTGAAAATCAAAGGTTAATATATGCCTCCTGCATTTTCTAACTAATGCATTTGCAACTGGGTTGGGTAAGTTTTATCATTACTGTATTAGTTTCGATAATACTATATGAGCAATGTTCCTGCGGCCTTAGGAACACGGCATGATCTGCTTCTTAAAGTTAACTTGTTTTCTTCTAAGGCTTGCAGAGTCCTTAATTTTGCAGTAGGATGTGGAATTTCTCCTTTGAGATTACAATTCGTGTCTGATGAATTTCCTTGATTCGATACCAGATGAAAGATGCTAAGCTTCTTTATCACAACAAGGTCACCGTTATGTTTGAATGAGTGATCTGCCACTTGATCCGGTGTGAGATAAATACTATTGGTGCCATTTTTTTCAGAACTGTTGGTGCATTTGATTTACTAACTCCTGGTTAATATGTGTATCTGGGTTTTTTCGAACAAATCATTTTCCGAGGAAACATCGTTGGATACAGGAAACAGAGAACGTGAATTGAGATATGCTTCGTTCAGGCATACCGTGGAGATAGTTCCTTTACGTAAAAGTTAAATTTCTAACGAATCGGCGTAAATAATGTTTCAATGATTTAACCGCGGCCTCCCTTAATACTCCAAAAGGTGGAGCGCTTTCAGGTGTAAATTGTCATGTACTGTTCTGTGTTTGCCGTTGATTTTGGATTTGAAATATGTTTAACGTAATGAAGTTCGTACTGTTATCACTGTATATATGCGGACAATATTTCCCCGAAGAAGATGTTTGTTGCTAAATTAACTTCGCGATGAACTACCGTTGTAGAAAGCCACACAAAAACAGCAATGTAACTTTTGTAGGCCTTATTTCTTCTGTCTTTTGAGATCTGTATGTTGTTCTTTGTATAGGTAAATACTTTAAAATCGGAAATAGGTAATGAATTTTATCATATCCAGGGGCGCTATTCTTGAAATTCGTACGAAAAAAATTGTATATGAATTTTTTTGTCAAAATACGTCATCCCATGCGAAAATTTAAATTATTGTATTCTTGAAAATCGTATGCGAAAATATTGGAATAAAAAGTAGACGGAAATTTTCGAATGGTATAAAACGGGCGAGTTTCATTATCGCATTCGTTTATCTGTCACAAAAATTGTTGTGGAAAAATAATTCATTGGGCCAAGCCACACACGGCTTCAGCTTTGCTTCAAACTAAGTCGTAATAGATAATGTCTATGTATGTATGTGTAACAAAATTGACAGAAAAAAATCATTTTTGAAATGTTTTCGCATACTTCACATCGTATCCAATATAGGTTTTGCACTTCAAATCCACGATTTTGCAAATGATATTTTTTGAGTTTATTCTCAACTTTTTACAATTCAACCACAAATTTTTGTACTACATTGTCAATTTTTTCTAAATCAACCTCAATTTTTTTGCAAAGCAAATTCGTGTTTTTCCAAAGTAACTTCAATTAAATGCAAAGTAAATTCATATATTTTACACCAATTCAAGTTTTAATATTTCAAGTTCGTAACTTTTTGCAAGCTTTTTGCAAAATAAATTCGGCGCTCTCAATTCTAAACCGATTATGATGGGATTCGGTATGTTGGATGGAAATCTTAATTGATTTTTTTAAGAAGTTCGGAAATATGGTCAACTGGAACGGAACAGCATAAACAATCCTATCATAATCGGTTAAGAATTGATCGAGTTCCGTTTCAGATGGCCATATTCCTGATCTTCTTCAAAAAATCATTTAAGAATCCGATTTCCATCCAACAGACCCAGTCCCATTATAATCGGTTAGTAAATGGCCTAGTTCCGCTCCAGATAGCTTTATTTTAGAACTTGTTCCAAGAATCATTTAAGAATCCCATTTTCATCCAACAGACCCAATCCCATCATAATTGTTTAAGAAATTACCGAGTTCCGCCCAGATGGCCATATTCCACAAATTCTTCCAAAAATATTTTATGAATCCCATTTCCATCCAATCCCATTATAATCCCATCATAATCGGTTAAGAATTGATAAAGTTCCGTCCCAGGTGGCCATATTCAAGAACTTCTTCCAAAAATATTTAAGAATCCTATTTCCATCCAACATTCAAATTCCCATCAATGTTGATTAATAAATGGTCGAGTTCCGTTCGAGTTGGCCAAATTTCCGAATTTCTTCCAAAAATCATTTAAGAATCCCATTTCCATCAGGAGAGTGGTGTATAAAAAATTCGATTAGTTTGAAGAATTTGACAAGTTGTAAGTAATCGAAATTTTCATGCGTTTTTTCGTACGAATTTCAAGAGTATGCGCCCAGGAGGGTCTTTTTTTGGATAAATGCTAACGTTAATGCTTTGCTGCCATGAAACGTGAACATATCTGGTACGAATAAGCTGGCAAGATGCAATTTAAATGGTAGAGTTAGAGGATTCCTCTCTCTGAATGAGAAATCCGAATTTTTGAGCCTTCATAAGTGATTGTTGGTCTCTTAAAGTTTATATTTCGTATCGCGTTTTCTACTGATCTTAGATATGAATCGGAGGAGATTGAGCTTAATTATGGCTTTGTCAGATGCAGCGCCATTATTGAGAACGTTTAAATCAATACTCGTGCTAAACATCGCCAGCGTTTTATATATTACGGGTGTCTTCATTATTTCAGAATTGGTTCATCGTTTTCTAGAGTACTAAATTTTGACAGTAAAACCCCATAGGATGCATAAACCTCTATAGGTTGTGTGTTGAGGCTATGTTTTTCCATTTCCAATTTTAGTAATGCTTTGAATTTCTGATACTTGATTAAAGACAAACGTTTCGCATTTTGTTGGTCGTTTTTGTAGCCAAGCTGTAATAATGGTAGAATCTGTCCGCATGCGTAAATATCCACCGGCTACACTTCTAGTATCAAAACACACTTGTTTAATTAAACGTGACGGAATAAGCGCTCCTCCTCTCTTGAATCTAAAGCAGTCGAAGATCGGATTCCAACTCCACTTTTACAATTAATTTGAAATTGTCCTTTTGAAGTAATGTGATTTGCTGAATGATGAAGAATATCAGCATTAGAATGTAAGCAGCATAAAAGTCATTCACTAAGACGTTTTGAGTCATTGGATAGTTATCGACCAACCAAACTGGTACGTATGTTTCTCTGATGTAATCCTATAACTGTTTACGCATGCATTTTCAGTTATCAAGCATATTTGGGATCCTATCGGCACTTGAACTTGGAACAGGTGTATGCTTGTTTGATTTTTCGTATCTGACTTCTAATTTCCCGTCGTTAGTGTTTCTAAAGTCATCTTTATACTGACTTACAATATACGTTCACAAGTATCGACGTAGTTCTGAAATTTGGCTATGCTGCATAGAACGGCCGGTTATTTGTTATCGAATTATGAAGTTCTGAAATCTGTCCATACTGCCCAAACTACACAATATAGTAACCCATGATGATGAAATTTGGTTAGTAAGAGTTTTTGGAGTCTAACCAAATTTTTTTGGAAAGTTCTAGTATCTGTCCATGCTTCACGGAACTCAGACATCTCGCATCCATTTATATTAAAATTGCTTTATAAGACTTGATTTGGATTCCAACATATGTTGTGTTACTGACCACTACGACGACCAACACTCTTGAAACGGGTAGTCTACAGTCGGGCTGTACAAGGATCATTTTCGTCGTAGTTTCTTTGCAGCACAAACTCTCGTGTTGAAATTTAGCAAAAAAAAACCCATCCACTCCTTATTCGACGTTTTATCACACCACCATCAACCAATGACACTCACTTAATTCATCTTTTATATAATTTACTATTTATTCATAAAAAAAAGAATTTGCTTTTAAGTTTGATTGAGCAAAAAAAACTTTCATCACCAATTCATAATAAATAACTATGTTTTAAATTAATTGAATTAATTAGAAAGTGAAGAAAAATGTTAAAAATAAAATACAGGCAAAAAACACAAGTTTATGGCTTAAGCCAAGCATAAAAACTCACCCGTACAATCTGCCTCAGACTACTCCGGTTGACATACGTGTGGTAGGCTAAAAAAATAATTTCAGTTCTTGCTCTGACACTTTTCTTCACTATAAGAAACTATATTAAACTATATTTACTGCACAATCAAAAAAAATCAATACTATCTGCGATAGCGAACATAAACGAAATTTACTTGATATTTTGCTATTTTTTAGAATTACGTTATAAAATTTAAGCAAGAAAGAAACTTTGCATTTACACTTAAACATAAACTATTTAACTTTATATATTATTCGCCTTCGATGTGGTTATCCTTAGGTATTTATAGGGTACAGTAGCTGGTCCCGAAACCATATATTTATATATATGTGCGTATATCCCGGTGCGTTGATACAGTTGTGTTTTTTTTTTTTTTTGGGTAATACCACGCCTGATGACCGTTGTTCGAAATACACCTGTACGTTAAAGCGTGGCGATCCAAATTCTGTATCAAATTCCAAAATAATTGGGAATTTATAAAGATCCGTTCAATGTTATTAACAATGCGGTTAGCCGTGAGACCCCGCCGCTCGAGTTTTTGTATTCCGCAATTTATATACGCAGAAGCGGTTGAAAAAAAGATAGACTCTAAATAATTTGAATATAGAACACATAAAAAAGTTTAGCTTCATATTCAGGCCATTAGCAAACACAAAAATTGAACGTTAGAAACTCACCGTTCAGGATTCGGCAGAAATTTGCATCCACACTTTAACTTAATCAAGTTTTTTTTTGTTACCGTCGACTTCGGTAATTTTTGTTTGTGGCTTTTTTTTTTAAGGCTAGGAATATTTAGCTATAACTTTACACAAACTTTCAAAATTTAGATATTTTTCACTTTATTTATTAGACCGATATTGCGGTGTCTCACTTAGCAAATGAATTTTTTTTTTTAGATTTTTGATGTTTGTATCATCAAGCAGATTATAATTGGAAGATTATGTATGTAAGTACTATATACTAGTACATATACCGTTTATGTACTCAAAAGTATTTAGTAATACCAATAATAGACAATAAAATATAAAATATTGCATTTTTATATACAAGGCATCTTGCTACTTATCCAAATGCAATATTGTACCTATGTGCCTATAAAATTTCTCTATGTACTATATGTTTCGTATTTGTATAACTTTGCTAGTAGTAGGCGAATAGGCAAAATACAACCTATACTGCAGAAAACCCTAAATATTATGTACAGCAAGCACATACAAGTACGAGTATATAGCCAAAATTATAATATACATAGGCATGCGATTTGGAATAGGAAAAATTAATTTTAACATCACTTAAAGAAGCGAAAAAATTAGGTTGGAACGAAAGTTCCAATTTTATTGTCAATTCAAATTTTATCTTCAGTACAATGATTCGATAATCGTTACAGTTATGGGCGAAGTTTTTGAAATTGACCAATGCTGTGGGTTATTCACCCACTTCTTAACAAATTGATATGAAATTTGGCACATAGGGTTAGATTTTGATTATTGTTTTCCCTCCCATTTTTAAATAAGTTATTTTATTCCTCTATTTAGTATACTGATCAAAAAAAAAATCATTCATTCATTTTAAAAAGTGAAAATTATTAAATAATAAACCACAGCACGACGTGGTTTTAAAAATGTGGCCTCTTACCAGGTTTGATTAACTCATAAGAAATATATTTTTAGCACAGTGGAATTTAAAATTACGTTCAAGCTAGAGTGTGTTTCAGAACATAAAGAGTATGAAAAACTCGATGGGAGGTAAGAGAAGAAATTTCCAAAAACTAATTGCCACCAGTTATACTCAAACTTCCTATATTATATCATCTGAAATTAAGTCGTTTTATTATTCTCGTGCTTCATTCTGCCCGAAACCACACACTAATATCAAAACGATTAATTTCAATGTTATGTGAATTTGATTGTCAAAATGAAAATTTTTATCAAAAATAAACCATTTTTTATGTTATTTTACTATATATGAGTCCTTATCAATTCAACTATAATTTTATTTTTTAGAATGAACAGAACAAAATAAAAACAATCTGAAATGACATAAAACCTCCCATCGCGATTTTTATTTTTTTTTGTACCCCATTTGATACAAAAGCATTAGCACAAAAAAATAATTTATCTCATTCCTGTCTGTTTGCTTTTCATTGCAAATAAAAACCGTAAATTTCGTAAATCGCTTTGTAAAAGTGACTTGGTCGTCACTATCGAATCCACGAACGGATTCCATTAGTCCTAATATGTTGCCCACAATTTTATATAGTTTGCCGGTTACTGTGTGGATGATATGGAAAAATATAGCTAATTCATAAACTCATGTATGTAGAATTATATTCTGGGGATTCATAATCATCTGAATTAAAGCTCAGCATGATGTCAATTTGGTTATGTTTTTTCGGGGAAATAGTACATTTTTTATGAATGATGATATTACACTCAAAACATAAAATGAAAGTATCAGATAGCGCGCAGCAGAACACGAATTTGTAGAAAAATATTTACCATATCCTCTGCATATCCGGCAAATATTACTTAACATTTTTTGTATACTCGTACGTCGTTTGACGCGACGTCAAACACATTCACATTAAAGTACTTTCATGTAAATATAAATGGATTTTTTGCGGGATGTTGATTCACATAATTTGGATCGGATGATTGATTTTATCATATTTTGGTGGCTGAGTTTGAAAATGTTTTCTGCTTTTTATTGTTCGTGCTCGAATATTTTAGCGTACTGCGAGTAATTGATTTCGTTCCATATATTTGAGCATAATATTATGGTTTGTTCACTTATAATTTTACAGTTTATTTGACTTTAATAACTGTAAATCAATCAAGGGAGATATTAAAATTTATCACTCGCAGATATACTCGTAATATACTTGGTGTGCTAAGAACACCAACACATTAATCTAAATAAACGTTTTAAGGACCGCTTGCTCTGTGTAAGAAACAGTCACGATACAGTCACGATGCAAATGAATAATCAACAGACGATAAAGACGGAAATTCTGCCTCACCCGCCTTATAGCCCAGACCTTGCTTCTTCCGACTACCACCTATTTCGATCCATGTAGAATGCCCTATCAGGAATACGCTTCACTTCAGTTCAAGGTATCGAAAATTGACTCGATTCGTTTTTGGCCGCCAAGCCAGCGCAGTTTATCTGGGATGGAATCCATAAATTGCCAGAAAGATGGGAAACGGTAGAGGGTAGCGATGGGCAATACTTTGATTCAAGAATCTTGTAACATTTATCCACAATAAAAGCCCAAATTTCATAAAAAATTCCGGTTTTTAATGCATACACCTAATACATCTACACCGGATGGGCTTAGCTCCATAACTTCTATGTGAAAATTGTCTTGAAGACGACAAAGGCTCCGTTTCTCCATTTTTGTTACTGTACGGCTTTCGCTGAAGCCCAAGGTGTTTAATGTGCTCTCCGTTAAGGCTGTAACGCTCTTGTTCCAACCATAATAGAATTCGCGGTTTGCTACGTGAGTCCCTAGTGACTTTAAGTGCAAAATCTGTTAGATGTGCAGCGAATTAAAAATAAAAATAAAATTTTTGTAGATTACACCACATTACTAGAATTTGGTACACAAATATAATAAAAGATTTATTTATGTATTAATTTTCACGTTATCTTATAAGAAAAGTTTATTGATTAGACATTGCCACCACCGCCACACAACTCTTGTTTACTTTTATGTTTCCTTGCAAATCTTATGTAATTTAATCTTTGCGTACAAATTAAACAAATTCCCATTAAAATAAATCATATTGGTTTTCCATTAATAAATAGGAAAACTACTCGTAACAAAGCATCGCTAATATCAAAGGCACACACACACGAGAACAATGAAAACCAAAAAAATAGTCAAAGAAATCTAATAAACCATTAATTAAGAACAAGTTTTCTTTGTACGTATGTTGATGGCATAAAATACAGGATAAAAATAAGTTTGAACCATATTTCTTTAACCCTGGAATAGATAGTCGTCCGCTTCTATTTACTTCATGTAGTTGAAGACGCTATTAGTTAATATTGGGTTAAAATTTATAAAAATAATATTTCTGTTACACTTTCAGTTCAGATTTTATAATGTAATTGGCGGCAATCAGGAGTGCGGGGTGATCCTTAATACTACACATAATTTTCTCTTTACTTACTTCTCACTGAAACCAAATACGTTTTTGTCTTTCGACATATTTGTTACAAAAGTTTTTTTTTTTGCTATACACAGAATAGTGGTAAACTAGAACAAAATGAATTTTCCCTGTACAAGTAAGAGAATTTTCCACATTTTCATGATTTCAATTTAAGTTTAATTCAATTTTTCTTCCTTATTTTTTTTTAAATGAATTAAATAAACTTATTCATGAAAAACAAAAACTAAAATTACAACAAAAAGTGTGTACATATATAGTGGAAAATAATAATAAGTTGGGAAATTTTTTTTGTCTCTTTCCAATTAATTTTCATTGTATGGTTAGCGAGTAGCTCTATGAAGAAATGGATAATTTAATTTTGTATTTAATAATTAATTTTTTAAGTGTAGAAAGTAAGTTTTAAATTAATTTAATTTTTGTTATTGTTATTATGTTAATTTAGAATGCATCAGAATTTCTGCAAATTGAAAATGATCGGTTTTGGTATCGTGAGAGTGAAGTTTTTTAAATGGGTAGATGTATAACGTTAGATGGATGTAAATTATTTAATAATTAACATACAGTAAGTAATTCTTTATCGCAATGTTGTGGCGGTTGTGGAACAAAAGCGATACTGTCTTTCATTACGTTTCCTTTTTCAAATCTAAAATTAAACAGATTTCCCAAAGAGTCTAATAAATAACAGGCTATTCTAAAGTACAATGTCGGATAGTCTGGTAATTCCTTGAGTATAGGAAATTGAGGAAAGAATTTACTTAGGTTTTATGTATAAATCTGTTTTGTCTGGCCTACTGACGAAAAAAGTTTGATGTAAATGTTTAAAAATAACATTTCCACAGCGATTTATTCCCATTTTTATTTAACAAATATTACTAACTTTTTGTCTTACAACGCCGGAAAAACATATTTTAAACAGAGATTTTATATGTTAATTTCCCCAGTTCCCTATTTCCGGGAAATTACCAGAATAGAGCCACTGGTCATTTACGATGTCGCAATCATGGTTTTCTAAAGGGAGAACTCGAGACACACTACGATTTATTTTGTCGTCTCATTTTGTTTTAAAGTAGTAATGGAGCAGGTGTTCACAAAACTTGCAAGATTGATGTAGTGCACGGAATTTTCATTTTTGTTTTGTTCGGCGTGAGAAACGCCTTCCGAAACTATGTAGTACTATATACAGACATATGCTTACTAGTTTCATAACCATAATTTCGGGAGCATTAGTATTGGCGGTGTATAGCGGGATATACATAACCACCGAAAAAGTGGTTTTGCGATGTATATAGCTTACATATATGCTTTAAACAATTTACAAGATCAGTGGGTCGATTCTGGTGGAAACATTTGTAAAGAAATACAAAACTGCTAATAAAATTTAAAATTCTTTCCTATTTCCTATTCCTATAGGAAAACCAGAATCGACCCACAAGGGAGTTTTTGTTTTCATTTTATTTTATTTATGCCGTTACATAATTATTACATATTTGTTATATGCATTATGCAAAGCTATATTTTCTTTTTGTGCTTGTGTGTGATAAATGTTTTTCTAGATGAAAAGACACAAAAAACAAACGATCAAATCATTGATTTTATTTGTTGTTGTTTTCCTTGTTTTTTGCCTTTTCATTGGTTTCATTTGTGTGATCAATTTACACAGAGGCTTCGATTTTAAATTGTTTTGTTTTGGAGCTGGTGTGGTTATCAATTGTTGGTATAGGAAACCAAATTTGCAGTTTTGCATGGAACCCTTGTCTGAGGTTTGGATTTGTGTACGTATGTGAAGATGGCCCGAAAGCCGTCCCGAGGGGTGGCTTTTCAAGGGATGGGGTGAGTCCACGCTGGATGCGATAAGGGCCTTTTTGGCCCGAAGAACAGCATGAAGCATCTAGAAATTGCACTCTATCCCGGAAGTAAAATAAGTTTGATTTAAAAGCCTGTTTATTGTTTTTATGAGTTTGGAATATTTGCGTTGCAAGGAAGTGTAATGTGTTGTACGTTGTTTTTATTTTCGCTAATTCATTTGCATGATTATCATTCCATTGCCACTTTACATTATTTTTTGTTAGATCTCGAAGATTAGCAGTTAGTTTGATAAGTTTGGAATATATTTCGAGAGAAACTTGCACATTCCCAAAATTCGCATGACTTCATGCTTATTTGTAGGCACTGGCATTTCTTTAACTGCAGTTAAATATTTTTCATCTGGTCTTATAGTACCATATGAAATTCGTTACCCCATGAAAAACGCTGTATTTTATTTTTGTTGAATTTAATATTAAATTCTTTTGCTCTTTCTAAAACCATAAGTCGTTCATCATGTTCTTGTAGTGTGGCTCCAGCTATACAGATATCATCAAAATAAATGTCGATGCCTATACAATTCCACCAAATATTTGCATCATATATATCATAAAAGTCTCAGGTGCGTTATTTAAACCAAATGGCATTCTATTCCATTTATATAACTAAAATGGCCTTGTAAATGCAGGCAAGTCAGAATATTTTTCATCCAAAACCAATTGCCAAAATTCATTTTTTAAATCCATTACCGTAAAGTATTTGGCACCACCAAATCTACTCATTATTGACTCACACGTCGGAATTATACAATGTTCGCGCTTTATACACTCATTTAGTGGTTTTGCGTCAAGGCAGATTCATAAATTACCATCCAGATTGTTCACGCAATCCGTTTGCCTATTTACATGACTAATGACACAGTCACTCTCCATTAAATCTAATTGCTTTTTAAGTATATTATACAAACTAAACGGAATTTTCTTCTTATAATTTTACTTTGGCTTTGAATTTTCCTTTAATTCTATAACACATTTATACCAGAAATTTGACCAAGTCCATCAAAAATATCCAAATTATTTTTAATAAAACTTTCTTTATCATTTGGAAATTCACCGATACTATATTTATGTTCACTGAATATTTGTGCAGCACTCGTTCGATTATCTTTCAACTTCCCTACGGTATTACTATCAATTTTCCTTATTAAATTTAGTGTGACGCAAGCCTCTCTAGAACCCAATATTGGTTCAAGATTGTCTTCAACTACTTCAAATTCAATGTTACAATTGGACCGATTGGCAAGACAATTTAATTTAATTTTTAGAAAAGTTTTTATTTCTTATAGGGAAACAACCGATTTTTTTATTTACAAACTATATAGATTCAACATTTAATATTTTTATGTATTTAATGGGTAAACAGCTTATGTCAGCACCGGTGTCCATCTTAAATTTAATTTCATTTCCATGAACTGCCACATTCTTAAACCAGCCACCACTCGCGCCACTTACACTAGAGTCATTAATATTATTTATATGTTTACTATTTTTCTATTTAACTTAAATATAGAATTTGAGGTTTTACCTTCATCGAAATGTTCTTCTTCTTCTTAAATTCTTTGTTGGTTATTAGTCTCCAAAACGTTAACTTTAAAACGTTCGTTTCTATTTTTAATATCGTTCCATTCTCCTCCACACCGAAAACATATTCTTGGTTTATTTTTACTTGCCAACCATGTTTTTGACTTCTGCACTACATCAAGTTGAATATTTTTTTTCATCCAGCATTTTTTTATTGGTTTCTGCCGATTCCGCAATCTTACATTTCTCAATTACTTCATTGAGATTAATATCTTTTGATTCCAATAATTTAATATGCAAATTTTTATCGCATATACCCAAAATTATTCTGTCGCGCAACATTCGTTCCTCCAATGCCGTACTTTTGCACTCCGTAGAGCATTTAAATTCACAATATTTAATCTGCTTGGGAAGTTCTGTCTTGAATTCACAAAATGGCCGAACTTGCTGCTGTACCATGCTGTCAAACTTAAACATTTCCTTTACGACATTCTTTTTGGGATTAAAATGATCGTCGAATTTCGGTAATACCTTTTCCAGCGTTTCCTTTTCATTTAACTTAAAAGTATTGTATATATCTAATCCTTTGTTTCCCATGACATACAGAAATAAAGCAATATTTGTGTTATTATCTTTTAATAAATTTATATTGAAACGTTGTTTCCTTAATGGCTAGATTTCCCAGTATCAACATAATTCAGGCCACTAATTACTGTTTCACCTTCCATTTCAATTTTATTAACTTTTTATTTCGTATTTTTTCCTTTTTTTATTATTTATTGAACTGACTTTATTTAATTATTTTATTTGTTGGCTACACTGTTATCAGCACAGCAACAAATTGTTGCAACACAGGCAACAGCATATCTCTTGTAACAGCACAAGGACCTAGGTGGACCCATGTTTCTCTATAGCCGGAGTCTTCTGTGTGAAGCTTTTGCCAAAACTGTCAAGACCCTTCCTTTTTCGGAAACATGCGAGAAGGCTGGGTCTACAGATGAATGACTTTGTAGAAGTTGCATGAACGAAGAGGAGGAAGAGACTTTAGTTAACTTCCTATGCTCGTGTCCGGTACTATCATACTGAAATTTGGTCGTGTGCAGTATAGCCAGCCGTTCAGATTTCGTGGACTGTGGAGTGCGAGATATTTTGTGCTCCGTACGTAGCTCCGAATGGTTTTGAACAGGGGTAAAGGGGAAATAGGATCCTGTTGTATCAAAACGGGCCACTACTGGTCTAAGTGTGCGGAAGCAGCTACTTCAACCTAATCTAACCTAACCTTGGCCTAAGTTGACCACACATACATATATGGTGGATGTGGCTTTTTGGTCTTGATATGTTCGGCAAAGTTGTTTGTATTGACTTGTGCAACAGCTTTGCTGAAGAAAGCAAAACGAAAATCCTAATGGTTCAAGAATTATCAAAGTGAAAATGAGTATATTTTGACAAATTTTTGACTCAGAGCCGAAACATAACGAAAGCGATATCTCAAAAATGGGGACTAACATTGAAATGGAATTTAGCGTACTCAAATTAGGTTTACCTACTGGGTGCCCGGCTTGTCACATTTTTCAACTAGCACAGTGTTATTTTTCAAGACAAATTTGTAGAATTTCAACATATAAATAAATAAATAAATTGAGCAAAGATCAATCTCAGTAAGCTAGATATACAGGAACGAAGCACGATAACAATACATCCCATAAAACAACTGATTTTAATGTGGAAGAGCCAAAGGAGAAGGACATAATCTTAATCTTAAAATATTTTTAAGTTCAATAAATTATTTTTTCCCGTAAATAAATTAAAATTTTTTGACACATTTCTTGGGCGATTTTTTTTTTCTTGATTTGGACATAGACGAGTTGTATCGGGCTCATTTTAGCTTATCATGATAATATGCGGTTTACGGCTAATATACCTTCAAAAGCTTCAAAATTTTTCGGTATTTAAAAAAATCCTTTCAATTTTAATGAGTATTTAAAAATAAATACTCGAAAATTGCGTATTCCTTACAAGCGTAAATTTTGCCATATAGAAGCATAATACGCGAGAAAACAAAACACAAAACGAAATCCTTCATAAAATACTTTAAGTCAAATTTTAATCACGTAAATTTTAAATAAATTTTAAAATTCTTTATTATCACAAGTAGAGAATAAAAAATTAATTTAAAAGTAAAGTACATAGCACATAAAATATATACATTTACGAGTAGGAACAAAACTCGAAAATAAGAAAAATTAATATTTTTATTTAATTCTTTGTCACGTGATACAATTTTCATAATATTGTTTTGTATATAGAAGACATCTTATATAGGCTAGGCAGGCAAGCGAGGCAGGCACATACATACACACGTGCTTGTGTCGTGCACATAAATTCTATTTTTAATAATCTGAAATAGATTAGTCTGTTTGATGTATTAAATTATGTAAGTGTTTTTCTTATATGCCTTCTCAACGTTACCATAGTCGCGATTTTCCTTCTTTCCCTTTTCGTACTCGAATATATAAACAGATTCGAAGAAAAAGGATTAAGTAGATTTTTCTTTAATGGAAATGAAAATTATTTATGTATATGAAGTATGTATACGAGTACTTTATGACTATGAGTATGGAACGTGAGAAATTGAGTTGGGAAAGGGCGGATATAATTTCATGGTGACCTCATTTTTGTAAAAGTTTGATATTTTGAATAGTAACATTAATATTTGTTTGTAAATTGGTATGATTTTATCAGTTTCCCATGTTTAAAATACACCATTTTAAAACATATGGAAACAGAACTTACTTATGAGGCATGCGGTTACAACCGACCTATACCAATGATACACTGCAACTGAAATGCAATCGACAAGTAATTTGTCTATTTCAATGTAAAATGCAATTTTAATACCAAATACCTTTTTTTGCATAATTCAATGTGCGTTATCAAAAAAGTGTGGATGGTACTTAGTTATACATATGGTTTTAGATTAACTTTCGTCATGAGTTCTGCTAATTTTCTGTGAACTTCACGTGGGAGAAAAACAAATTTAGTGATGTAAAACGAAATTTTTCTTTACAATCTCTTCTATATGGTATAACGAGATACTTGTCAAAGTCAAAAGAATTTTTAATATAAAGTGATGAATAAGAAACTAATAAAAGAAATAAAAAGGATTTAGTCACAAAGAAAATGATCTCATATAAAATTTATAGGTCAACTAAAATTCTGATTAGGTGGTAGGTGTATAGAACTATAAATACTATAAGATAAATTGGTGATACTTTCCATGACAAATGGTACAATAAAATGGTGCAACAACAACTCGCAACTGTTGCTGTGGTTCTCTTTGTAAAACAATTTTAATGGAAAATCTGAAGATGTCGCTCTAATTGCTTATCGGACGTATGGCTATTGGTCCGATTTTCATATTTAAAACCATATGCGCATTGCATAGCTCCGTGCCCGCCTATAGTACTAGCATGGAAGAGGGGTCGGTCGGTCCATGAGTTCTGCACTCCGATAGGGGTCATAGTTGTATCCATTTTCATCACATATCTTAATATTATGATGAAAAATCCTTTTAGAACCAAAATCAGCAAAATGTAACGACGAATATGACTACAATTGAAAAAACCAGATATTCGCCAATATTCCACAAATATATATCCTTGAATCAAAGATTCCACTAATTATGTTTTTAAATTAAATTTTACATTAACATCCGAAAAAAATTCAAACCATACATTTAGGCGATTAGTTTTTTTTCACATAATTATAATTTTATTTAAGTGATTAAGACATGCTAAATCCTAACTTAATTTGTTCTAACATAGACTCGACTCAGACTGACTCCTTATATTTAGGCTGGTGGCACATCAAACTTAACAAAACTTTTTCTCATTTAAAAATAATAGTTATTTGTGTATCTAGAGTGCAAAATAGCATTTTGCTGCGCGGCGAAAGTTTTGATAAATTATAGCATATCGCCAGCGATAAAACACATTCCTTTCATTGTCACAGACGATTATTTTGGAAATTGTCATTTTGAACTAGTAGTTTGCCGGGGCTAACCCTCTCGGCAAACTTCGTCGCTGGTAAGTTTTTTTAGAACCCCAGAACGCACTAGACGATCCTCTAAATGGAGGTTCCAGAAATCATGGAATTTGCAAATGGTTCATGGCATTGGGAAGTCCCTCTTTGCGACATGGTGCAACACCACGGAAACATGGTAAAAATAGAATTCTTTGTAATCGAAAAAATATAAATCGGCGGAACTTTATGTTTCGTCATAATTTGGCCAACAGGGTACAGAAACTATTAGCAATGACAAATTGGTGGACCTTTTAATAGAAGAACCAGTCCCAGATTAATTTTCATTGCTCTAATACGCGCACTCAAATTACACTGTTAAATTTAATTATAAACATTGTTGTTGGTTTTAGGACAAGTTAGGACAAACTTCACATCCGTCAATTAAAATATTAAAATTCCAAGCCGTACCAAGAACTCCCATGAACTTATCGGATTCTTGGTACTCAAACACTACCGCTCGCAAATTTTTATCAAAACCGTTCAAACTAATTTTATTTATTTTTTCATAAAAATGGAGCCCAGGCCACAACGGAGGACGCCTAAACGTATTTTAACGATATTAGGAGTCATCACAATGTTAGGAATCAGCCAAATAAAATTTTGAAATGGACCAAACTAAACCGAATGACGAACTGAACAAATTTTCCGGAAGTTCGCCCGTCGAAATCAACTTCTGACATTTGTTGAGATCTCCATTCATTCTCCATTCTCTCCAATTTTTATCAAAATCATGAGAGCCGAAAAGCAAATTAATTAAGGGGACGCCCCCTCAGAAATGTTTATGCAAATTGAGCGAGAAGAAAAATTAAAAAATGAGACCCAGGTCTACTATATCTCTTTTCCGGCCACACAAATTTTTTTGCACAAATTTTTTTGAACTGCAGTTCTCTCAGTAGGAGACACTATCGAGGAATCGACAACGAAACTTCAAGAAGCATGTGACAAAATCATAAAATGGACAAAAAAGTGGCGAATCGGGCTCAATGAATCGAAATCCACGCATGTGAATTTTACTAATCTAAAAGTCAGTTACAAACCTGTAATCATTAACGGTCAGCAGATTCCGTATGCAAATAAGGCTAAATATCTAGGGATGACCTTAGATACCAGGCTCAGATGGAAAGAGCACGTTAAAAAGAAAAAAGAAGAACTTAATATCAAATATCGAAAAATGTATTGGCTGCTCGGGAAAAACTCGGAATTGTCAACCGAAAATAAATTGCTATTATATCAACAGGTGCTAAAGCCTGTATGGACTTACGGAATACAGCTCTGGGGCTGTACAAAGAAAACCAACACTAAAATAATACAAACTTTTCAAAACAAAGTGCTACGTGGTATAGTTAACGCTCCGTGGTACATTAGGAATGATGACCTTCATCGGGATCTAAATATCCCGACGGTCCAAGAAGAAATAAAAAAACTTGCAGTAATACATGGACAACGTATTTATCAACACGTAAATGAAGAGCTTCGTGGTATGTTGGACACCTCCCATGCAGTAAGACGATTGCAGAGAACGAAACCAATTGATTTAATGGATTAAGGACACCAAAGCAAAGACTACTACTACAGTAAATAACCTATAAATGGAGCCGGCCAATGGGCGTCTTCTCATTCACAAACAAATTTTTTTTTCCTTAAATTTAAGTCCACCGTGCACAAATGTGTATGTAAATAACCATAAAGGTTTTTGTTTTTCTCATGTTTCTCTTTCATAACGTACTCAAAAGGGATCACAGGCCGGAAAAGAGATATTTAAAAGACACGGTAATATAAACAGGCATAACTCACATAATTGGAGCAAATTCTTTTTCCGCACGATCACCAGATCTAACTTGTTTGGTATTTATTTATGAGAAAAGTGTTAGGTAGACACAGATTTCACACGGATCTCCCAATTTATGAAAAAGCTTCAGTATGAATTTTCATCCCGCTTAATTAATCCGTCTGTGAACTTATTCTGATAATTCCGCGGGAATAGAGAATTGGGGAGAGAATTTACATATAATTTCAATTTAAATTAGTTTTTTCTGGCATACTAAGGTAAAAATTTAGTAGTGATGGTAATTTTCTCTATCAGTTTTGGTATGGAAATATTATTCCCAATTTACAAATATTTACATTAAACTTTTTCCTCAGTAGGCCGGAAAAAATATTATTTTTAGATAAAAGCTATTTAATTTCTTTCCCCCGATTACCCATTCCCAGGGAATTATCAGAATAAGGCCACTGGGCGTGTAGAAACACCGAATTTGTCTCGAAAAACAGTTTTCAACAAAAATCTGATCGCGACCGATATTGTTGAAAATTTAATTTAGAATCGTTTAGTTCACCGTCGTTTTTCTCATAAATAATATAATTTTGAAATTTTTTACAAAAAACAAAAACGGAAGCTGTCACTTCTGATGGACCGATTTCGGCAAAAAATTAGCTGGAATCTCCCAGTTTGTGAAAAACCCTAAGTATGAAGTTTCATCCCTGTACAGGGCCGAATATTTGATGAAAACCAGTTTTTTTGGCAAAAAAACGTCATTTCCGCTTAAATTTGGAGAAATGATCTGGACTATTGTTGTAAATTTAATGTAGAATCTTTTAATCCATTATCGTTTTTCTTGTAAATGATATACTCTTCAAAATTTCTACAAAAAACGAAAAAGCTTCTATTGAGGCTGCCACTGCCGTTGGATCGATTTCAGCCAAAAATGTTTGAGATCTCCCAATTTATGAGTAAAGCTAAGTATGAAGTTTAACTTCGATTAGTCAATCCGTCTGGACCATGGAGAATCTAAAAACATTTAGTCTGCGCGACAGCACATACACACACAATTTTTTTAAGAACTACTTTTCTGTCTTCGGCTATATAGTTTTAGGAAGTAATATAGATGCATGGTGACGAATATCACTATATATGCAACCGCACAAGGATGCCTTTTTTGATGGTCGGGTGGTTTATATCTCTAAGTGAAGTTAACGATCATAACGAATATAAATACACAGAACTGTTAACAGCCGGTCAGGCGGTGCTATTGGTTATATAGTTTCGGTACTTGGTTTGGGAGGTACCAGATTCTAAATAATGCCACTATACCGTAATTGTGTGAGTGGCTGAATGAGTGGGGATTAATAAATGGAGGACATTAATTCCATTGGATATTTAATCCTTTTTTAAAAAACAACAACTGTGATATGGGATACTTTCAAGGAAACTTTAGAGGAATTCATGAAAAATTGTCGTAAAACGTTCAAAATTCGCATTTAAATGAGTTGTTGTGAAATTCTTTAAAATCTGTTAATCTACAGGATTTAGTTTAAGTTATAATCTAAATTGAAACGGAAAATAAGTTCAGAGACTGGACAAACCGTCCGGCGACGCAAGACGACGTTAATAAACACAAATCTAACTCCTCTGATTGTGTAGATCTCAGCACCACCCCATCTTCCATTACAGCGGGCTGATACTGAGCTTGCAACGTACGTCATCGCTTCATCTGTAACATATGTATCTTTCATTTAGTTTGAATTTGTAACTCTTCAAGGTAGTCGTCATTCTATTTCACTATTTTTCAAAACATCGTATTTCTGAAATTGTCAAATCGGAGGTTCTTGCGGTTGATACCTCTCTAAGCTCTTATGATGAATAAGCTGTGTGTCTTTTAGAGATTATGATATGCAATTGGTCTCTATGTTTCTTTGTGGATTCCATTATGTGGAAAAACATACTTGATAGGAACGGTCGGTAAGCTTCCGCTCACCCTCCACTTGTTACGTGCGTTAATTGTACCATGATTTCGGTATTATACACAGAAAACTGCAAAAAGTTATCGTTTGGTACTAAAAAATTTTTTATAATTTCAAATTATTAAATAATAATTTTAATGATTAAATATGTTATATTAATCATTAACAGCCTCGTTGAATTTTTATTTTAAGCTGCTGATACTTTTTAATAAATAACGATTATTCACAACATCCCATGTTGTCTAGTGGCTAGGATATCTGGCTTTCACCCAGAAGGCCCGGGTTCGATTCCCGGCATGGGAAATATTATGTTACAAGTAAAATTTTTCGTTTTGTGGAAACGATGGCGATAGTAAATAGAATTCGCTGCTGAACGGCAAACTACCATTCTATTATCAAAATTTACAATTCATAACTTGTGGCTCAATGTCTCGAATACAACTAATATTATTCGTTAGGTCATCGATTTTTATGAATCGTTTACCTTCAAATAGTCCCATAGCAAAAAAATCTAGGGGTTTTAGATCGCGAGATCTAAGCGGCCAATTAATGATCACTCTTCGAGAAATTAGTTGCATACCAAACTGTCGCACAAAAGATCAATCGTTCCTGTTGCTATATACGGCGCTATCCTTTCAATTTGTCAAATAATAAATTCGTAATTATATTCTGATATCGAAGTCCGTTTACAGTAATAACTATTTCTGCATTTCTTTCACCAAAATAATTCCTAAGAATAAATGTTCAATTGTATCGTAATCTCTCTCCATTTTTAATAACCGAAATAGTTCCACTTTGTATCTGTTAAATGATATGACCCTCTAGCACAAAAATATAATTGACGGCAAATATCAAAATTAACCTCAAATTGCAACACCCTTCCTTCCAATTAGGTGGTGATAAGACATTTATAATTATTGTTCCTTAAAATCGACAACATAACTCGAGATTCATCTTGAACATAAAATTGAGCTCAAACTTATCTTTATTTCTTAAGTAGCTCGCTTCGTGTGTACTTTAATTTACCTATTTTTGGTACATCGCACAGTGTTTTTTGCATAATTCTGTTGTGCTGGACGAACTATTCCAATTGCAAACAATAACAATCATTTATCACTTTCATGGAAAATATATGGCCTATTTTTTGCTCTATTTATCTCTAGTCCTAGTAAACGTTTGCGCAATGTATTCTGCAGACACCATTTAATTAAACATAATGGCACAAAAAAACGAAAATCGATATCAAGAAAGTGCTTGCGCAAACAGGAATTAAAGAATGTAAATTCATATTACCAACCATTATGCCAAGAACGAATACAAACCTAATAATTATGTTCTTTAAAAGTCACTCGAAAGAAAACATTTTACAATTTTTTTGTAATAATTTCAATTCTTATTAAAAATATAAATTACATTTCAATTTTCAAATAGAAAACCTAAACAAAATAGGTAAGACGTAAAAAAACAAATATTAGTTAAATATTATATAAAGTTATTTATTAAGGTAAGATTAAAATTAAGAAAACAAAAACAATGAAAATCTAGTCTTCTTTATAATCGCCACTACCTCCACCAATAGTTAATTGTCTTTGTAATTTACTGTACTCCTCCGATAACCGATCGTATTCTTTGTTCAAACTTTCGGACTGCGATTTCATCGCCTCCTTATCTTTACGCTCTTTGACCAATTCCTTTTCGAGATCGGAAATTTTTGTCTTTAATTTTGTTTTCTCCTCATCGTTTACTACCTCTTCTCCGTCCTTGGCTACGTCATCGGATTTCTTGGCGTTCAAAAGTGTACGGGCCGCCGTTGTAGCACTTTGAGCTTGTCGTAATGAAGCTTCAGACTGGGCGATTAGAGTGGCTTGTGCAGAAATCAAAAGGACTAGGCGGCGAATAACTAGGGTTAGGAAAATAGCAAAACCAGATATGTAGAAATTTCGTTGGGCACGGAAAAGGCGCATACTATGTTGCATTCCTAAGGCTAATTGTTGGTCAGCAGCTGGATCTGTAAATAAACAAAAAAATAATAAAAATAGTAATTTCAGTCAATGAATTGGAAATTCATGTTCCATGAGTGATTTATGTATAATATTAAATTGAAATCGCCCGTTCAGAAACTCATTGATAGCAATATCGTTAGAATTAAATGTCAACTAGCGAACCAGACAATTGTCTCTATTAGCAAATATCCAAGGTCGAAAAACACTAAGGTCGAGCAAGGGCGTCCAATTGATATTTCATACGTATCAGATGGCTGGACAAAAGTTTGAAAGGGTTGAAAAGGATTAAAAGCGAAAAAGAAGATTGCGCGGGAACATGCATCTTAAATGACACAAAATAAAGCAATCGTTAAAATTGTGAGAAACAAAGAGAGAGAATTAAAATTATAAAAATGAATAGGAAAAGTTCTAGGGAAATTTACCACACCTGCGACGATTCGCGTGAATTACAACATGATGCGACTGTGGAGCATCTCGGCACAACGAAAATTTTTACAGGTACTTATAAAAGTTATTATTTTAAAGTATAAATAAATTAAATGTTATTATTTTTTGAAATGAAGTTTTTGAAACAAGTTTTTAAAATCAAAACCTTTAAAGAATCAGATACGTTGGTGACGTTAATGTTTGTGAAAATATCCGCCACCTGATACGCATTGAACTGCAACTCTGTTCTAGTACTGATGGCCATTGAAATATATAGCCAACAAGTAATTTCAATCAATGCCCAAGGCCAACAGAGAGTCAACCAGGCCCACCAAATCCCAAGATTCTAATAAAGCCGAGTATTGAAAATAAAGTTCTCGAGTTCTCGATAGCGAATCGAATTTTAGTCAAATTAAGACTTTTAAATGTTTAAGGTAGATAAAATAGACCCCTTTTTTGTTATGCATAGAATAGAAACAATTTCATTTAAGATAATTAATTTAATATTGTCCACATTATGGGCAGAATTATGAATTAAATATGTAGAGCGAGGCAATGTATTAGTTTAAAAAGAAAAATCAAAATACGTATTCTAAAAAAGTTACGTTGAAGATGGCCTTATATCGAATTCTTTTCAAGCAAAGTTGTGCTCCAAGATCAAAAAAATGACTGCCAATGCAATAAATTACATGGTTTGATCCAAATTTATCACAATTACTCTGAATTTTTTGATATGAGAGCAAATTTTTCTATGAGAACTTGCCACAAGAAATTTGAGCACACAATTATGACCCCTGTCCTGAAATTCTAACGTACCCCAGAAATATACGCACAAGGCTTGATACACGTACGTAGATCATTTATGTGTAACAAAACCAACTCAAACACCGTTATGTAGTTGAGTAACACCGGCATTTTTTAACAGCTTTATCATTCTTTGAGCAAGGTCAGACTAAATTGCGGCCTACTTTTGCTTAGCCATTTTTGAAATCTGGCTGCATGTGATGTTCAGTGGGCGAGCCAGTTCTTTTATTTCGAGCCTGAATTCATTCATCAAAATATGCTGACAAATTTGGGATCACTGCTCCCAGGAGAAATATTTTACCAATATTTGGAAGAGATTTACACATCGACAAATAAACTTCTATCAATGGCAAACTGAGTAAGGGTTAATTAGAAACTTGTTCAAAATACGGTAATCGCGTAAACCTTAAATGTTTAACCTGTTCCTATTACAAATAACCAAATAATTTTTTATTTTCATTTGGCTAATCTCTAGCCTGTTGAATGTAAAGGTGATTCGAAGTCTACAAGTTTAATGATCGCAGATACGGTCTATCTGACGTCTAGATCTGTGAACATTTAAATCGATCTTTCACATATCAGTAATTAGCACTCAGCAGCTATTAAGATCATGGCCTTAAAATGGTTTGTGCTTAATCGATGAACGGAATATTTTATAACTCGTATCAGATTAAAACCAAATATTTATCAATAAGAAATAAAATATACCGGCTGTTTATCTCTTGTTTATGAAAATTTATTATCACATTTCACTTGCCCATAACATTTTTACAAATGACTCATTACAAATTTCACAATGCGACGTGTCCTAAAACATGATGACGTAGTTCTGATCTCGCGAATATGGCTACATAGGTCTAATTAATGTAAAGTGCAATATACAATATGTGTGTTATGTACCGACCTCGAAAGGTAGACCCCGTAAAAGGTAGGTAGGGTATATGTTACCAAACTAAATTACGTTACCAGCTAAGACTCTATAAATAATTTGGTATTAGAAAAATAAGAGAATAAACTAGGTACGTGTGTGGTAATTTCAGAAATTCTAAATATAGATACACAGCCAGCGAAAAGCTATTTTGTACTTATATTTTATTTAATAATTTTATATCACATAATTTTATACATTTTTATCTAACCAAAGACGATTTCGGTTGCAGTTAATTAATTATCGAGGAATGATAACAAAGCGATAAGCGTATTCCAATGACAGAATGTCAATTCTGATGAGTCACAAGCGGTGGACCAACAAATTTTATACGGTCAGAGGTTATTTGTTCGAGTTCAGTTATAAAGTCCAAAATGAAACGTTGCCATTCATTGCGTCTTCGTATGAATTGCTCTCATATTACTACACTAACAATTACGTAGAACTGGACTTAAGACACGTAGGTAATCGTAAATAATTTTCGAGGTGGAATACACCCAATATAATGTATTATGATGTAATCGTATTGTTTACTTACCAGTTTGGGAATATTTACGCATTTCACGGATTGCCTCAAGTAAAAAGAGTACAAGTACACCAACCAATAAATAGAAATAAATTTGTGCTTGCCTACTTAATGCGGCCAAGAAACGGGATTTAAAGAATTTTTGCCATCTAGTTGCAGTTGCCACCGGCAACACAAGCAATAGCACGATAAATATTTCAAGGTATAAAAATGAAGCGATTATTGTCCACACTAGACTCATTTTGTTCGGTAATTTATTCGAATTGCTTAAAATGTAATTATTTTTTTCGTAACACAGTCTTTTCTTTACACACTTCACATACACCACAATTTAGAATGGACGAGAAACACAAAATGTCAAAAGCAAAAAAAAAAATATTTTTGTTCTCACACGATTACACCAAAATGGTCGACAAATTGTTTTTTTATGTTTATCACAGATATGATTATAATTTAGAGTAATTAATGAGTTATGTATATCAATCAATTGAATAAACTGAGATGTTTGTAAAAATTTAAATAAACTTTTATACACTTTTTAAAAAGCGAATCACGAACGCAATTTTTTTTGCGTTCAATTTTGACGTACGAATTGAATGGATTTGTAGTTTGTTTTTTCAACATTGGCGTTGCTATAGCTGTTGCTCAATTTTGTCAGTATAATTTTTAAATATGTGTTGAACATGACTGTTTACTGGGCCACGTAAATGTTTTTACTTTCGGTATGAATAAAAGAGATAAAATACAAATTTCATGAGGATTTGGTTTCTATCGCAATGATAACAAAATGTGTGTATTATAAAACTATGATGAAATCATAAGAATTTGTTTGAAATGCGTACATACGCTGGTCTAGGCTGTTTCGTTTTGAAGTCAAAATTCCAAAGTTTTGTAGATTTTAATAGTGGGCTGTTTGGGTTGGATATCATTATCACGAAAATACGTAATAACCAGTACCTACCAAAATTTGTTCTCATGTTTGCACCAAATTAAAAAGAAAAAAGGAAAAGCTGTTTAACTTTTCTTATCTGGGATACGTAAGGTAAAAATATTTAAGTTTACTTTTACTTTTAGTCAATAATGAGTTTTTTTTTTGGTTATAAACCATGAAGCAACCGTATAAATATAAAATGATCTTCCCGCCTCTCTCTATTAACAGTTCACTCCATAATTGTTTTGTAAAAAGTAAAAATGTCAGTTTTCTGAAAGATGGAGGGAGATGCTAAAGTCTCGAGAGTTGGTATTTGATTGAGTGCAAGTGAAAAATAGTGTAAGTGGTTATGTAAACGGTGATATTTTAAGGTAAGTAGTTAAGCATTTCTTTTATAAATATAGACTCGATGTTTATTAAAACATATTGTTGTTATTACTGGATAAAAATACATTTTGGGGTAGGCGGTAATACTTGTTTTCGTCGCTCATTAGTTATGTATATATTTTAGTTTCGTTATCTTAGAACTTGATACCTCCATGAACCTGGTACCTCTTCAAGCGAATTTTGCAAAAACCAATAAGTCTCTATTTAGTCACAGTATCATTAACAACGACAGCAATTTTGGAAATAGGTAGTTGTAAAAATGACCTTGAACATCTAAAACTGAAAATAAGAATGATTGCCAATCGATTTAGCTTGAAATACTGAGAGATCTACAAATATGTAAGAATAGTTAATAAAGACAATTTATAAAGCTGCGCATGCATGGGTTTCATAAAATGTCACCCAGGTTTTGTTATAGAGATGCGCAAGTAACTTAAATTATCAAACGAGTGTAGCTAGCGATAAATTTTGTGACAATTTTATTGCTTAAATTGGCATTTTTATTATCCCATTATTAATGTAAATTTTTGATTTGATTTGTGCCTTGGATATTTGAATACACTGAAGTGTGGAGTTCATACGGTATTTGATCAGGCATGATGAGTATCACAGTTTATTGGCCGGAATATTTCGTTGTCTATATCCAAGTCGTAAAGTGGCATTAATTATACCAACTTTTATAAAACTTCGTGCCAAATTGAGAAAGTTTCATTCCGTGAAAATCTGAATTTGTTATTAAAAGCGCAAAAAGTAATGCCGCAAAAAGTAATGTCACACTTCGATGACAAATATCCAAGGTTAGACCTTCGATTACAATTAAAAATTTGAATTAGGTAGGTAATAGCGAGTTAATTACAATATTGTAATTTTCTTGTAAACTGAAATTCAGAATTTTGTATCCAAGTTATTTTGTCTGCTTTGTTGTATATTTTTAAGAGATTGCCAAAATTTCCCCTAAAAAATTAAAGAATTCTATCTTAAATGCACGACCATCAAAGGCGTATGTCAAAACTTGCTGGTTAAGGATGACTAATATTTTTCAATGTGGTAATTCTTCTTTAAATTTTCAACGGGCTAGATGAATCCATTGATAATGAGTATTGTAACAAAACAAGGTCAACCGTGACTATGAAAATATCAGTTATATGTTTCCCTGATTAACAGTTAGATTACTAATGTGAAGTATGCTAAATATTCATAAAGAACTGCGTTAAAAAGTGTAAAATACACTTGTAAAAAATATTGTTTAAATTGAAAAGTGTATAGGTGAGCTTGTAACAGAAACATATAAGAATGTTAAGAAAATTTTTGATAACTCTCATAAAGCATAAAAATAACTAAAATGTTTGGTATCGGGAACTATCAAGTAACTCTGACTATGTCATCGTACAGTGCAATGTATACCGAACCAATCAGTATATTTATGCAAGAAAGAGAAAGGGAGAAATTACTCAAAACTTTTGCATATTGCAGAAGTTAAGTTTACAGATTTAAAAAGTTTACGTTATACTTTCTAAAAAGTTTTGAAACTAGAGGTTAATTTTTAAATTGACCATTTTTTGACTTTTGTACTAGAGTGCGATATTATTAAATTTGGAGTGCTACATTGCATGCGGTTGTAAGCGCTGTAGTTGATAATTACAAAATCTGCTGCTTGGCTGAACATTGAGTGACAAAGTCGGACGTTTTCGATGAAAGTAGCATCCGGTAGGTGTCTGTTTTGAAAAAGTTACAAAATATTACATTCTTTGCTCCTTGTTGAATATGGAGGTATGCGAATGCGAGTCACATTTTTATGGAATGGTTTGCTCTGGCTAAAATCCAAGGAATATCAGAATTTTTTTATTATATGCTTTCGATACTTTTGACGTGTACATCATAGTTAAGGATTCCAAACGATTATAGCATATTCCACTTGAGATGTCGCATAAGGAAAATGTAGTGAAGGTTGGATTTCTAATTTCCTATTATGTGATAATAAACTGCTGACGATTTGTTAAATACGCCAATTGGCGTATTTCAATGAAAATTCGAACGCAGATAGACTTTAAAGTACTTTATGATGTCATAAAGTCAAATGCTTTGCTGAAATCCGTGTAAGCCACGTCTATGTCGTAATGTTTTTCAATTTCGTTTATTGCTATTGGTGAGATTACATGTTGAATCGAAAAGTGACCGACTGAGTTGTGAACTGAAATTATGACTGAAAGAAATTTTTACTCGTTTATCAAATTAGAATAAAACAATCGTTCTGCAATTCACAGTCTAATTTCGCTTATAAAAAATAATACGATTACACTGACCTATTTTTTCACTCGGTCAACATTTCGGTTCAACATAGAACCACCGTATATATTGGTGAATTCAGTCAAGTTGACAGATATATGACGAATTAATGTGAATTTAAAACTATGAAAAATCTAGGGATTAACTATGAAAAATCTAGCCTGTAAACCCTGTTTCGTAGTAGATCCCTGAACTTCCAAATTATTCGAATTTTAATCATTTCACAATAAATGTAAAACTTAATACCTAAAATTAAAATCAATATCAGAAGAGGGTTCACAGGCTAGAATTTTCATAATAAATCCCTGAACTTCCAAATTATTCGCATTTTAATCTTTTTATCGGTGTATTATCGCATTTTGCCGTATCTGGATGTTACGGATCCTAAATAAGAGGACGAAACTAACACAATAAATGTAAAACTTAATACCTAAAATTAAAATCAATATCAGAAGAGGGTTCACAGGCTAGATTTTTCATAATAAATCCCTGAACTTCCAAATTATTCGCATTTTAATCCTTTTATCGGTGTATTATCGCATTTTGCCGTATCTGGATGTCACGGATCCTAAATAAGAGGACGAAACTAACACAATAAATGTAAAACTTAAAACCTTATATTAAAATCAATATCAGAAGAGGGTTCACAGGCTAGATTTTTCATAATAAATCCCTGAACTTCCAAATTATTCGCATTTTAATCATTTTATCGGTGTATTATCGCATTACCTCGTATCTGGATATCACGGATCCTAAATAAGAGGACGAAACTAAAAATTAAAACCAATATCAGAAGAGGGTTCACAGGCTAGATTTTTCATAATAAATCCCTGAACTTCCAAATTATTCGCATTTTAATTATTTCATTCGTTTTTTTTGCATTTTGTTATATTTAAATTTAACGGAAGCTTGATAGATAAATTTATTATTAGAGTTTTATTATAAGTTTTATTTATTTCCCTCGTATTTGTAGAGAATATTGACTACACTAATTTAAATGTTATTGTGCGCCTGAATGTTTACATTATAATTTGTTTTACTGAAAATCTAGTACAATTTAGGATAAACTTCAAAGCCGTCAACATACCGCCCCTGGTATGCAAGTATGAAATGCGTCTTTCAGACAACAGATAGTGCATCAATGCAGTTTGTGCTATAAAAATTTGGCAGTGCGCTATTTTATTGTGTCATCAACCAGTGTCACATGCGCACGAGTGAAATTGGAAAGGGTTTGCATATAGTGTTGTATTTTTGTGTTCAATATGTCGAAATTTTTACCGACCAAAGAGCATTCGCGGACAGCATTAAATTTTTGTTTTCATTTGAAGAAAACTGCTGCTGAATACTTGGAGGAGCTTATGGTGAACATGCTTCATCGCAAGATATCCATTGTGGTCGGTTTCCCTCTAGTTTCTCGTATTAGTTAGTCGTTGTCGGTAGACATTGCTATGGACAGTTTCACCTGATTTCCAGCAGTTCGTAATATACCACACGTTTCTGATCCCACCAGTTATGATGCGAGATCAGAAATGCTCTTTATCTTCAATGCCAAAATCATCATTTTTAAAACGTCGAAATGATTCTTTGCACGTTGTATTCGATGGAGCATGCTCACCGCAAATTTTCACAAGCAAGCGATAAGTTTCCGCTGCTCCTTTCTTTGCAATAAAATAATGTATAAAACTTCCCGCACATTGTGTTTATTTGGAATAAAATTCGACATTTTCATGGAGTAAAAAATACTACTTGTTTACACTTCAATCAAATGTCGCATACTGCGTTTGGTAGCTGACCAGGGGCGGTATGTTGTACCATCACTTCGAATCGAAAAAGAGAAAGTTGTATCATTTTTGCTTTTCGAAAATGATACAACATACTGCCATTCGACTTTTTTCGAATTTCGATTAGAAGTGATGGTACAACATACCGTCCAAGTATTGTACTCGTAAGCAGTACTACTAACGATACCTATGGGGAAGAGCGCGGAGTCATATTCACACACCAAATATTTAACCCTCATATTGAGTCGAATTTGAGCATGAATAGCGGGCGAACTCTTTTAATGATCATGGTTCCTTGACTAGCCCCAATTTTCTCCCGTTTAAGGACGTTTACTACGTCTTCAATTGGCAACTCTTTCCTCTTGAGATCTTCTATTATATTCTCTTTCTTGCAGGCGGTATGAAGACCCTCCGCCCATAACCTTAATTTCTAAGATATTTTTATTTTTGTTAATTCTTTACCTTCTTCAGTGAGCTTTGTGGCTAAAGATCTATACAGTCATTGGGATCCTTTGGTTTTATCTTCCAAAAATTATTGTTTAGTGCCAGTACTCTAAAGTCGTTTGTGAACACCGATTTTAGTAAAGCTTTGAAATTTGCAAACTCTTTAATGCCTATATCACCGATCACATTAATTGGCGGTGACGCCTTTGTCTTCATTGTAATCCTTGTGTTGTACTTGTTGCTGGTGTTTTTGAGGTACGGACTCTAGTTCGGCAGTTTCATTAACTTTTGCTTGCGAAAGCCCCCAACTTCTTGTAATAATTCTCCTCTTCGTTTTTTCCTATCGGTATTGTTTTTTGTTTGTGCATTCAATCAGCCTTTGCAAGTTCCTCGTCATCTATGTATGGAACTCAGCGTTAGTACAGGTAATTGGGCCGTTTTCCAAAATTTCTGGGGAGTTTCCAAAATTTCTGTCAGTGTCGTCTTCTTTAGCTCCTCATTTTTTCTTTAACTTAGCGATTTCATTGCCAAGTTGCGTGATTCAATTTTTTCTAATTCACACTTAGTCTTCTACGTAGTTAAGCATTTTCGTGTTCTTGCTGAGTCGTGGACTGTGTTTTAGACAAACGGCGCTCTAGATATTTTTGAACTTCGTTTGAATGGTCATCGCAATGGTTGAGTTACCCCAGAATCGATTCAGCTGGCCTGATTAGAGGGTGGCTTATCCTAATGAGCTGAACATTTGGGATACCACTCGGGGTAAAATTTCCTGTTTGCTGTGAACTCATTGCTTTAAGGATGGGTTATTGAAGCAGGTACCAACCTAACCACTGAAATTGGTAGTGGATCAGCGGAGAGAACCTCATTTGCTAAGTTCTCGGTGTTCGGTTATCCCGCTGTTTCTTATGGTTGCTAGAGCATCGTTGGTTAATTAGTATGGACAGGTGAGGTTGACATTTTGCCTGGTATACTATGACCTTCTGGTATACTGACGCCACGTTTTATTCGCGAAATTGGAAGACTACATCAGAAACTCGTAGATATTCGTCGAAAATGAATGAATCGAAACCAGTTTTGGGTGATAACTCAAAATTGCGTGTTGAGTACGCAAAATGGCGTATGTAATTTACTTTTAGTATTTTTAAAATAGAAATAGGTTTTGGATAAAGTAAAATAAGGTACTACATAGACTACATGGAGGCCACTAACTACAGATACTCTTTTAGTGATTACGTATTTTGATTTTTTTAAATAATGGATTCACTTTTATAATTATATATTAATCTTTTAAATCACATTAATTTTTAACCCTTTATTTTACAATAAATTTAAACAAAATATTAAATCTATTTTCAATACTTTCTTCAAGTTTTTTTTATATAATCTTTTTTATTCACAATTTAATTAATATATATTTATTGTTTTTTTTTGCTTGCTCCTCTCCTATTTTAAAGTACATACAAAAAAACCTCTTAAAAGGTTTTTCTGTACCCAACTAACCATTTATGGTGCTTGACAATTTAGAAAATTTATTTATAAATTATTAAATGATGTGGTTGGGCAAGGTGTGAAGGACGTCACACTCTTTTAATTAATGCACTCGACGACGTCAACAAGACATTTATTTAGACCTCTTGAAGAAAAGTGATTCTTAAACTTTTTTTATGATTCCATCAGGGCTTTGTGGTGTTTTAATGCATTTTTAAATTTATATTTTTAAATTTATAGAATTATCATCGGTAGGTGGAGTGTGGAAGGTATAGAAAATTGTCAGTCGCAGATTAATAATTAATTGGCATGTAGATGTATGTGGTGGGTGTGATTAAGAAGTTTGAATTTAAATTATGGTTGAATCTGTTTGGAGTTCTTATACATTAGTTTATACATTAATTGTTGAACTCAGTCTAGGTTGTGGTCATTTTAAAGTATAAACCAATATTTTATTAGTTCAATAAGCAATTTTTATTAAACAGATAATTTATTTCTAAGACAGCAGCGATTTTAATCCGTTCCAAGAAATAACTGAAGCCCTTAACGAAACAAATCCAATCAATATCAAGTGCAAATCCAATTGAGATCCTAATCCGACATAATCTGTGCCGCAAAGCCCACGAAAACTTTTCGAGCATATCTGTGGATCACATGCGGTGCAGGGTTCTCCTTGTATATATATAGCAGCAATATTACTTTTATCAGCTCCTGGACCAAAGTAGCAAACAAACAGCAGTCCTTGCGCCACACTACATATGTAAAAGACATGAATTAGGATTATTATTACCCATATAGTTTTGAGTTAAGGTACCGGGCACCTGCACAGCCCACAAACTTTGTTGTGGGCCAAATAATCTGTGTATATGGAGTAAACTTGGCACGTGTTGAAAATTGGTCCCCACCATTAACAGACGAAAAAGTTCTATACCATGTATTTACTGGTAGTGAAGTCCATCTTTTTGTTGGAAATTTTTTGGAAAAGAAATAAGTTTGCCCGATAGTATAATTTGCATGGCCTATATATTTCGTGAGATCCTCCTGCCCAGATAAATCACACCGAAGTACATATTGTTGTGCCATTTCAGCTAAATCAGGATCCCAATACAGTAAATGCATATTTGCTATTTCATAATATTCTTGAGTAACTTCGCGACTGCGAAATCCATTTAAGCCAATCAAAATTGAGTTTATGTTCTTGTTGTTTAGTGTAAGTAATTGGAATTTAGTGCAATTACTTAAAGGTCCGGACTGGTGAATATACATATTTTATACATTTAGCAATATTTTGAGCATTTATCTAATATTGAAAGCTTACAAGGGGATGACACATAGTGTGATGTGGATCGCTTTGGCATGAGATTTCTTCTAACGAACGTCTATTTGCTTGTAGATATGTTATCTAAGGAATTCATTGACAAGTTAGGTATGCATGTTGTTAATATTGGTGTTTCTATTCTTCGTTCTCTACTTACCGGATATCGTTCAGAGAAAAATGTTCTGCAGAATTCTGAAGGGTTTATAATTGTTACGAAGAGGACGAGTACTAGGTATAAATTCATGCTGGCTCTTGTTATGCCTATAAAATGCGGTGACGTGATTTGAATTTTTTTATTTTTGTTTACAGGAATCCGCATCGCATTCTATGTTTCGATAAAATTTATTTTGAGAGATTGTTGCGGGTCTATTTTTTAGCTCAACCCAAGCATGCAGGCTTATCCCGGATACTATACACTGATCAAAGGTTGTACAGCGCTAAATGATCCGGTGTGCATATAGTACTAGTTCGTTTTTACTTTGTACACTCGTGGTACACTGATAAATGTCAGTCAGATACCCATGTATGCTTTACTTACTCTATGGTGATAATGATAGTTCCAGCAATAATTTACATCTACATAGGTATTTTATTTACCTTCTGGGGGCAGGCTCGCTGTTTAAACCAGTGACTTTACGGAAAAACATATTCTTGATCGGAGTTATCACACTTCAACCGTCGTTTCTTGAACTGTTCAAACTATCACTTTTATATTAGTACATAAAGCTAGAATATTATGTTTAGCGAGGCCACATTTAATGGTGTTTGCAGGAACTATACACGTAGCAGTTACTTTAACGGGATATAATGGATACACACTTGTATGATTAAGTGATGTTTATCAACGATTTGGATGCGCGGGGATATATTGATCCTAAGAAATAAGATTTCACTACACAACGCACACAGCGCAGTAAAAATTAGGAAAACTTGTAGAAGAGTACATCTGTTCTATTTTAGTTAGTGGTTTTTAAATAACTAAACTGTTTATTTTATTTTATATTGTGTATATCCCTATACACTAAACACTTTATTTTTGTTGCAAAAATGTCTGTACGAAATGAACCAAAAATTTCGTGTACTATTTGGTCACCATCCCTCACAACTCAATGAGACTACAACAAAAACGTTCCGCATTGATAGGATACTTAATAATAATAAACCGTTTAAGAGACCCTTATTTTGGTACCTTACTGTGTAACAATCTCCACTACAACCGTTTCGGTTCATATTGCTTGTTCTTCAAGTGGTCGTAGCTTATTGAGCCCATCGAGCCCCGATCGTAAATCAATTTTTTTAGTCACGAATAGTTTGGCTGCCGATGATTGCGCTGCGACGTTTCATAAATTTCCTATTTATCTTCACCTTGATTCAGCGTTGGCTCCCCACAGGGTGACAATACTTCTTAAAAAAACGTATGTTTTTCAAATTCAATTACACATTTTTAACTTATGATTTGATAAAATTCATTCTTTACAACATCAAGTGAGTGAAGAAAAAATATCTTAATTTGAGTGATTGACTTATTTTTCCACGTTCGTCCAAGTTGTAATATTTCTAATTTTTAAGTATGATCGTAATCTATACCAATTGAACTAGAAGTTCTCATAAAATTTAAAGTTTTTATTTGGAGTAAAACATACAAAAATAGACGTCTAAAAGGGCAAATGGTACCCGGGTACCCACGTCACTCACATTAGGGTTTAATCGACGTTGGCCATTTTGTTTTTTCGATTTTTGATATTTCAACACATTGCGTCAGGTGTTGCGTATTGTTTTGAGTTTTTTTCTACGTGAATACTTTTTTTATGCGGTCCCTATTCATCGCATAATTTTTTTTTGTTTTTAAATGTGTTGCGAAAACTATTGGCCCATTCCACACACGGCTTCAGCTTCTGGCTTCAAACTAATTCGTAATAGATAATGTTTATGTATGTGTGAAAAAATTGTTAAAAAAAATCATTTTTGAAATGACTTCGCATAGTTCGCATCGTGTGCAATATAATTTGTTGAAAATAATTAACACAAATATATGATGATTTTTGCAAATAAATAAAAATAATTAATTATTAATTTATATATTATTTAATGATAATATAGATAAGCCAAAAATGTAAATAATTTTTCTTCTTTCATCTCGTTTCAACGTTTATTTTATACATATCACACAAAACATTAAAAACACATGCGAAAAATTAACGACATTTTTTTTATTACTACTTTGAAACCGATATCACCCCAAATTTATTTTATTGTTTTATCACTACAAAAATAAAATAAAATTAAAAAACACATTCGAAAATCAATTGGATGTTTTTATTACACTATATAAATTAAGATATTTAAACACATTTTTTTTTGGTATTTTTTTATTATTGCTCTCTCGAAAATAAAATTTGAACTAAAATCTATATGTCAAAAATGGCCTTGAAATTCTTTGATTTTTATTTCATTCCAGTTTGTGTTAGTTCGGCTTCACAAAAATTGTATGTCGCAGTTAAAACGGATCTTGTAGGTAATAGGGGACAGAAAGGAAGGTGAATCCGGTCTTATGAAGCCGTGTGTGCAACAAGCCATTTTTTACACCTACTCGTGAAGTTGCGGAAGATTTTTTTTATGCGGTCTCTATTGGGCTGTTTCACACACGGTTTCATAAGACCGGCTTCACCTTCCTTTCTTTCCCCTTTTACCTACACAATCCGTTTTAACTGCGACATACAATTTTTCGGTAAAGCCGAACTAACACAAACAAAAATGAATACAACATATTTCAAGGACATTTTTGACTTGTAGATTTTAATCTAAATTTTATTTTCGAGAAAGCAGTAATAAAACAATACAAAGAAATTTTTATGTTTCTATAATTTTTGGCTTGTATTTTTTCTTGTTTACCACAAACTACTAAACACGATTTTTTTCGTTAAGTACCATAATGGTGACGAAACATAATTTTATTTGTTTATTCGAAAACAAATAAATAAATATTTTTATTTATAGAATATAAACATTACGTAATACAGGTATAAATTAATAATTAATTATTTCTATTTATAACATGTGTAAAAATCAACATATTAGTCTTAATTCACACATACACAGACATTATCTATGAAGACTTAGTTTGAAGCCAGAAGCAGAAGCCGTGTGTGGAATGGGCCATTACCATACAAAAACAGGTTTGACTGTATTATGCGCATGTTTCTATTTGCTCCAGTCTTGAGAAAGTATTCAGTGATCTATTTCTTTTAATTATTTCGATTCACCAAACGGCATAGAAACATATGTACTGTTAAACGAACGATCAATAATGCTGGTTACATCGATTAACCGAAAAATTTCGGCAATACAGATTTAAAACTTACAGAAATATGTCGATAAAAAAATCTTTACAATAGCGATGCAACAGTCATGTTTAGCTGATGAAAGGTTTGTCTATCAAGACTTTGACAAATGCAATTTTTCAATATTCGAGAAATAACCGGTGTCTGTCTGACTATGGAAAATATAAAATATGTGGAAGTAGATCTAAATTCTAAGTTTGGGCTGGGAAGCTATGGGTAAAATTTTGATGTTCTCCATGTTTTGTCGATAAAATTGTTCGCCATTTGAGAATTTTTCAGAGAAATACCGGTCTGATTTCGCCGCTCGCCCAGGTTAGAGCGGTGCAATTTCGATTTTTCCACATGTTTTATTGATACAAAAAAAAATCGTACTTTAATTCACTGATTTTCGCGATGGTTTTTTGAGCTGTGAGAGAGAGTGCGTTAGTCTTGATGAAAATTATTATTTTTTTTTCTATAATCCAGGTGTTTTCTTTGGGTTGAAATTATTTCCCCTCATGCTTTGTCGATAAAATCGTTCATCATTCGATAAAATCGTTCGAGATTTTGCTGGATAGACACCAATCTGACTATGTCAATTCGGTAGCCCATAACCATACGTAGATTTTGGTTATAGGTTTGGGGTAAGTCTGATTTTGGGTTTCTTCTTTTTCTGTCGATAAAGTCGTCCAACATTCGAGACTTTTCTGACAATCTGACTATGCCGATTCGATAGTCCATGACTATAGTTAGATTTTGTTTTTATGTTTGGGATAGGTCTGATGAGATTATAGGGGTAAAATTTTGATTTTCCCCTTGTTTTGTCGATCAAATTTTTCGTCATTCGAGATTTTCCGAAATGGACATCGATTTTGCTATGCTAATTCAAGGCATATGATCCTAGGTAGATTTTGATTAAAACTATGGAGTGGGTCTGATGAGATAATGTTCTGAAATTAGCTCTATATTTTTTTTAACTTTCGGTTGCAGTAGTCAATACACTATCTGCATTATCGTTTTTTTCACTTTCGGCGAGCAACTTTCGGCTAATTTTAACTGTAACAAGGTCAGAAAACCAATATTTAATTTTTGTGAATTTTAATTTGATTCGTTTATCTATTTTACAAGATGAGGAGTCTCTACAGGGGTGAATGGAGCAATCTATGGGCCCCTGGAAATTGCCTCTTTGAGTGCAACTAGGTAATTTTTTACCAAATGCATACCTGCTGTAAATAGTTTAATTTCTTTTGGTTCCATATTAATCGACTCTTTCTACCATCTACCATCTTTTGAAGAATTGTTTATTTTATTTATTATAACTGGCAGTGTTCAGGCACGTGATCATAACATTGATGATACGGGTGCTTAATTGGCAAGTTAATAATTATAGTTGAACGCAGCAAAATATCGTTTAGCTTGTAATCTCATATTTTGTTCATGCAGATCATCTAAATTTATAGGTGGCAGTAAAATTATTAAGCTCAATCATCAATATGTATTAAATTTTGTATATAAACTCAGAAAATTAAATAAAAAGTATTTAGTTTTGAAGAATAATTCGATCCGTTATTATCTTAGACCCCACCCAACTGCCTCGAACCAACGCTGCGACATACAAGAACGGTTCGATTTTCGTGCAGTACGTTTGAGTGCCCAATATAGTCAACAACAAATAGTACGTATAAGGGCTGCGGGCAGAAACATCAAGCCGAAATAAATTGGACACCTTCGCACAGCGGAACTAAGTGCGATGAAGCCATATAAAGTATAAGAAGGCAGATATATAACATTGATTTGTCACAACAATAGGCGACAATAAAATTTACCAAAACTTGGGGACAGCCAAGAGGCATCCAAACTTAAAACAAAAAAACGAACAAGCAAGAAAACTCCAAGCCAATTATCAGGTACTGATACTCAAATCACTAATCGGCACCAGTGCAGCTATTTACAAGAAACCATCTAGTCAATAACACCAGCCAGTGATTAAATTAATCAATTAAGCTAAAACCAAAGTCTTTTGAAGATCAGGAAATAAGAGGTAATAAAATAGTTTACTAAACATGAATTTATTGTATTTAGACTGGCCAAGAAGAAATACAAATGCATATTTTGAGTAAAAAACAACTATGATAGATCTATGTAAATATGTAAAGACAGATAAAGTCATCCGAAATAGTAGGTCACCGTTGTAATAAAGACATCCGAATTTCGAAACACGAAATGTGTTAAGATATAGCTGGTATTTACGGTACCTTAATCGATGACATGCTGAAACGTGTGAACCAGGGGCTACCGAGCACAGCGATACAAACAAACAACATCGTATGATAACCCTTTGGTTTCGATAAAACCCTCGCAATTGAGTTCGCCCATATGGCTTTGCATATGGCCATATGGTTTCCATATGGCTTTGTTTCTGAGGGAAAAAGAAATCTATTATTATTCTTGGTTGCAGTTTCGTGTTGGTAATACGATCCTCCTTCATTGCATAAAGAGTATATTATCAAAATTTTATTTAATCTGGTCACCTCGTAAAATATTAAGATCGATTAGTAAAGAATTATGAGTTATTTCGGCTCTTAAAATCAGTAAAAAAATAATGTGGGTTGAATTTATTTTTGCTCAGGAAAATTAATTTGGTTGTACAAAAATGAAATCTCGTCTAAGCTTTTCAAATATCATATCCACGCTCAATGAAAAATCTTAGTTTTCATGATACAGTTAAATTTGTAAATTTAACTATCACATTTCGTAATACCACCAAACAGATTTTTAAATTAAAGCTAAACGAAACTTATGCCCCTATTATAGTTCTCACCTCACCTCACCGAGCGAGTCACCTCACCAATTCAAGTCGTGTGAGTTAGATTTTTGTATTATGGTGCTCGTTTTTATTTTTGGTGAGATGTGTTTGTTTATTATGACAATTTCCATTAGCTGTTAAGTTGGAAATAATGTAATTTTTGGCGTTTTGGACATACATTTTTGACAATATTGACGTTTCGTGTGTTTTTAATTAGAAATTCTTAATTCTTCTAATCTTAATTCTTAATTCTTCTAATCTTAATTCTGCTTTTAATTAGAAATTTTATGCCTAAAAATATTGTTTTATTATGCAATAATTTTATAAAATGAAATCCTATATAAAAATTATTATGAAAAAATCTTACGTTTTTTGTTATCCATCGTGATTATTTGCGTTTTCGTTTTTTGCTATCCATCTTGAAAAATTACTATGAACTCACCAGTATATTGTTGGTGAGTATATTTGACACTAGAGTCACCTCACCGCAACAAGTATACTGCCCTATTATGATTCTCGCCTCACCACACCACTCGCCGTGACTATCTAAGTCACCCGAGTTCAAAATTGGTATTATGAGTCTCCCTTTTATTTTGGCGAGCCGTTGTTTGCGGCGTCGTATGTGGATTCTTATATTTTTTAGAGTTTGTTATTTGTCGTTATGGAAACCATATAGTAATGTCAAACAATTTTAGTTGTTTACAAATAGTTTTCATATAAAGATATTTTTGTATGCTTTGTATGACAAAATTTATTAGGATACGATATTTTCATCGTATCGTAATACAAAATAATTATAAAAAAATATTAAAAATATAAAATATGTTATATAAAAAATTGTGTATACTATATAAAAAAACTGTGCTTGAATTTTTGCCTTTCTCCATTCCATGCTTTCTCTAATTGGCGGCCTTAAGCTATTCCGCACTACTGGCAAATTTTTCCAAAATTCATTAATGGTTAGTTTGATTTTTCCAACATCTGGAAATCCACGGGCAATATCCCGGGTTTTTTCCATTTCAATATAAATTTACTATTTCAATGTTAAAATATTAATAAAATAATACCAAAAATACTTTGTCACTTGACTCTCACCATCATATTTTAGGTGAGCATATATGACATTGGACTCGCTCACTGTGAGAATTATAATACCAAAAATTATATGCGGTGATTTCGAGTCGCCAAGCGACACGCATGTGACGATCACTCGCTCACTGCGACAATTATAATACCAAAATAGAATTATAGTGACGACTCTTCACCCGGTGACGAGTAAGTGAGATTCATAATAGACCTAATAATATCAAATATTCCAAAATGGTGAGTTCATGTCACCATTATGGCGTATTTCTCGGTGAGGTGAGGCGAGGTGAGAACCATAATAGGGGCATTAAACGTAAAGCGTAAAATTTTAATGTGAAAAATTATCAAGGTCAGACATTCAGGTTTATGAAACTTACTTATCCCTATTTATCGAAAAAACCAGATTTATCAACATTCCTCTGTTTCAAAACTATATAACCACAGTAGCCTTTTGATCATTTGTCTCGCTCAGAGCAAATTTAGTATTAATTTTAATTTATGTTTTAGTGATTAGTTCTGTTGAAAAGCAATGCCATTTGCAAAATACTTACCAGAGACGGGAAAAAGGCAGAGTTCAGGCCCTTTTTGAGTAACGTCTTCTTTTAGACAAATCGGAAGAAGATTAAACCGTCATCATAATACCGTTGCTAATCTTTTAAACGATCCAATTAATTATTACACCAACAAAATTGGAGGATCAGCAAAAACATAAGTTCACGTGAAACACGCGGGTTGATTAAGGTCGAAATGTGTTTCGAAGCACAATCTACCGAGCTATGAAAGAAAACCCGAGCTATATGATCTAACACAAAGCCGTCGATCGTTTTGTAGATGATTTTTCCGAAAAAATAATTTAGAAGAATCAGATGGTATTCAACATCAATGGAGGATGCTCTGCTTAGAAAAGAAAAAGTACTTTTCTTGGCGGATTTTTGGTTCTGGTACTTTTCACGGTATAGAGGGCTAAAATGAACAGCGAGAAGAATATTGGCTTTCTACCACCTTCTATTTTTGTATACATAAATCAAGGAGAAAGGTGGATTTGCCAGGCTTCTCTCTCTATCACCCTCTGTTTCTCTCTATCTTTCTTTCCCTCTCTTTCTCTCTCTCTCTCTCTCTCTCTCTCTCTCTCTCTCTCTCTTTCTTCCTGTCTCTTTCTTTAGCTTTTACATCCTATGAAGAGATTTTGCCGCCTGTACAGTGTTCCTCCATTCGACTCGATCCTTTGCCCTCCCCAGTTTCCACATCCTAACCTAGGAGTCGCCTTATATCATGGTTCATATGAATCCGATATTTGAAATTTTACTCTACTTCCTCCACTTGTGAATATTTGACAAGGACCTCTTCACCTTTTAGAACAATTGCTCAAATACAGATTATTTCGTCATTACGATTTAGTAGATTTTAGAAATAGGTTTGCCAAACTGAGAGAACATCAGCCTCGTTTGTTCTCAGCTTTCCATTTCCGTCTTTGATGGCTATATTTTTTGCTTAGGCAAATTTTACTGAAATTTTTCGCATTAACAAAACAGTACCTGCAATTTCCTTTTCCTTCTTCGGAGCTGGCATGTTCAATGAATTTTCTTATTTGTGCACACCTCTTCTGCCGAAGGTATTCACGGAATCCTATCACTCTTATCACGGAGATATTGTGCTAGAGTGCTTCTGTTACGAGTGAACTACTTTTCACGAAGCTTTTGGCTATTTTCGACTAACAGCCGGTACTGATCGTCGAACCAATCATTACGGTACGATACAACTAAAATCTCTCCAATGGTTCGTTTGTAAGCGCCGCGCATTTCTGTTAGATATCGGTATAGGAGGTTATTGTTTAGGTGCTTTCGTCTTTTCATTTTGCGTTTCCTATTTCTTTCCTAAACTGCTCTGAAAACTTTCAGGATTATATGGTTTCTTTTAGTAAACGTGAAACAGTTTCCGTTTCGACGATATTTTCTGGTTGTTGGAGTTATGCATTATCGCTTATCTGATGTCGGGTGACACAATGTAACACAAGTAACACTTTTATTTTTTGTACATTGTCCACATTTTGCTTTACTGGATTTTTATCTACGCCCGAAGGTCGATGGCAGTTTTCGGTGAATTTCGTGATTGTGCCACGACTCCTAGCAAACAACGGAATTAATTTGATTTATGAAGAAATGAACACTTTGTCTTCCGTATGTCTTCTAGCCAATATATAATCCTTCTTGAAAATTTACAAAATTAAAAAGCAAAACGAGTTTTTTTCAAAACGACTTATTTCACTCAAAACGAGATATATGCAGCCATTGGTAAATGAGTTATTGTAACATAACATGGTCAACCGCGACTATGAAAATAACAGTTATGTATCAGCTACTTGAGCTGCTTGAATGTTGAATGACTGAAGAAGTTTTCGTTCAAGACGTGTTTTCATTCTGTTGAACTCAACTGGTTATCAGTCTGGCTTTCTGATCAACGACGTGAAAACCAAATATATGATCACCGCAACAAGCCAAATGTTTAGAGTTTTTTTCTGGGGCTCGTAATACGAAAAGGGGAAATAGTTTAAATATTGGGGAAATGTACCAAAGCAGCTACATTCAGCAAACTACGCTAGTATTTCTATTAGGCCGGTTATCTTTGTTATCAAGCAACTAAGCTGAAATGGCATTTCATCGTATTCTAAGATGGCAATATTTTATTAGTTCAATAAGCAATTCTTATTAAACAGATAATTTATTTGGAAGGCAGCAGCAGCCATTGTATTGCGTCCAAAGAACTAATTAAAACTCTTAACGAAACAAATCCAATCAATAAAAAATGAACATTTGATCGATTCCCTAATCCGACCAAATCCATCCCACAAAGATCAGGAAAACGATTCGAGCAGGGAAGATATAGTGGCTCACATTCGGTGCAGGGTTTTCCTGGTAAATATCCACTAGCAATATTAGTTTTATTAGCTGCTGGACCAAAGTAGCAAACGAACAGCAGTCCTTCCTCCATGCTACATATATAAAAACACATGAATTAGGATTGTTATCATACACAAATAATTTTGAGCTACGTACCTTGCACCTGCACAACCCACAAACTGTGATTTGGGCCAAATAATCTGGGTATATTGAGTAAATTTGGCACTTGGTGAAAATTGGTCCAAATTATTATCATCCGCATAATTTATATACCAACCACTTATCGGTTCTACGTACCATTTGTTGAATCCATATATTTTGCTAAAGTAATATGTTTGCCCGATAGTATAATTTTCAGCGCCTATATATTTCGTAAGATCCCCCACCCCAGATAAATCACACCGAAGTACATATTGTTGTGCCATTTCAGCTAAATCAGGATCCCAATACAGTAAATTCATATTTGCTATTTGATAATATTCTTGAGTAACTTCGCGAGTCCGAAATCCATTTAAACCAATCAAAATTGAGGATATTCTGTCGTTGTTTAGTGCAAGTAATTCAAATTCAGTGCAATTATCCAAAGGTTCGTACTGGTGAATATACATATTTGATATATTTAACAATATTTTGATCATTTACCTAATATTGAGAGCTTACAAGGGGCTTACACATAATGTGAGTTGGATCCTTTTGGCATGAAGCTTTCTGTAATGAGGGCATATTGCCTTGTAGATATGTTGTCTAAGGAATTCATTGACAAGCTAGATATGCATGTTGTTAATGTTGGTGTTTTTTAATTACTTACCGGATATTTCATAGGAATAGGCGGCCTTATCGCGCTGCAGTGGTAGTCTAAAATTGTTACGAAGAGAACGAGTACTATGTATAAATTCATGCTGTCAATATTATGTCGAAAATGCGATGATATGACTTGAATTTTTTTATTTTTGTTTGCAGAAATCCGAATCGCATTCTATGTTTCGATAAAATTGTTTGGAGAGATTGTTGTATAGTTTCTGAATGGTATATTTTGTTATACACACATTGCTCATGTTGCACATGTAAGAAAGTAAATAACATAATCAAAGCTTCTTTTAATCTGGCAACTGTAATAAGTATGGATGTTTATGTACAAATTCAACTTGCGTCCATCTGTGTATTCTATTTACCTTTTGGAGGCAAGTATGATGGTGCTTCGATCTCGGTCCGCCGGGCTCTTTTGAATCTACAGAAACAAGGTTTCACCACTCAACGCACACAGTGTAACAATTTACTCCTCTAACATATAACTGGCGCTGGTCGCCTTGGTCTGCTGTTTTTCGACAGTAAAATTTTAAACAACCATACATTGGCGCTAATGAGACATTAGCCTACATGGGGAATTTCATTTTGACGCCGTAGAAGAATGCATCTGTTCTATTTTAGTTGGTTGGTTTTTAAATAATAACCAGTTTAAAAGAATGAAAATTTTCGCCGCACCATTTCTGTATAGATTATTCCATTGTTGTAATGAACCAAACACCAACCATTGTTTTGTGCAATTTAACAATGAACTTTAAAGAATCGGAATTCATTGTCTTGAGGAGACTACAGCAAAAAACTTAAGAGACCGTTACTGGCATCTTACTGTACTAACAATCTCGTCTCAGAAGATTCGGTTCATTTCTGGTTCTTCAAACGGTTGTAGGTCATTAGAGGAATACCCATTGGATTCTAAGCTGCATCATTCGTTCTATAGATCTGCGCATGTAGATGTGGCCGTCATTGGCACACTGAGAAAAATTTTGGTTTGTAAAATTAAAAAACGAAGTTTTTAATTTCTAAAAGTTATACATTTTTTTGAATTTAAAAAGTATTTTTTTGAAATTAAATAGAATTTTTGCAAACTAATAAATAGCTTGTTTATTTTAATAACATATCTTGTAAAATGATTTTTAAAATACTTCTTAAATGGAAAAAGTTTATTTATTTAAACAGAATAATTTATTTCAAAAGAAGAGTTCTAGCATTTCAAAACAATTTTTTTGATAATAATGACAACTTATGAAAATGTTTATATTTATTGTTGTGTGTTGTTGTATTGTTTGTATAATTCGCCAAATCGATATGTTCTTGTGTTATACTAAAGGTAAGAAGGTTTGAACTTTTGCAGTTTTGTCGTTGCAACCTGATGAGTAGACCAACCTTTTATCAGTACGAAACAAGAAAGAGCTTGAGGAAGTTCTCATTATATTTTTTAAGGGTTGTGTGTATATTTAAAGTGGAACCAGTGCAGGAATAAAAACTTAACTTAATTAAAAAATAGGAATGCGATAAATAGCATTTCAATGTTATTATGCCTCAACCAGTCACGACTTAAGAGCTGAAGTGACGCCGGTTGCACCACTTCGGTTAGTGCTACAATTACCAAAATTGTGTAGGTTTCTCATCACAAATAGACAACTGAACTGACCCTATAATTTTAGTGGTCGTATTGCTCCCCTAATTGGTCCAAACGGAGCACAAGTTAAGCTCTTAAGTTTTGACTGGTTGAGGTTTTACCCAGTCAAACTTAATTTTCATGTAAGAAACCCAACTGTCACTTAATAAAAAAATTATTTTATTTGTATAATTAATTACTAAATTAATATATAAAGTTATTTGAATAGTTTTACATACATCTTTCACTTATAAATAATAAAATTATTGAATTTATGATACCTAACCTAAAAATTAGATTGAATTGTGCACGTTGTTAAAAATTAAATACTAGTCGTGGCCTTTCAATTATTAAATGTTTGTGTTAATTAACTAATCAAAATACATGAAAATCAAATCATGTTTTATTCATAAAAAATATAAATTGACATTACTTAAGAACTTATTACTTAAGAATTATAAGTTTTGGATGGCTGGGATAAAATTCTTATTCTTTTTATTAAGTTTTTATTTCTGACTCGTTGGGCCATAACACGGGGAGTTAAAAATTTGTGAGAAGAGTTATGCCTTAACCAGTCACGACTTAAGAGCTTAAGTTACACGCCGGTTGCACCATTTCGGTTAGTGCTACAATTACCAAAATTGTGTAGGTTTCTCATCACAAATAGACAACTGACCCTACAATTTTGGTGGTCGTATTGCTCCCTTAATTGGAGCCCAACTTAAGCTCTTAAGTTTTGACTGGTTTTTCTACTTTTTGTGGTAGATATATTATGTTATGACATTTGTTACAAAATAATTATTTACCCCTGAGATATACTCGACGTGACTGCGACGTTTCTAAATGTTAAAAACGTTGTTCTCCATAGCCTACAGAAGACTCGTTAATCGCGTCGAATATAATTGCTGTAGTTTGAAATCATATATTTTTACTTTTGAGTCACGTCGGTCGTGTCGAGTATAATATCTCAAGGGTTAAAAATTAAAATAAAAGTAGCCAATAGTTTTTTAGACCGCGGTCCAATTCGCGACTTATTTTAAATAAGTCTACTTATTTGACTTATTCCAAATGGCGGCTTGAAATAAGTAATCCACGGGTCCAAATCAAATCGAGACTTATTTGAACATAACCCTACATTTCATTAATAGACAATTGACAGTTCACTGTTCTAATAATTATTGGTCGTTTTTGTTGTTTGTGGAAATATAAATTACATATTTGAAAATTTATTAAAATGGAGAATCGTCGGCGACAAATGATATTCTGACTATATTAATAAACAGGAATATTAGGCTTTACTCCAAAATCATCAAACTTGATGTAGAAATACTGAAGTTTTGGAAGCGCGAAATATTGTACAACCAACTTTAGTTTTGGGATTATATCTAATAAATTATGGGAATACCAATTTGGTAAAAGAACATTTGAGAGTTAGTTTTATTACGTTTAGAAAAGTACTAGAATTGGTACAAGCCAAACGTTCCTGCCATCAACCGGATATAAAACTAATATTGCTTCTCAACCAATTATAAATTTATTTTTCTACTGTTATTGTATTATCACGGCTAAACTCTGTTACGAAGAGAAAATATATGAAATGTCGTTTATGTGGAAACTCTCCAAAATAAGTCTACACAAAATAAATCATAAATTGGACCGCAGTCTTAGTCTTAAAAAGCAATCTCTTAAAATTTAAGAAAACTATTTGACATAAGTAAGGAAAGTATTTTTGAAAATAAAAACAATTTTTGTATTTTTATACACAAATTTGGCGAAAAAATTTATTTTAAAAATAAAAAGATTATCCTTTCGATTTTAAAAACGAGACTTTTCGCGTAAAAAATATATATATATTTTTTTTTCTCAGCCACATATCGTGAGGAGTGTTTTTTTGAGGTTCTACATAATTTTACCAGTTTGCTTGTAGTCTTGAAATACCTGATGTTAAAAGATGTTTTGTAAGGATTCCATTACAATAAACCGATTGATGATTGGCAATGAAAAATTATCGATTAAGGAAAAATATGTTAAAAATTTATGTGTGTTTCGGTAAGTAGAGAGTTTTTCGGATAATTATTAACGTTGGTCTTATGCTTGAAAATTATTTGTAGAAAGCGTAATTATGAATTTTTTAATAATTGAGTTTTATCCGAAATAAAATAAATTTCGTGTTGGCGATAGCATCTCAAAAACCTAACCACACGTGTTCTTCGCACGCGTTCTTATAATCTTCGGCGTTTGTTTGCACGTTTCACGGCCATAAACCAGGGGCGGAATTATGAAATACGACCGGAAAATTTAAACGGATTTAAAAATATTTTCAAACTTATTAGATTAAAAGAATTCAAATTTACCATGATGGATGGAGACTGATGTATAAATCCAACTTCTATAATATTTGAAGAGCAATGGCTAATCTCCTCCAAGTTTTTTCGAAATTCATTTTTTACCGGTACAACATTTCCGTTTAAAACTGCTCGATTATGAAATAGTTGTCGAATACAATTTTTATGTTAAACTTTCATTTTTTGTGTTTGCATACAAAATATATACGCCAACTTTGACCATTTTTCGATTTTTTTTGTGTTTGTCCATTGAAATATTTTATAACAATTCATTTTTCCGGTCGAATTTCATGACCTTGCCCCTGTATACATCAAAATAATTATATATTTCCGGAATTTTTACAATTTTAAAATACAAAAGACTTCAATGCCATCTCATAAAATGAAACGGCGACGAACCTGGGGCGAGAAAAATAAATTTCGAAAATCTTCTAGGAGATTAGCCATTGCTCTTAAAACATTATAGAAGTTGCATTTATACATCAGTCTCCATCGGTCTACATCAGTCTCCATGGTAAATTTGAATACTTTTAATCTAATAAATTTGAAAATATTTTTAAATCCGTTTGAATTTTCCGGTCGTATTTCATGATTCTGCCCCTACAGATTCTGGATTTTCTATATTGTATATGTTTCGGTGCAATAACAAACATATAGGGTGTCCCAAAATTGGAAGATCAAACGAAGCAGGATGAAAGGGGAGCTCATTTCCAACAAAAATAATAAAGTTTTTTGGAATTATGGGTGGTGCAAAAGTTATTTCACTTTTAGTGTTTTTTAGCGAAACCCATGCGCACCCACCAAAAAATTATATTAAAAGAAACCAAGAGTTCTTTTGTTTAACTTTCTTTTTTAATACGATCTAGAAGAGTGTGCCTTTCAAATAAAATCATTGTTATAAGCTGCATTATTTTCTGCCAAATACAAACTTCGGTTTTGTAAACTTTTTTTGTTTCTCAAAATTTTTTGTTGATGTTTAAGTGACGCCAGCGGGAAAAACACGTACTACAGAAGGTTGACCCACTATCAGCAAATTATGCGACACTAATGTTGATTTTAAAATGTTATCACACACCGGGTTGTTCACATTAGAATGTTTTTTATCATTGATTTTTACTCTATTCATTCGATCTGCCAATTTTGGGACACCCTGTATATCGGCTGCATACTCTAGATTATTGAGTCGACTTGTTGTTTTTCAGTGGATACTAAGTTTGTGCAACTCGCTGAACAGTATTAGAAAAAATATGTGAAGATTTTACAAATCCTTGTTTGATCTATTGATCTCTATTTGCAGCATTCCTGAGATTAATGTGATAATTTCTTCTTAATGCCTATTCCGACTGTGCAGAGTGGTGAGCTCCATTGAGTTGATGCGATTTGTGCAGCTTCGTAATGACCAAAAATAATACTAAAAATGTACACTGTTAAATTGGTTAAAATTTCAAATGGATTTATCTTGTAGTGAAATTGATTTTTTACGATTATCTTTAACTCTTATCTCAGAGAAGTCGCCCAGTCTCTAGTAGTGCCATTGTAAAAATTATACGATTTCCTAACGATTTGGAATGAACACGAGAAAATTATGTTACAATTTACCAAAGGTTTTTTAAACTCTAAATTAGGCTATTTAACACAAAGTTTCTAATTTATATCTCCGATCCTAGAAATGTTCAAGGGATCTCACCTATATGTCCGAATAGATATATCAAAACCCTATGTGCACAGGGAATAGAATTTAATTGTGATGGTTTTTAACTTGTCCAGCTTGTTTGAAACATTTGTGGTTTTTGATTTCAATCTATTTTCCAATTTTGCTATTATCGGTCCTTGTAATGTTCTTAGAATTTGAATGTATTTTAAAATAGTCTAGTTTCGGTATGATGCTATTTATTGTGACATATATGCTACTTAGAAATTCCATGGATATAAATAAAATTTTAAATTTTATTTCACCGATCTTAGAGATGATGACGGGGTCTCATCCACATGGTCAGCTAGCTCAGTTAAAACCCTATAAGTGTGATGAATGGAATCTAATTATCTCGTCCATATATTCGAATAGGGCAGAGAATTATCGATCAATATTGTGAATACGGGACACATAATGATGATTTTCACCACGGTTTAAAAAATTAAAAACTTCGGAATTTTCATTTTTATTCTGAATTGGAAGTTTTGGTATTTTTGCCAATTGGAATTTTACCCAATTGACATTCCCAAATAAGCTACGAACCCGATTTATTGTAAAAACAATCAAATAACTGACATCCTAGAGATCTTCACAGGATCACGTTTATACTTTTGGATAGTTGAAAGTTTCGACTACAAACTTTACTGTGCCATTCACGATTTAGAAGTTTCCTGAATTTGAATAAATTTTCAAATTTTATTTCACCGATCCTAAAAATGTTCGTGGGATCTCATCTACATGGCCAGATAGCTCAGTCGAAACCCTATGATGGTGGTGAACGGAATCCGATGATTTTTAATGTATCTATAGAGACATTTTGAGGTTTACGGTTATACCGTTTATTTCAGAAATGTTCAAGGCTTCTCTTTCATCTACGTTCAGGCAATAAAATAGTTTTTACAGAAACTTATAATGTACTTAAACGGGCCAAGAAGAAAAACAAATGAATATTTTTAGTAGAAAGAAACTATGAAGGAACTCAATAAAAAATATGTTGAGACCAACAACAACAACAAAGGGGAGAAGGCAAGCATTAAGCACACCGATTGAGAAGACCTTTTTTTTTTTTTTTTTTTTTTTATTTAATAAATTTATTTATTTATTTATACAATATTACAACTGATTCAGAGATCATCTAGTAATTTATCTTTCTTAAATTAAGTTCTCGGGTTAAGATGAGTAACCTATTGGTTACTCATTTTATAATACTTTCTTCTAAACCAAACTGCCCAGCTCCAGAGGTTTCTGCCTTCGGAGTCTCCTCACGCCGTTAGTGGTGTCCAACATACGACGGATATCTGCATTTTCGTGTAGAGATAAGCGCTGTACGTGTTTCCTTGCATGATTCTTTATTTCATCGGTGACGTATTCCATCTTCAAGTCTCTATGGATGTTGTCATTCCTAATGTACCATGGGGCGTTCACAATCCCTCGTAGCACTTTATTTTGGAAGCATTGTATCATTTGTACATTGGTTTTCTTGGCACAACCCCAAAGCTGGATACCATAGGTCCATACTGGTTTTAGCATTTGCCTGTATAGAAGCAATTTGTTGTGTATTGAGAGCTCAGAGTTTCTACCCATGAGCCAGTACATTTTTCTATATTTGATGTTTAACTCTTCTTTTTTCTTCTTGATGTGTTCTTTCCATCTTAGCTTAGCATCGAGGGTCATGCCAAGGTATTTAGCTGTATTTGCATATGGAATTTGGTTTGAGTTGAGAACCACGGGAATACAGTTTACATTTTGATTTGTAAAGTTGACGTGTACTGATTTGGCTTCATTTAATGAGATGCGCCATTTTTTAGTCCAGTTGCTCACCGTGTTAACTGCACTTTGAAGTTTGCTTGTTGCTTCCGAAATATCTTTTCCAACTGCTAGAATAGCTGTATCGTCTGCAAATGTTGCTACTGTGGTACCTTCAATATTCGGTAAGTCTCTCGTGTAAAGAATAAACAGAATAGGTCCAAGTACGCTACCTTGTGGTATACCTGCTGATATTCTTTTTATTTCAGAGTACTCATTTTCAAATTTGACTCTAAAGTGTCGATCAGCTATGTACGATTTAAGAATTTGATAAAATTGCTTAGGCAGGTCTCGATGCAGTTTAAATTCAAGCCCTTGGTGCCAAACTTTGTCGAAAGCTTGAGCTACATCTAAGAAAATACTGGAGCATATTTTCTTATTCTCGAGTGCATCCTCAATGACATCCGTTATTCTGTGAACTTGTTCAACTGTAGAGTGGTTTTCTCTAAACCCAAATTGGTGTGGTGGAATTAGGCATCTCTCTTCTATTATAGGTTTGAGTCTTTTCAGTAACAGTTTTTCAAATATTTTTGATATGATTGGAAGTAGTGATATCGGTCTATATGATTTTTTATCGTTTCCTGGTTTGCCTGGTTTAGGAATCATTATTACTTCGGCCACCTTCCATTGTCGTGGAACATATTTCAATCTGAAAGCTGCATTAATTATTTGATTTAATTTACGCAAACCTTTCTCGGGAATGGCTTTCACAATTTGCCCAGTTATTAAATCATAACCTGGAGCTTTTCTGATACTTAAGTTACTATTGATTTCAGTTTTAAGCTCCAATAAAGTCACAAGCCTTATGTCAAGATCATCTGCTTTGTTTACGACTGTTGTATTTTCATTTGCTGTTTGCCTCGGCAACGGTTGAAAAGTCTCTTCTAAATAAGCAGCAAATAGAGAGACTTTCTGTTTGTCACTTTTAGCCCATGAACCGTCATCGCATTTGATAGGCGGCACATGCATTTTGGATCTTTTTAGTCCCTTCGTTGCTTTCCAAAGCGAGTAATCGTCATCCTTTAATTCAGAAAGACCTCGTAGTCGCTTAGTTATGCTTTCGTTCTTTATTTCTTTTATTAGTTGTTTTAATTTGTTGCACAAAAAATTTAGAATAGTTTTGTGTTGCGGTGCACGAGAGTGCTGCCAGATTTTGCGAGCTTTCCGTTTCTCCCTAAGTAGCTCTCTGACTTCAAGAGGATAGTTATGTTTCATTATAGCGTTGGTATGAGAAATCGGTGAACTTTCCCAAGCCGCTTGTTGGATGATGTTATTAAATATTTCTAGTTGATCTTCCAACTGCACCTTCGTTCTAATTGGTTCGCCGATATTTGTTCGATCTTCTACTAATTTCTTAAATAGATCCCAATTGGTTTTATTGTTTGTTAACTTAGGTGAATTATCTTTTTTTATTATCATTGTACTCAGTGTCATGATCACAGGTGAGTGGTCAGATGATAGTCCTTCACTATTTTCAATGCATGTGTAGTCCTCTAAAACTCCTTTTGTTACAAAGAAGTCAAGAAGATCTGGAATTTGAAGACCTTGACGAGACAATGAAAATATAAAACGTAAAAAATGTGAGCATTGCTACATATAGTTTCAAAACCCTCTCATGATGGAACAAATCATGGATTAGGATGGGATTATGATTGTGATGGCCCCGCCTAGTGATACAAGTATTTCAAAAAAGATATAGAACTGTAACTTGTGGGTGGGACGGATTGGACCACTTTGGAACGGGTTTGTTTCAGTTTGTGCAATATGAAGGAGAGAACCACTGGACTCGTATTTGATTTAGATCAGAAATATGTTTATATGCGAGAACCGAATCGGAATAGACACATACTCATTCTAGTTCCGAAGGGCAGTTGACCAGAATGTGAGTGGCGCGCATTAATAAGTTGCTTAACTTGTACATTGATCTTGTTTATCAGTTTGGTTTCGAGAACACCCTCGAAGATGAGTCCCTGTTTCCGCATGGCTTCGTTGTGAGGAAAAACTATGTTAGCTATGCTTTAAGATCTTAATTTTTGGTTGCAGTGTCGAGTTGATAATATACGAGCCTTCGTAATTGCATAATGTATATTACCAAGGTTTTTTTTAAATTTATTTAATTTGGCCACCTCGTAAAATAGGAACATCATTTAGTGGACCCTCGCTGTTAACCCTATCCAAAGCTTTGTTGATAGCGCTACATCTTAATTTCGATTTGAATACAATATTTGAGTAGGGAGAAAGAAATCAGGCCAAGCTTAATGAGAAAAAAACGCAAATATGCATATTCTTGAGTAAAAGAAGTCACAGTGAATACTCTTTGGTTGTGACTCAATTTGTCTGCTTGGTGTATTTGATTGGCCAAGCCAGCTTCACGAAAACTTGGTTTCCTTAATAGATGCAGAAGGTTCTTTAAATCGCAACATTTTCTCCAGTTATAAAAGACCTTCCTTAGACCATGTGTAGGGTATTGCTGTCAAATTTGGGGTGGATAATATGATATTTCTCTCCAGTTACCGAATAAGATTCAGCGGCGTGTCATCCAAATAATGCGCAACCCGAGACTTACAAATGATCTAGACAGCCTATAAAATCGCATAGACAGCTGAGGAAGCCAAGCACAAATTTATTTATAACATCCAAGAGGTGGAATTCGCTAAACGGTTTCGAATTTCCACTGGACTATAAAATGTACAAATTTAAGGCATTTATCATCCTGTACTTGGAAGATTGCGCGTTGAGTGCTCGAGCTCTGACATTTACACGTAGCTAGGGCAGTCTAAAAGCGCACTGCACCTAATTCTGAAATTAATACTCGCGCTCTTAGTGTTATTAAAACAGGCGAGTGATCAGATGATAGTTTACCGCATGCTTTTTAGTTCTGGCGAAACTTTTTCATACAAATAAGTCGATTATATCGAATATGTTTCGTTCATCGATTGGCCAACAGGACGTATGTGAAGTTATCCCAGAATAATATCCCAGAAAATAAAATTTTTTAATCAGGCAACTCTAACATCAATATAACCAATTTGCTTTTGTGTGAAGTTATCCCAGCCCAGGTTTTGATTCATTTCATTCAAATCTATCTATACATATAAAGAAGAAAAGTATGTATGTAAGTATGTTTGTCCCACAAAAACTTTTGATCCATTCGAGCGATTGCTCCCAAATTTTGCAAGAGTACATTTTAGCAGCCGAAAAAAAACATAGGGGGCTTAGTGATCAAAAAATATTACCTTTTCCCGCAAGCTCAGGTCGATTCTGGTTTTTCCTATAGGAAAAGGAATTAGGAAAAATATTTTCATAGTATTTTGGTCACAAAATTTTTTTTCTGACATACTATGGTAAATAGTTTGTGTACATTTTTTCAAAAACAAAATTAAATTGGGAATATTTTTCCTATCCAATTTCGATACGGAAAAAATAATTCCTAAATTATAAAATTTTAGATCAAACATGATTTCTCAGTAGGCCAGAAAATGATATTTTTGACAAAAATTCTATGAAAATATTTTTCCTAATTCCTTTTCCTATAGGAAAAACCTGAATCGACCGCAGTAAGGAGGATTTTTTTTAGTAGTCATAGTTTTATTTTAGAAAACCCCATGGAATACATTCAATGTCAATAAAATAATAGTACAGCATTAAAAAATAAAACTAGATAGTGGCTCCTGATTTAACAATGTCATTGAGTCACGATTTATATGTAAAAATTAATACAAAATAGAAAAAAAGTAAAATAAAAATTAAAAATAAATTAAAATTAAAAGTAAATAAATAAATAAATATAATTTAACAAATTTAAAAAATAAATAAAGGAAAATAATAAAGTTTAAAGCAATATTTGCGCATGGTTTGAATATTCTATACAAATTCATCAACTTTCTTTCAATAAATAAAATAAATGTAGCATATGTTTACAAAATTTAAGATAATGTTCTAAGTAAAACCTCAATGGCATTTTTTGAGAATAACCATTCTTTCAACAATTTTATAAATACTCTAAAAGTGCCGGCAGATGCAATATAGGTTATTAGAAGGCTATAAAACTTCGGTGCAGTGTAAGAAAAGAAATTCTTGAAACGCTCTTTAAACGGTTGCGGAATACTAATTCTATTTCTATTACGAAACAAGTATCTGCTGTGAGTCAAGATTTAAACCTAAGTATTTGAACGAACTGACTGCTTCAATGGGTACACATGGATTGTTGCAATTACAGTGATTGCACGACAATGAGTGATAAGTCATTGAACCAGAAATAGTGACAGGACTATTCAAATTAACGTCCATAATTTTAGACTTGCAGCTAAGAACCATGAAATGAACATAGAACCATTTTTTTAGTAATTTAGGGTCACACTTGATTTCATAACTCAAGAAATCCATATTAGAATTGGAATATTGCAGCGCGACATCATCGGCAAAGGCGACAATATTACCACGCAAATCAAGATCAAAAATGGAATTACAATAAATCAAAAAAAAATAGAGGTCCCAGAACAGATCCTTGCGGAACCCCAACATTAACCATTTTTTCATAGCTACGGACATGATTTATACATACACTCTGAACTCGATTACATAAATAGGCTTGACATAGAGAAAGTGCCACACATCCAATACCAATATTGCGATCATTTTTCCAGTAACATTTCATGATTAACGGTATCGAAAGCTTTTGTAACATCTGTAAAAAGAGCAGATACTTTAAGGTTAATATTCAAATTTTCGTGCACAGGCCTTAAAAATGAAACAAGTGCCAGTTCCGTTGATGAGTTTTTAATAAAATCAAATTGCCGTTTATCGATAAAATTAGTTTTATCTGGAAAACTCAATAATCTAGATTTAATAATTTTTCAAAAATTTTTGAGAATATATTCAATAGTGTGATTGGACGATAATTGTTTGGGTCAGCACGTGAGTAAAAGTAGTTTTACGATACCTACACAAATTAAAAAAGTTAATTAAAGTCAGGTGCTATACTAAAAATCACATTTTTCACCACTACATTAGAAATTCCATCAATACCACACGAGTTAGTATTTTTGAGTTCGCAGACGGCTGAAACAATTTCCAAATCACTAACTGGTAAAAAAAATAAATTCGAGCTATTAAACCGAGTTAAAACCATATTATTTCGAACAGTATTTTCAACAGTGATATTTTCTTGTGTTTCGTTTAGAATGACGCTTGGTATATTAATAAAATGATCATTAAGCACACTAGCAATTTCACTAAGATCCGTAATGAAATTATTCTAACCAAATTTTAAAGAAGTAATAGTATCTGAAGCGGGAACACCGTTCAATACACTATTTACAACTTTCCATTTTGATTTCATATCTGAAGCTGAAGACATCTTATTTTTAAAGTACGGTTCTTTAGTTGTCAGTATCAAGGTTTTAATTCTGGAGTTTAGCGCATCCACTTTTTTCTTTAAAGAGCTGGTATTACGATCATTAATTAACTTTTTAGATGACCTATTCCGGAGATTAATCAAATTTAATAAGGTGTCAGATATCGAAGGCTTAAGTTTCCAGTTACTACGTTTAATTTTGAACACCGATTTATGTTTGTTTAAAATAGAAATGAATGTTTCATCAAAGTTTGAATATGCTATATTCGGATCATCAGAGCATCAAACTGTACACCAATCATATGTACTTAAGGATATCGCTAACTTAGTAAAATTTATTTCCGTAAAAACGTGATCAATACAAGTATTAGAACATGGTCGGATTACATCATTGACAAGTGATTGCATACCAAAAGAGCCACATAATAATAAATAATTATCTTTTAACTGAGAATCTTTCATTAGATCAAAATTTATATCACCAAGCAATATTTTATGTTTTGAAGAATCGGCGTTTGAGTCATTCAACTCTCAAAAATTTTCAATATATGAATTTACAATATATGATAACTTTGATGGACTCGAGTGATTGCTCCCAAATTTTGAACGAATACTTTAAATACAGAAAAAACTAAAATAGAATAAATAAAATCAGCAAATGCTTAATATGAAAAATAATGAAAAATTTTCAAATTTATTAAATTCGATTTGTTTCTCATATAATAAAAAAAATTTAAATCTAACTTGTAAAAAACTGTAAAATTTTGAGTTGCATAAAGTAATGGAAAATTACAGGCAATTTAAGGAAAATTTTGTTCCGTGGGAAGTTCCCGAAAATGAACTCTGGGCTAGGAATTTTAATGATTTTTATATAATTTTTCGTCCCGCTCGATAAATTTAAAATTATTTCGCCAAAATTCAAAATATCTCGGATCAGGGCTACATGGTTTTGAAATGTATGCACTAGTAGCTAATTACTACTAGTAGCTAAGCTGAGTTAGAAGAAAATCGTTCCGCGGCAAGTTCCCGAAATTGAACTCTGGGTTGGAAATTTCATTGATTGCCTGTAATTTTCCATTACTTTATGCAACTCAAAATTTTTTAGTTTTTTATACGTTAGATTTTTTTTTATTATATGAAAAACAAATCAAATTTAATAAATTTGATAATTTTTCATTTTTTCATTAAAATTAATAAAAATCCTGGGCTGTGATAACTTCGCACAAGAGCAAATTGGTTACTGAAATGTCAGTGTTGCCTGATTAAAAAATTTTATTTTCTGCTATAATTTTACATACGTGCCAACAAGTTGGTCTTCCGCCAGTTATGTAATTTAGTTTTCCTACTTGCTTACATTCTTATTTAGAGTTAAAGCCATGTCCTGCAACGGATTTGTCTCCCAGGGTTTTGAAAAATTTACGAATTTGTACTTTTCAATCGAATATTTCAGTTAACAGTATGCTTCAGGTTATAGGTAAATTTTCTGTATATGTTAAGCAGATGCTAGTTACCTTGTAAAATTTTTCAAGTTTATGGTGCCTTATGGTTTCTCATTAGAACGTTGAGTGAATTAAATTTATTAACGATTAAATTTTACAAAGATTGTTTGTGAAAAGGTATTTTAGAAAAATTATGATGTCAATGTTAAGTAGACATTAAGAAATTGTTGAACTTCTAATTAACGTTGCGCTAGCCTTGGCCACAAGTCAAATTCACGGGTCACCCCTTTGGGCCTTATTTCCTTTATTTCGTACGTTGCCCGAAGCTGATGATGTTTATGAATTAATGGTTGCACGAATAATTTATCCATTGATTGAGTTAGCGGTATGCATTTCTTTACTTCAGGCCTAGTTTTGCCTAATCCATATACTCGTTAATTTTTTGCATTTTGCTACATATCCCACAAGCAGCTGGCATGCCACTCGAGGAGCAGATTTCATGTTGGTATTTGGATTTTACTGCTTCAAACTCTAACTCAAACTTCGGTTAAGAAATCTTCTCATAATTACTTATGTTTAAACATGAAATCCCATTACTGCGGTTTTTTTGCCGAAAACCAGAAAGAGATAAAATCAAAACTGTGTGTTGTGTGTGAGCGGCGCAACAGTAAATTTTTTTATACTTAAAATTTTTGTTGTTGTTGCTGTATGGTTTCCATAAATATAAATAAAAAATACAAACGAAGTATTTTTCACTCTCACCAAATTTTAGTTTAGTAATATTTTTACGGTGACCACTTGTCACATTTTATGTGTTTGGCAGAGTATGATGATATAAATCGCGTTTTCATGTTAAATTTATATTAATGTTCAAATTAAAATATTTTACAATTTTTAATTTTTAATATTTACACTTACAAACGCGGTAACCGCTAACTCTTTTTTTATAGGAAAGCGTTTTCTTATTTTTTAATTATGGTTTATTATTGAAAGGAAATAATTAAAAAAAACATAATAAAATGATGCCTATACAAATAATATTTAGATTTTTTAGTAATTTAGAGATAGAAATAAAATTAATTTAACAATAATTTTCATTTTTTAACTAATTTGTTGGTTACAATTTCGTAGTTGTTTAAATATTCCCATTAAAATTTCGTTATAAAATAAAAATCAACAATGTTTTTCGGATTTTTGATTTTATCTCTTTCTGTTTTTCTGCAAGAAAAGAGCCGAGTAATGGAATTCCGCCGTAAAACTAACTTATCGCTTCTGGCGATACAGAGAGCTTGACGTCTTTTATCACGACATTAATAACTCTTGAACGTTCCAATCTGTATGTGTAAATAAATTTATATCTTATGTCTAGCTAGGTAGGTAGCTATTTTTCGATAGGCTTCCATGTTCGTGTTTTGTATGTTTTTCAGATGTTTTCTTGTTTCATTGGAGCGAAGATAATTTCTCGTGTTAACGGTGTTTTCTAGTTATTGAGGCAGCATTTCTGTTAGATATATTAATGGCGGTCTATCCTTTATAATATTTGTTGATTTAGCAGTTTTAGACTTTGCACATCGTTCACATTTTTCTGTAGAATTCGTTTTTTGGGTAATCGTACCACGAGCGATATCCTATTTAATTGGTACCCAAAAGAGAAAAAGAACTAAACTAACAATGTGATTTATCCAAATATTATCGAAATATTTAAGGCCATACGTGCTCAGGCGAGGTCTATCAGGAATCACAATAAGACGATTCCGAATTTATGTGCCCATTTATAATAAATTAGAATTTCATTCCAAATAGCGCACCGCATTTTGATGGTTTCGGTGGTGAATTCGGTTAAATCCTTTTTGATCAAAGCAAGCAACGGAATTAATTTATGAAAAAACAAGTACTTTACAATGTCATCTCGAGTAACTGATTCATGGTCGCTATTTGCAGTGTCAAAATTTATACTACGATTCCGTCAGATGAAGCATTCACAGGCTAAAGCCTTCTCTTCCCGATAAGAGGCCGTAAGCTTTCAATTTCAATTCGTAAACTTCCGGTAGTCTAAAACTACACGAAAAAATTAATTCGATTCAGTGAAAATTCAGAGGGACAAATTAATTAATATGATCCTGAATCCGGCTACTCTTGTAAAAATAATTGAGTCTGTGACAACATGCTTCGAATGCTCATAGCCAAAACCTTCTAGTTTCTTTAAACTATGCGTATACGTAATCGGGCTACTGTCCCTTTTTTATTATAAACAAATGTAAGTGTGAATTTGAAAATATAAAATAACTAAGCCTACTTGTACTCAAACTTGACAATGGATTATGTCGAAACCAAATCGACCCTCTATTATTCCTGTCAATAGGTTTCTTTAATATTTTTCCCCACAATCAGAAAAGGAAATTATTCAAACCAAACAAGTCTCGAAAAAGGATTAAAAAAATCTGTCATCTTTGCTCTTTTCTGTCGCTTAATTCTTTCTTCCCCCTGATTATGGGCGCACAGCTTATAAAAAAATTAAAACAAAAGAAATACATGAAAATCTGTTAATCATTTTATTTTCACTTTGAGGAAAAAAAATAAAAAATCCAGTTGCAATTAACTAGTGTAAAGTATAGAAAAATCTTTCTCCAACATCATTTCGCATGAAAGGCACAAAAAGGATGTGGTGTGAGTAACAATTCCACCAAAGCAAAAAAATAAAAATTAAAGGAAATTATCGCCTTAAGGGATAACAACAACAATAAATTCCAAAAATAAAATGAAAAATTATTAATTTCGTAATTTTCAGGATAACACAACGCAGTTTTTCCGTTTAATATTATTTGTGTACCAAAACCCATTTCTTTTGATGAATTGTACTCGAATTGAACATTGGGGAACATGCAAGAAACAAAAAAAAGGAATGTAAACAAAACAAAAAAAAAACTGGAGAAGGAAAATGTTTATTAAAAACTTTCCAATGCAGTAAAAAAGTATACGAAAAACGAGACGGAAAAACTTTTTCAATTTGATTTTGGTTTTTGTTTGTCAATTCTGCACCCAACTTACTACTTTTGGGAAATTATGTGCAAGAAAAAGTTTCTTTTCTCAATATTTTTCTTTTGTCTTCACTGGGATTTAATGAATAAAACATGCGGGCCATATTCAGAAGTTAGAATCGGTTTACCATTCCTGATATATTATTATAATGTAGTTTTAATTATGCTGTCATGAATCTAATTTCCTGTTGTAGATCTGCTTTGTTATGTAATATGAATAGCATTATGCACCCGTACAAAGAAAAATTACTTTGTTCATTTACTTTTTGGACCAAAAGCTAATTTTATTTCAGGATTGGTAACAGCACTCGTCTTAAAAGTGAATTAGGTAAACTATATACATAGGTATATATTATTAAGGACAAACGGGAAACGAACAAAAAATTAAATTATAATATTAAAATCGAAAAGTATTATCCAAACAGCCTTAAGGTAGGGAAACGGAAAAATACGGCAACAAATTCTTATTTAACTAAAGCGAAGTACAATTTACCATTGAAAATTTTGATTTCAGTGAATCTTTTGTAGGTATATAGTAAACCTATATAAGCAACAGTACAAAATCTGATGCGATAATTATTGCGCCTATTTATACTTCAAAAAGTTTTGGGAAAAACAAAAAGTAAAAATGGGAAAATTCTTATCATTTCCTGTTTTTCATTCCAATTTTTGTTTTTTTTTTTTGCCTTGTACGAAGGATGAACAAATTAAAATGTAACGCGTCAACACGCTGTGTATGAAGAAAAAAAGCAGACAATCAACATCATCATCATCATCGTCGTAATGCAAAGAGCAGAAATTATAACATCTGTTACACTTCGACGATGTAATGAAAATGAAACAAGCGGTAAAAATGAAAAAAAAAAAAATGTTAAATATTCTGACGACTAAACATCAAAAATTTTCACTTCATATTAAATTATTCACACTCAGTTTTTTGATAAATACTACACACGAATATTTATGTGGAAAATTAAATTACGACATATTTTCAACTCCCCGACACATTGTATCGAAAGTAATTAAGGAAATGTCTGTTAGCATAAATTACATAAACATATTTTTATCTAGAGTTACGGATGATTTTATTTATTTTTTTTATTAATTCATGTGCACAGTCGTTTAGTGTGTTACACAATTTTTCGCAAAAATGACTATAATTTAGTAATATAATTTAACACTGGTTAGCTAAAATTTTTTAACTGCATTTTAGGAACAGGTTTTCGCGCAGACTTGTGATTTTAGAGTTCTTCGCTGCCCTTCGCTGTCGATGAGAAACTCGGTGAATTATTACTCTCATTTATAGACCGATGTGATCAAAGCGAGGATGTCTACTTCTATTAACTTCGCACGTGGAGCCCTCCATGGGTCAAATACCGAAAACACAGAAAATGAATTGGTATGCTTTTATGTTCTTGTTCACCGTTAAAGTACGACCTTCTTGCTCATCGTACTTTAAATTTATGCTTAAATTGCAAGACTAATTACCTACTTACTTAAAATCGTGATGTCTGTTTGTACGCAGCCATTTGAATCTCCTTACATTATAGTATTATTAATTTAAATTTTTAAATCAGTGGTATTACTAAGACAAGGCTTAGCTAAATAAACACCAACGTTCTTAAAGGTTTGCACTTTAAACTTATTGATATTGTATGCGTGAGTGTGTAAATAAACGAGAATCTGACGTTTTACGATATTGAAAGATATCGCTGGAAAATTGGCTGTATCTAAAGATATTATCTGAATAAAATTGTAGCTTTCCTTAAAATCACCGAATTTTATTTCTGCCAGAATATCATTAGACGTAAAATCTTTCACTAACATTCTCGTTACATAACATAATCCTTTGCTTGTAAAAGAGATTTTGCTAATTTAGATATCCGAAAATTTACAACAGGCTGATTTGCAACAGGCTCGTCGTCCTCACGAAATATTTCTGTGGAGGTTATGAGTGTTGAAAAAAACCAGAGCCCTATTCCTGAATACGATACGAAAACGAAAGTATAAGATTCCTATTCAATTTTAAATAAGAATCTTACGAATCTGATTCAATTCAAATATGAATTTTGCATTTTCGTTTTCGTATCGTATTCAGGAATAGGGGGCAGTAGTTATTAGCTCAAATTTTATATGGAAAACGTGGTCGAAATTTTATTTTAGATCACAAATTTTGATTTGAAATCTAGTAAGCGCCTTTGCGTTGTTTCATGAAACATGTACTGATTCGGATCAGATCAAGCATTAAGAAACATAACTATAGTTTCTTGTTCCTTCACGCATTACGGCCGGAACTTAGCGATAGTCTCCTCCAAGAACTATCAATTTACCACCAAAAGGAGGATTATTACCAATTATGTCTTCGAAAATTAGGTTTACAATTTCAAGTGCCACCCATCCTTGGTGCCATTTGAGCTTAATTCCATATTGTAAATACAGGATGAGAAGTATTTTTTCTCGTAACTGTAACTTTAGATTTCTAAAAGATTCCGCCAAGTAAGTAATCTAGTCTAGAAATAGCACCATCAAGGAGGGAAGGCAAGTTGTCCGACCACTCTGAAATTACAGAATAAGCCTTATATCTGAAAGCAGCATGCGGAAGCAGCATCTTGATCATTTGATCGTAACAGTTGATCTGTTTGCTCCAAGCATGGGAGTCATTTGAGTAGCTGGATTTTAGAATCCTGCGATGGACCTTCTCTAGAACATATTGAATAACAAAATCGGGATAAGCGATGCGCTTGAAGAAATTCTGACAACCTTCCATTCCCGCATGAAAACATTAATATTCATTAAACCGATGTTTGACCCCAGGTCCTTGACCTTGGAATAAGTTCTACGCTATTCTGGTTTTTTGAGAATCAACTCCATAATACAATGTGTGGTGAGAATGAAATTCCAAGTCATTAATGGTTTAGCTGGCAGAGTTTGTGAGATATTTATCGGGTTTTCTGTTATATCCCTTGTTCTGCCCACTAACACAATTGTGTGACTACGGCAAAAGTACGACGTCAAAAATTTATTTTTGTATGTGTTTTCAACAAACTTACGCATTTGTGTTTTCCTTTCAAAATTATTTTCGCCCGGGAAAAAACTCACAATTGTGTTGGTTGTAGTTTGGACTTAAATTGAGCCATTTTTTTCTGGTTGAAAAAGGGATATTGAACAGAATGTCATATTTCTTATGGTTGTCGACATTCATGAGCTTTGCTTTAGTGTTGGCACCAGTGAATGCTGTGTGTAGTAAGAAAAACTTTTCTGCCTATAGAAACGCTTTCTACACCGAAATACCGATTTTAGAAGTGGCAAATATTCGGCATTCGGTATTACCGAAATATAAAAGAGAACCATTTAAAAGCTTTCATAGACCCCAATTCTAATATTTGGGAGGGGGAGAATTGGGCCTTATTTCTAGGGTAGTTAAAAATATCATTACAATTGAAATTGGCAATGAATCACAAATCATTGTGCTTAAGTAGGCCACTCTTTTTTCTGCAGACGCCGTTTTTGTGTGTTTGTTAATATAGTCAAGCGCCTTACTGATTTAAAACTTTAGAAATCATTGGATGGTTCATATTCCAGACCCGCCCCTCTCCCCACTTTAACTAAATCATCAGAGCATCAGGAAACCTTAACACAAGACAGAGCACACAGAGCGTACAAAAAACTTCGGATTTGAAAAACCAGAAGACTGTCTTCGATGAAGATGCATGTAAAAAATTTTAAAAATATAAAAATATTTACATACTCTGCTGCCATGTGTAGCTTCGAAGCAGAAAGAACATGATAAATGATAATTAACTGTTATAATGTTGAACTTTGCTGATTTAAATTTCGTGAATTTACCTAAGCTTAAAAATTATTTACGATGTGACGTCCTTTTGTCGCCCCGATCATTAAGGACATGCGACTATTTTATAAGAAAGTAATGATTTTTGACTATAAAATATGATTCTAAAAACAACTAAAACTACCAACAAGAGATAGTGCATTATGAGAGTTGTTATTAAAATTGGCTCACTGAGTCCATAGTAACAATCGTGGTGTCAATCATAATTCGAAAATGAGACCAGTTCTAGTACACAAGGATCGCAATAGAAAAGTATAATTGAAAAACGAAACAGTACACAAATTTCTTCTAGAAAAAAGAGACACAATTTTCGAAAGTATCCCAGTAGTCTTTGCAATCGAACTTCGATGAAAGCAAGAATACTGTTTTCCCTAGAATATGCCTTTAGTATACAGCTTTGTTCAGAGTCTTGTTTAATTAATTCCGAATTTAGACTGTTTTTGATCGATTCCTAATTTTGCAATATCGGACTAATTTTTCAAAATTTAGACGGAAATGACAATTTTTGACAAAAAAAACTGTTTTTTTAACAAAAATTCAGCCTTTGTACAACCTAGACGGATTGATTGATCGGGATAAAACTTCATACTTAAGCTTTTACCATAAATTGGGAGGCCCCATTGATGTTTGGGCGAGATCGGTGCACTGGATGTGACAGCTACCATAGGAGCTTTTTCATTTTTTGCAAATATTTTGAAAATTATATATCATTTGAGAAAAAAAGATTGAAAACAAAAGATTTTAAATTTAGTTTCAAACAAAATTAGTTCAGATCATTTTTGAAATTTTACCGGAAATAACGAGTTTTGATAAACAAATATTTTATTTCACAACGTATGTATAAAATATGTACACACCGACCAAATGGCACAGTGGTTAAAGCTTTGGCGTTTGGATCGGGAGGTACCGGGTTCCAATTCCGATATAGTGATCCCGCCACGGAGATCCCGCAAAAGGAGATTTTCATCAACAGATTAAAATCGGCGTGCAAAACTTATGGGCCGACCCATCTTCCGTGTCCAGTACCATAGGCTGGCGTGGAGCTATGCAATAAGCAAATGGTAACTTAAAATCGGTGATATAGCCGTACGTCTTCGATTTGGCATAGCTGCGTAAAGTAAGACGAGAAAAATGAACCGCGAAAGAGTGTGGAGTACTTCGGCCCCAAAAACAGACGACATGAAAAAAAAAACACGTACTCAATCAAAAACTGTCACAAATCACAAATTTGTGTATACGTCTACGACGTATAATACACAATTTTGAATAAGTGTGCTGTCATTTGTTACGCGTATTATACGTCGTAGACGTATATACAAATTTGTGGTTTCGTCTCCCAATTCTGGATCAAAATACGCGTACTGATCACGATACTTTTGATAATATGTAAAACGTATTTCAGCAAGAAAACCTGTTATCTGGCACATTTAAGCAGTGATATCCATACTGCCGATTTTTGGGCAAATAGAAAGACAACTATACAAAAGATTATATACTCAATCCCCTTAGATGTATCACTTTATGCGACGTGACTATGGATTACTAGATTTTACTGGTTACTAGATTTTAAAATCAAAATTTACTAAAAAATTTTGTGCAAATCTCTCAATAAAATTTTTTTAAATCTTAGTTAGCTGCTTTAGTTTGATTTTTTTTTATTTATTTGTTACGTCAAAATTTCAAGTGATAGAAATTGAAAATTGTTTGAAGTGATAGCAGTCGCAAGGAAATATTTATAAAGCAGCTTATTAAAATTTAAAAAACAGCCAGAACGACTTTGTTGAACAATTATTTTGTAAGTTTCGATTTAATGATCTAGCACCCAGGAAGATGAGTATTCACGTCACATGAAGTGATGTGACTAGGGGAATAGGGGTGTATATGCTCAGCTGCTTTATACCTGAATACGATACGAAAATTCAATACGAAAATAAATTGGTATTCCTGAATACGAACGTGCCACAAATTTTAATTTTTAGAGTGTAGGCAGAGGGAAATTTTTTTAGTCGTAAAATTTCCTTCAAAATAAGATAATTAAGCACAAAGAATGTCAAATTTTTTAAATTTTGATATCCCTTTTCCGACCAAAATTTTTTTTTTTTTTTTAATTTAAGTCCACCATGTGCAAATGTGATTGTAAGTAACCTTAGTTTATAATGGCGTTTTGTTTATTAAATAAGTAAATACGAGAGAACCAAAACATGCTGGTGCGCCAAATTTGTTTTGTGCTCTCTCTGTGCACCTATTGCTCATCTACGATCTTCTTTGCCATAGGCCAATCGTCATTTACTCTAATTCTCCTTTATGATTAATTTGGTCGTTAAATTGATCATGCCTATTATCTGCAAGTGGCTCTGACTATAATAAATTTTTTATGGTGACAGCTAATTTCCGTTGTTTCAGTGTTGCTTGCTTGTGCCGAATAATTCCGTTGTTTAATTTCTTGTGAGTGTTGGTTGATTTCAAATGAAAAATAAACTGTTACGATCTCACCTATCGAGACATTAATTCAGTGCATATTGGTCAATCTAGAGTCAAGAATTTAATAATATTTATTAGTGACATCTAGATTTAAGCATTAACCCTAGTTTTGTAACCGTTCAGTTGTATAGCAGGTTAGTGTAGAATAATCGAATGTTCGCATAGAAACGGATCAAGTCCCTTTGAATAGAACATTGAAAAATTTTTGACGATCAGACAGCCGAAGGCGAGAGGGGATTGCGGATAGTCTACCGGTAGTAGGATATATTGGGACATATCTCTCATGGTTGTTGGAGGAATGAAGGACGACTCATGAAAAAGATGTACAAAACAGCCAGAATTTTGGAGGAGTGAGATCGATATTAAACAGAACTCGCTGGACCATATATCGCTTAAATTCGAGAGGCTCGATTAAGGCGTTTGCGATATGGCTCTTTTCAAGGGTTACATTATTGATGAAGAGATGTGCGAACGGGCTTTTTCAAGTATGGAATGGCATGGAATGCCAGCAGTGGGCGAGTGGATTGTCGACGAAGATGGGGCTATATGGAGGACTTAACTACAGAGGCAGTGGTTTGCATCCTGTTCAAGATGAACAGGATTAGGTTGGGGTAATTATCTCGCCTATTGGTTTGGTAGGCATCCGCGTGGATTGGTCACTTAGGCGGGGCATTAATTCTACGAATATTGGTTAATTAAGGGTTCAGAACTTAATGACATTTACTAGTGACACCAAGATTTGAGCATTAGAAGTAATTTTATAACAGTTTAGTTAGCAGATAGCAGATTAATGTGAAACAGAAGCAGATATTTGCGTAGACTCTAGATTAATTGATCGATAGTTTAAAAGCGAAAGTGAGTAGCGGAAAAATTATAAGGGTGTCAATGTGAAATTAACGGTGTAATTAAAAATAATTGTAAATGGTGTTAAGCGAATTCCTGTAGTGGCGTAAGTATTACGGTAGAGGAGTAAGAGTTTGAGAGATAATAGTTTTCCGAAATTTCAAAACAATACGTAAGCTGTTCCGCTAAACAGCATTGAATTGAATTTAAATATAGATACGAAAAAATCCAATTTTGCCTCTATATTGAATACTATTTTTCGAACTGACCTGCTTTGAAGCAAATATTCATTGAAATTCTTTCAAATTGATTAAAACTATTTGAAAGCACAACTCCCTTATATTACTATGCTTAAATAAGGATATTCATTTTACAAAATTCAAAATCCATTATCCCGAAATGTAGGACTAAACTTTAAATTCATTACCCTATTACAGTTTGTTTAAATTTGAACAGAAAAAAACTTCAACAATTTTTTTTCTTCGTCTACTTTCCTATTTAAATGAAAAACTAAAATTGAAAAAAGAAAATTCAATTTGACATAACATTTTGCTTTTTATATTTCGATCTGAAATCAAATAGAAAAAATTTCTACTTTTCAGAATTGTTTGAAGATAGATGGCACTTTTCGTCATTTTTCTTTTTCCTTGTTCTCTAGACTCTATAGTACCAAATATATATGTATAAAAAACTTTTTCAATTTTCTCTCCGTATAATAGGAAAAATATATAAAGAAAACTTCTGTAACAAAGTGAATTTACAATTGAATAAATTTAAATCCTGTTTGCATCAACTTTAGCTGTTTAGAGGAGATCCACACAATTCATCAACGATATCGTATGTCACTTGAGGCTGATATAATCGCGCAATACACATTATAAAGTACTGTAACATATTGTGTAATCAAAAGTCCCCTCAATTAAACATTTGGACATTTTATTTTATCGTAATCTGTACTCAACCGCACATCCCTTATAGAGTCGCATATATCAATCGAGTTATGTATAAAAAAACAACCCTCATCTCGTTTATATCATCGCCTCTCATCATCAATATTGGTATTACATCACAATTAAATATATGGCTCGCATATGTTTCTAATCTCATCCTTAACATGCATGCATGTACCATATATGTACTCAACTCATAGGAACTCTGTAATGTGACACAAAAATATAAAAAAAAACATGAAAATTTAATTTAATTTCAAGCCATACATCGTTTTGATTTCGATTTTCCATTTTTTTTGCTGTTAAAATCAATTTTCCTACTTTACATTATCAATTGCACTTTATATGAAAAATGATGGAAAATTTTTACTGTGACAATGAATTCGCAGACAAATGAAAATCGTTGGTTGTTGGTGCAGCCGCCATGCCAAACAATCTTACTACAATCAGAAAGTAGTAAAGTGAAAACTTTAAATATTTTTGTTGTTGTTAGTTTCGTGTGTCGATTCAAAAGAAAAGCATTTATTGAAATAATGACACTTAAGTTCATTTTTAACTTAAGCATTTAAGAATAAAAAAAAATTCTATAATACGATAAAGAGAGAAAAGAACTATAGTAGAGCAATATAGACAAAATGAAAAATGAAAAGTGTAATTGTCGATCATCATTAAGAATTCATTGAACTTATTATTCGAGTGAAATAGTTGGAGTTTTAGTTTCGATTCAATTACGTACATAATGTACTCGAATTATTTATAAGTATGATATATTATTACAATGGTATTGTAACATAAGATTTAATATAATAAACAATATCAAAATATTTTTATGGAGTACGTTTAGGACATATCGAAAATAGTAAAAGGTATGTGCGCTCTTTTATTGTTGACGAATATTAGGTTTAGGTATGTAGGTCATACAAGACTAAACGTGTGTACAGTAGATATAAATATTTGAATAAATCAAAATTGGCGAATCTCAAGCAAATTTGTGACATGCTTAATTGAATAGCGCGCCATATTCAGGAGAACATAGAACAAAACACATAAAACTGACCAACGCCGTTCTTCAAGAAAACTTGGCCACACTAGAATCTGAAGTACTTCAGAAGCTGTACAGCATCTATCAAAAACGGAATGTCTTACGTATAAGAAGTTAGCCTAGAGTTTTAGCCCAGAAAATAAAAAAGTCTAATCAGGCAACACAATTAAATTAAAACCTCATTTACTCGTATGTGAAGTTGTCACAGCTCAGGAATTTATAAAATATATTTGTATTATAAGTTATTGGAATTTGTCTGAGCCATGAAATTAGTCTTAGCCCAGAAATTTACAATTTATAACATTACTAATGAGAAGTTAGCCCAGCCCGGAACATAGCAAAATAAATCTTTCATTAAAATAACAAAACAAAAAAATCTGTCAATTAATTATCAGTTGAAATAAAAAACAAATATACATATCAAAAATTTGGGTGGTGGGATCGGTATGATGCAACTTGCCGAAATATGGCAAGCATTTTTGAAAAATAAATCAGATTTTTTTCTCGTGTGCCGAAACTAAAAATCTCTCGGTTTGAAGTTCAGATTTAGAATGGGCATGGAAACAGTTTGTTTATGGAATTCAAGATTTTTTTTCGGTTGCCTTAGTAGTTCCTTAGTTAATTTGTTAGGGTGTGATTCCAGTTTCAGTTAGTATTTTAAACTGCATGATTTAATTGTCTCTTTAACAGTTTTTATTCCTAGGTCTCTATATGGATGCTGCTGTTTTGAATATGCTATGGGGCATTTGTAATACTATACGAAGTATCTTTGGTTGCGTTCTTCGTACGATATCTGTATTTGATGTACTACTCGCGGTACTCCTGCATTTATCTCGGTTATATCATTAGTGGCCGTATTTTGTTTCACCTGGAACATCCTTTCATCCGTTTGGGGTGAATACTTTTTATAGATGGTTAGAGAAAGCGATAGCCTTTTCTAAGTCACTTCTGGCTCAGTGGCCATCTGGTTTCCTTATCGGTGCGTTCGATAGCTCTGGCCTTTTTAAATTTCTTGCTACCTTCCACAGTGAGTTCTCTGTTTTTCTGTTGCTGTGAGCTCACTTAGATAATTTTGTATTCCTAAATTTTGTTCTTCCTCTATTGCTTCTTCCAGAGCTTTAATAGCTCTATTTAATTCCCATTTATGCAAAGGAGATTGGTGAAGCTGCCATAGCCGCCGAATTACCCGCTTCTATGCCAATAACTTTTGAATGCTACTTGAAAGCTTATTATTTTTACTGAATTTTTGTTCTGCGGAGAATCGTTTTTTGCAGAGGCAATTTACATCTACTGTGTTTCTATAGAGAACCCGTTTCGTTAGTTTGTTTGTTAAACGTTGGGGTGGTTCAGTTTTTAATGCTTGGGTACTTAGTGTTACTATTTTTGGTGAGTGGTCTGGTGATAAAAAACAGTCACCGAATTGAGCATTTGTGCGTGATATTCCTCGTATTACCCAGAAATCTATTAAATCAGGAATTTTCTTTCTATCTCAATCAATATGTGGATGACCAGATGACAAATAATCTAGGGTTTTCTCGTTTATTGCTTCGTAGAGTTGTAATCATCCCCTGCTAGAAATTTATTTCCCAACTGATTTAAGTAATCGATAAATTGCTGTTTTTTAATTGCGTGTTTAAAACCCATCATGTTTACATTATCACTTATTAAATTACAATTTTATATTACTTTTTTGCACCGTGTGTATTTAATTATAAAACCATTCCCACAATTTAAAAAAAAAATATAACAAAATGAAAACTGCACTTTTCATTTGTTTCATTTTTCGTCCGAACCTCACGACAGTAAAATTAAATATGGAACTTAAGATGATAGGTATTTTGCAATTTGCCGAAATATGGTTCTGAGTTGAGAACTTCTAACCATTTTCGAGAAATAAATCAATTTTTCTTCCCGTGTGTCGAAACTAAAAATCTATTGGTTTGAGGCTGTACAAATTTAGAATGGGCATGCAAACAACTTATTTATGGGGAAAATTCAAAATGACCGGTATGTTCCAACTTGTCGAAATATGGTTCTGGGCTGAGAACTTCTAAACGATAGTTATTCACTTGCAGTTACAATCCCCACTTTTTAAAACCACAAAAAACGATTTAAAACACAAATTTTGTACTTTAAATTATTTTATTTTATTATTTTAACGTTTTCGGTCACTGAATGACCATCTTCGGAAAAAATTTTTGCAACTGTGCAATTTTTGCAAAACTTTTGTGTTTTAAATCGTTTTTTGTGGTTTTAAAAAGTGGAGATTGTGACTGCAAGTGAATAACTATCGTACGAATGGAAACCACGGCAAGTCCTCAGTGCAAGAATTTGTAACTTCTAAACGTTTTAAAGAAATAAATCAGTTTTTCTTCCCGTTTTTTTTTGTTATTTTAATGAAGATTTGTTTTGCATTGTTCCGAGCTAGTCCGAGCTGAGACCGATTTTAATACACACCTTTGACACTATTCTGTGTTTCCCTGAGAATAAGGAATTGGTAAAATATTTACATAGCATTTTTGTCAAAATTATTTATTTCTGGCCTACTGTGGAAATATGTTTGATCTGACTTTTTATAAATTAGGATTTTTTGTTTTCGTTATACGAGTAGCTGAAAGGGAAATAATTACCATTATAATTTTGCTTCCGATTTTATTTCTACTAACTATTTACCTCCTTTTGCCAGAAATAAAAAAATTCCAAAAAAATTCTATGTAAATATGTTCCCAATTCAAAATTCCCAGAAAAAGTCAGAAAACGCCATTGTGTTTCTGGTTCACCTGATGGCATCAACATACTACTAAAGTTAGCCGAAAGTTTCCAGCCGAAAGATAAGAAAAACGGATAATGCAGATAGTGTCTTCGCTTTCTCAGCCGAAAGTGTAGAAATACGTCACAGTTGATCAACATTTTTCAGCCGAAAGTCGTCAGCCGAAAAATTTATTTCAACAACAAACACATCAACTGAAACCTATTTGAATGTATTAATATGCGAGGTTTGTTGTAAAACCTTATTCTATTTAAACTTGTGAAATACAAGTGTTTAAATCAATAATTCATAATTTAAAAAGCAATATTGTTAAAATTGCTTCAAATGAATATAAATTATGGTGGGGATGCCACTATTTCCATTTGATATATCATAATGTTGGTTAACTTCGGCCTAATTCTGAAGGGGATACAGGGGTGTATTTTAGCAATATTCCGTTAATTTAATATATCGAAAATGCATTGAATGGCCTGTCGTTCTAGGTTAACATGTCGTGTCATTGATGTCACTATGGTCATTTGATAGGCCACTATATTGGTCAACTTCGGCTTAATTATGGAGAAATTCTGAAGGGGATTCAAGGGTGTAATTTTGTTAGCAAAATTTTGATAATTCAATATATCGAATATATCTGTATCCCTTTCAGAATTTCTTCCTTTCTCCATCACAATGGACTTACAAAATATTTTTTTAGGTACAAGAGTGATCAGTGTACGAATTTTTTTCGAAAACCGCGACTTGAGAGTTGGGAGTTTTTCTTCTGTTTCATCAGCACCTTTGATGTAAATCTAAAATTTTATTATTATTTACATCAATCAACAATAATATTAATTTTGTGCATCTAATAGGTTAGTGAAAAAGCAGAAAAACTCCCAACTCTCAAGTCTCACTTTTCGAACAAAATCTGTACTCAGATTTTTTTATTTTTGAGTGAATCTCATTGCCAATAACAAGACTTCACGGAAATTGCACCACAATGAAACCATATAGGAATAACTCCTACGGGTTTAACCTATCAAACAAAGCATGTTGCGTTCCAATGTAAATTGGCTCAGTACGTTTTTTCGTGTTATTGTGAGAATAAATAAGATTTACTCAAAACTCATAAGGAGCCAATGAGAAGTTTGCTCGATAAAACGTACTGAGCCAATCTACATTGAAACATGAACGAAACATGCTTCGTTTGATAGGTTAAACCCGTAGGAGTTATTCCTATATGGTTTCATTGTGGTGCAATCTCCACGATGTCTTGTTATTGTGAGATTAATAAAATATAAGATTGAACAATATTGCCATAGGCCGGAATTACACTATAAAAGATCTTTGTCAAAGGGGTTTGATAAAATATTTGAATATATTTTTTTTAAAGAATTTTGATCAAAGTATTTTTGAAAATTACACTACATAAAAGATTCTATCAAAATTTTCCTCAACTTTCCTTTTCCCAACTTCATTCAGTAAAAAATGGAACAACCACGGGCAGTGTCTGCAAAATTAAGCGCTTTTATTATTATATCGTTAATAAAATTATTCGCTAATTTAGTATTCTTGAATTAATATTTTTGTGATTTTCGCGGTTCAATTGTATTTGGTCGCCATTTTGAATAAGCAATATGTTAAAAATAATTTATCAAATTTACATGCATCAGGCTAAATTTGATTAAAACATTTTATAAAAGTCATAGTTTTATAAAACATGCATATTACACTATCAAAGAAAATTGGTAAAACTGTTTTATAAAACACCTTTGTCAAAAATCTTTTATAGTGTAATTCTGGCCATATAAATACATAAATCTAATAAGAAAAAAACATGGCGTCCTGTTTATCTCTTTCTAAAATTGACTTTCTCTCGCTCAAATTTATACTTGACAGTGTAAATATTAACTCATACAGTTTTTATTTCTCGGATTACGCAGTGAGCGCAATTCCCTGTTGTACCATGGTGTAACAGCCAGTTTGTTTCTTCGTACATTATAAGGAATGGATTGTTGAAAGCGTTCAACCATCGTGGCATAAGAATTGAGAGTTTGGGTTTCCAGGTTGTGATTATTATCAAGAATGGTTCTAAAATCGGTGTTAGCTAATAATTCATTAAGCTTCTTAAAATCGACCTTTAAAATTGGTCATTACTGTTAAAGTCATTAGACAAAGGACCCCGCACAAATCTTATGGAAATTGGGTCCTGGTCAAATTCGCTGAATTTTTGATATGTGATAGAGTTCATCATACTGGTCAGTTGTCTCAATGGCCACAAAGCTCAAAAATGGATAGTTTGGCCGGTACAGAGCTTTAAAGCTCCGAGTATCCTCCACGGATTTATGTATATGCGCAGTGTGTATAGACTTTTGAAATAGCCTATTTCATTTTTTTTATTATCTAGGTTTATATTTTTGAGGTTGCTGAATTCAGATCTGTTGTTAGATTTTCAAAATTGACAGTTGGCAGCTGTCAAATAACTGTCAATGTGCTATAATAAAGTAAAAAACTTGTTTTTTTATGTTTTATCTTTCTTTTTTTTACTTCGATAAGTTCAAACATGATATCAAATCAATAACAATGACTATCGGCAGCTGTCATTTAGCTGTCAACAATTCTTTAAAGTCCAGTAATAAAGTCAAAAAATTATTTTTTTGTTTATAACTTCAAGTTTTTTAGATAAGTGAATATAAATATGATATAAAATTATGTAGTCATCAGCTTACAGCTGTCAACTAACTGTCAAAATGCAATAATAGAGCAAGTAGCTTATTTTTTGTGCGTAACCTTGTGGATAAGAAATCAAACATGATATAAGTTTATGACATCACTTATGAACTCAGTGATCTAAGCAACTTAAAGCTTTTTAAAAAGTAACCTTTAATATGGAACATGTTCATAAAAAGGAGGTACTTCGCGAAGGCCTCCACTTAGGAGGGGGTGAAAATGGTCAGTTTTAGGAGGAGGGGGGAGATGAAACGGGACTTAGAAGAATTTCGATTTAGGGACTTAAAATAATTTCGTTAAAGGGACTTAGGATAATTCGGCACTTTTGGCCAATGCACTTTTGGCCACCAGCATCGTGATCAGCAATCTTCAAAACATCGGCACACGCACTAAAATCATATACTAATGTACCAGATTTCGAGTGGACGATTTTTTCCGAAAAAACAGTTTTTTCACTTTCAATTGTTTATAATTACATAACAATAAACAACTACGTGAAAAAATCACTAGGACTAATTTCAGGAACCTTTTAGCGACATGAAATACCCATAGTCAACCATCCAAAGTCCGAATTGTAGCAGACACGGGTGTAACAAGCAAAAAATCTAGCCGGTACAAATATGTACCGGTGCCCCGAAATGGGTTAATGAGAAAGAAAGTGTAAATCTATTTTTCAATATGAACAAGTTAATAACATAATAAACCGACCTTTACCTATATATTATTATTTGCATGTGGCAACATTCGAAGAAATTCTCGGCTTACAGGTGTCATCTATCAATCAACTTACTGTCAAAACCGAGTTGTGTAAACACAATTGACGGGCATAGCACATGTTTACGGATAACCAATAACCAAGTTTAATAAAAAGTATTATTCTAAGTCCCTAAAACCGAATTATCCTAAGTCCCTTTAATGAAATTATTTTAAGTCCCTAAATCGAAATTCTTCTAAGTCCCGTTTTACCCCCCCCACCCCCTAAAACTGACCATTTTCACCCCCTCCTAAGTGGAGGCCTTCGCGAAGTACCCCCTCTTTATGAACATGTTCCATGTTAAAAGTTAATTTTTAAAAAAACTTTAAGTTGCTTGGATCACTGAGTTCAAAAGTGATGTCATAAACTTATATCATGTTTGATTTCTTATCCACAAAGTTAAGCACAAAAAATAAATTACTTGCTCTATTACTGCATTTTGACAGTTAGTTGACAGCTTGTTGACAGCTGTAAGCTGATGACAACATAATTTTATATCATATTTATATTCACTTATCTAAAAAACTTGAAGTTATAAACAAAAAATAATTTTTTAACTTTATTACTGGACTTTAAAGAATTGTTGACAGCTAAATGACAGCTGCCGATAGTCATTGTTATTGATTTGATATCATGTTTGAACTTATCGAAGTAAAAAAAAAGAAAGATAAAACATAAAAAAACAAGTTTTTTACTTTATTATAGCACATTGACAGTTATTTGACAGCTGCCAACTGTCAATTTTGAAAATCTAACAACAGATCTGAATTCAGCAACCTCAAAAATATAAACCTAGATAATAAAAAAAATGAAATAGGCTATTTCAAAAGTCTATACACACTGCGCATATACATAAATCCGTGGAGGATACTCGGAGCTTTAAAGCTCCGGACCGGCCAAACTATCCATTTTTGAGCTTTGTGGCCATTGAGACAATTGACCAGTATGATGAACTCTATCACATATCAAAAATTCAGCGAATTTGACCGGGACCCAATTTCCATAAGATTTGTGCGGGGTCCTTTGTTCCAGTGAGTGCAAAAATGTCATAAAAAAGGCTTGAGTTTGCCAAAATGTCTGGTAATAAGACCCCTTAGAGTCTGGTAATAAAGAGAAGAATAATCGTTTTTTGGTTTGCATTTAGTTTTTTTGGTTTGAATTAACGAGTGCTAGAATATCTGCCTTTGCCGTCGAAATAATGAGGCTTGAAACGAATATGTACTTGTCGAGCTGTTATCGGATAGAGGAACCACTGGTGTTGAAGGTGCAAGATTTTTGATAGAATTATTGTGAGAAACAGTAACTATTGACTATTGTAGGTGTAAGATGGCTGTCGATTGACTGAATATTCGTCGATAAAAGTTCGTATTGAAAAACTGGGATAACTTCTGATCCTTGATGGCCACAACATATTCACCCCTCCATTTATCCGGTTATCAATTGGAATGGAAGTGGAATGGCTAACCAAATCAAAAGAAATCAATCTGGCGTGTATTGTTGGATTTCTTCATAAAAGTCATTTGTGAATCTGTATCAAATTATAAGTTACTTTTTAATTTGATACAGTTTCGAGTGTCTTTTGAACTTTAAAGTTCTATCAAGAATTTGCCTAAATGCTGTGTCATTGATGTAAGGGTATTTGTTTGGTAGTTCCAGGATACGGCTTTCGGTAATCAGGATTTTTAAAGAGTAATTTTGTTTTATGGTGCTGCTAATGAAACTCCACCAGTATTATAAAAAATCTCGTTCAGATTAACAGTACGCTTTAGATAAGCTTTTACGATACAAAAATTTTGATTAGAAAGGCAATGCTTATTCTTTAACCAAAAGTGATGTGAATTTGTGCTCATCCATGTCCTAGAGCAATAAACATTTTTCAACTAAAACTATTTCTATTAAATTATAGTGCGTGCACAAAAACAATAAATTATTTCTGGTACAATAATGCAGAACAATACACATAACCATTTATGGTGGGAGACAGAATACATAAAATGTTTTTATTTTATTTTGTGTAATAATGACATTATTTCCATAACAATGATTATCATAATTATGTTGAGATCATAAAAACAATGTTTGGATAATCACAAAAAATATTTTTTTAGGTTACGAGTTTGATTTGATTTTATAGTCTTTACAGTTCAACACCCACTATCAATTTTTAACCATCTTTACTTTTTAGTGTTTTTAAAAGAATCTAATTCTAAATACTTCATGTATGTATGTATATCAAAAGTTTCGCCCGATCCCTTTTACCACCCCCTTCTATAATTTTTGTTTAGTTTTTCCGATTTTTATTTTTATTTTTAGGTCAATTTTTTATGACACAGAGACAAGCAAATGAAAAACTTTTTCTATTAAAATTTTTGTTGCCTTTTGTCTTTATATATTTTATATATATATTATGGAAAAGTCGACGACGATGGTGATGTTGATGATGATGATTATGATTACTTTATTATCATTGGTTTTCTTTTCATCTCATCTTTATGTTTGGTTTTTTTTCTGGCTGAGGGTTAAAAATTAACTAATAACAATAATTTGAGGGTAGAATAATTTTAATTTCATTTCTTTTTTCGGGTCTGCCTAATGGGTGATAATTAAAGATGTTTTCCAAAAGATTTCCATTTAAAAAAATTCAAGGATGAATATTTTGACTCGGATATAAACAAGGGAATGACTTTGTGTTACCTCCCCGTTTTTAAGTTTAACATCATGTCTTCGTTTGGGTTTGCTTGATTAAAGAAAACCAAAGAAAATTTAGAAAGTATTTTTATTCGTATTTATAAGATTCGTCCCGAGAACAAAAGAAATATTTATTGTTACCTTTTTAATTAATGAATTGTAATTGAAAATAATGAAAATGTAATATAGAGGTATAAGGAAATTTAATTTTCCATTTTCTTCTTGTCTTGAATACAAAATGAAAAAAAAATCCAATTTTTAATTAAAAAATATTTTACCGAATAAAAATAATTATTATAATAAAATTGTTTAATTGGAAAACGAAATAACTGTTTTGAGTGATTACAGAGGAAAGTAATGTTTTTGATCAACTGGAATTTTATAATTGCGCTAGATTAAACGAAAAAATTGAATAGAGGTGTAGTTGTGGGTCAGAAGAGAGAATTCTGTCTTACATTTCTTGGTATGCTTAAGTAAGCTCAACGGGGTCAATAACATATTATGTTTTTGCCCAAATAATTGATTTTATATCAATAATTTTGATTGGCATAATGTTCATAATTTTTCATAATAAAACAAAATGTAAATCAACTTATTTGGTCGCCTTCCAACGCGACAACTAAATAAGCAGCTACCGATATCGTGGCAAAATTCAGCAAAAGGCTTTCGTAAACTAGCCACTTCCAAAGTGGTGCATGACTACAAATATTGGAATTATCTACTTGTTGATGTCGAAAATACTAAAGCCAATTGTTTTTAGTGTAGATAATGTCGTGAATTGGTAGAGTATTTAAAAAATTCATTGATAGCCGCTTACCTTACAGTTAAAATTAATTTTTTTTTGTGAAATTGGTACTTCTTGATATCAGTTCTATTTCATAACCTTTTTATATAAGCTCTCGATTAAAATTATTCTATTTGGAGAAAATGTTGTTCTGTGAGCCCAGAACCATAACGGCCTCCAAACCACTAAAAAAATTGTAAGATGCCTCTTCAGATTCACCTCAGATTTTCCTAGCAATTAATTATTATTAAGCAATTTTTTCAAAAGAATGAAAAAGGATTCTTGTATAATTAGGACTTCGTTCTAACTACTCCATAGAGCTCTGCACACAACGAATATTTTTCACAATTCCCTGATGGCCTTTACTTATCCTAAAAAACCTATCTAATTACCTATCCTTATAGTTACTTTCCTTCCAATCTGTTTTAATTTATTGAAATCTATCGGAGCTTCCTAGTAGTTTTATTCGATTTCTGCAAAAGAAATATTTTAAGTGTATATGTTCAATTGAGTTCCTGTATTGCGTTCAATAAACCAGAATGTTTTGGTCAGGCCATTTTGGTTTTCTGAAAATATTCCTTTTTCAAATTTACAATTGAACTCAATTGAACATATACACTTAAAATATTTCTTTTGCAGAAATCGAGTAAAACTTATTTATTGTAAATTGCCAACTGTTCAGTGACCTGGAGGGCACTCTGACTGCTTAGAGCTTTCGGTGCTCGATCGGCTAGCAAACAAGCAATTTGCTATCCGAAATCCTGACTCAATCAATCAAAAGATAATTGAATTTTAAATTACAATTTTCATAAATTTTTTGATTATTTTTGCGATATTTTCGAGCAATTCCAATTTAAAATTAAATCGACGTTAGCGAAATGCTGTTATTATTGAAAAACTTATTTATATATCTCTTTAGAAGTTTGAATAAGGAATAATTACAATTTAAACCAGATTCTCCACGTCATAAATTTTCTTTACTCATTTCCCAGTGAATCCAACAAAACAGTTTCTCACTGTGTGCACCACGAAAATGGGTATTCCACAAATAAATATTCTTTAACACAGAAGGGATTTAAGATTACCTGAGGCAACGGACTGTTCAAAATCACAGAAATATTGACACAGAGAAAAGTCAAATATCAAATGAATTGCTCAGAGACACTCCACATGGAGTGACACATTTCATTACATCGAGTTCTTCGTTAGGTATTTTTAATACAAAAATGATTTTAATAAAATATGGTGAGGGTGTTTTTGCGAGTTTTACAAAGGATGATATATCTCTTTTAGGTTGTATCTGCTAATAGTCTTCTTAAATCTCTACATTGTTTTGTTTAAACTATACGCTTTTTAATATTTAGCAAAAATTAAGTACATTGTTTTGTTTAAACTATACGCTTTTTAATATTTAGCAAAAATTAAGCAAAATAAAACGAATTCCAGTAATCGAAAAGAAGACAAAATTTCCTTCAATAAACAATATTATTTTTTGAAAGGTGTTATTTCACCAAAATACAAGCGTTCAATTCTGGGTATTTTTTCGAAAAAATTTTCTGTTCCGATTTTTTTTGACGCAGTGTAGTTGCAATTTCTGAAATGGATGTTTTTTCTAATTTTACGCTGATCGAAATTTCTTTTTCTTCATTATACAAAGAAGGCAGTGTTTTGAGCAACCTCATCTCCGCCAAATAATATTGGTTTTTCTATTATGAAAGGTAATTTAATTTTGAATAATTGATGAATAATGAAAGGTAATTTAATTTTGAATAATTATCCGTTTAAATTGAGCCGAAACAACCACCAGTTTTCTTGTAATCGTCGATTGAAATCGGCTTTTTTTTTACCCGGACAAATGCACTTTTGTTTGAAACCAAAATTTTTTCTGTTTCAATTCATATAATATTGTAACAATAATGAAAGGTAATTTAATTTTGAATAATTATCCGTTTAAATTGGGCCGAAACAACCACCAGTTTTCTTGTAATCGTCGATTGAAATCGGCTTTCTTTTACCCGGACAAATGCACTTTTGTTTGAAACCAAAATTTTTTCTGTTTCAATTCATATAATATTGTACCAATAATGAAAGGTAATTTAATTTTGAATAATTATCCGTTTAAATTGGGCCGAAACAACCACCAGTTTTCGTGTAATCGTCGATTGAAACCGGCTTTTTTTTACCCGGACAAATGCACTTTTGTTTGAAACCAAAATTTTTTCTGTTTCAATTCATATAATATTGTACCAATAATGAAAGGTAATTTAATTTTGAATAATTATCCGTTTAAATTGGGCCGAAACAACCACCAGTTTTCGTGTAATCGTCGATTGAAATCGGCTTTTTTTTTACCCGGACAAATGCACTTTTGTTTGAAACCACAATTTTTTCTGTTTCAATTCATATAATATTGTACCAATAATGAAAGGTAATTTAATTTTGAATAATTATCCGTTTAAATTGGGCCGAAACAACCACCAGTTTTCGTGTAATCGTCGATTGAAACCGGCTTTTTTTTACCCGGACAAATGCACTTTTGTTTGAAACCAAAATTTTTTCTGTTTCAATTCATATAATATTGTACCAATAATGAAAGGTAATTTAATTTTGAATAATTATCCGTTTAAATTGGGCCGAAACAACCACCAGTTTTCGTGTAATCGTCGATTGAAATCGGTTTTTTTTTTACCCGGACAAATGCACTTTTGTTTGAAACCAAAATTTTTTCTGTTTCAATTCATATAATATTGTACCAATAATGAAAGGTAATTTAATTTTGAATAATTATCCGTTTAAATTGGGCCGAAACAACCACCAGTTTTCGTGTAATCGTCGATTGAAATCGGCTTTTTTTTACCCGGACAAATGCACTTTTGTTTGAAACCAAAATTTTTTCTGTTTCAATTCATATAATATTGTACCAATAATGAAAGGTAATTTAATTTTGAATAATTATCCGTTTAAATTGGGCCGAAACAACCACCAGTTTTCGTGTAATCGTCGATTGAAACCGGCTTTTTTTTACCCGGACAAATGCACTTTTGTTTGAAACCAAAATTTTTTCTGTTTCAATTCATATAATATTGTACCAATAATGAAAGGTAATTTAATTTTGAATAATTATCCGTTTAAATTGGGCCGAAACAACCACCAGTTTTCGTGTAATCGTCGATTGAAATCGGTTTTTTTTTTACCCGGACAAATGCACTTTTGTTTGAAACCAAAATTTTTTCTGTTTCAATTCATATAATATTGTGCCAATAATGAAAGGTAATTTAATTTTGAATAATTATCCGTTTAAATTGGGGCGAAACAACCACCAGTTTTCTTGTAATCGTCGATTGAAATCGGCTTTTTTTTTACCCGGACAAATGCACTTTTGTTTGAAACCAAAATTTTTTCTGTTTCAATTCATATAATATTGTACCAATAATGAAAGGTAATTTAATTTTGAATAATTATCCGTTTAAATTGGGCCGAAACAACCACCAGTTTTCGTGTAATCGTCGATTGAAATCGGCTTTTTTTTACCCGGACAAATGCACTTTTGTTTGAAACCAAAATTTTTTCTGTTTCAATTCATATAATATTGTACCAATAATGAAAGGTAATTTAATTTTGAATAATTATCCGTTTAAATTGGGCCGAAACAACCACCAGTTTTCGTGTAATCGTCGATTGAAACCGGCTTTTTTTTACCCGGACAAATGCACTTTTGTTTGAAACCAAAATTTTTTCTGTTTCAATTCATATAATATTGTACCAATAATGAAAGGTAATTTAATTTTGAATAATTATCCGTTTAAATTGGGACAAAACAACCACCAGTTTTCGTGTAATCGTCGATTGAAACCGGTTTTTTTTTACCCGGACAAATGCACTTTTGTTTGAAACCAAAATTTTTTCTGTTTCAATTCATATAATATTGTACCAATAATGAAAGGTAATTTAATTTTGAATAATTATCCGTTTAAATTGGGCCGAAACAACCACCAGTTTTCGTGTAATCGTCGATTGAAACCGGCTTTTTTTTACCCGGACAAATGCACTTTTGTTTGAAACCAAAATTTTTTCTGTTTCAATTCATATAATATTGTACCAATAATGAAAGGTAATTTAATTTTGAATAATTATCCGTTTAAATTGGGACGAAACAACCACCAGTTTTCGTGTAATCGTCGATTGAAACCGGTTTTTTTTACCCGGACAAATGCACTTTTGTTTGAAACCAAAATTTTTTCTGTTTCAATTCATATAATATTGTACCAATAATGAAAGGTAATTTAATTTTGAATAATTATCCGTTTAAATTGGGCCGAAACAATCACCAGTTTTCGTGTAATCGTCGATTGAAATCGGCTTTTTTTTTACCCGGACAAATGCACTTTTGTTTGAAACCAAAATTTTTTCTGTTTCAATTCATATAATATTGTACCAATAATGAAAGGTAATTTAATTTTGAATAATTATCCGTTTAAATTGGTCCGAAACAACCACCAGTTTTCTTGTAATCGTCGATTGAAATCGGCTTTTTTTTTACCCGGACAAATGCACTTATGTTTGAAACCACAATTTTTTCTGTTTCAATTCATATAATATTGTACCAATAATGAAAGGTAATTTAATTTTGAATAATTATCCGTTTAAATTGGGCCGAAACAACCACCAGTTTTCGTGTAATCGTCGATTGAAATCGGTTTTTTTTTTACCCGGACAAATGCACTTTTGTTTGAAACCAAAATTTTTTCTGTTTCAATTCATATAATATTGTGCCAATAATGAAAGGTAATTTAATTTTGAATAATTATCCGTTTAAATTGGGCCGAAACAACCACCAGTTTTCTTGTAATCGTCGATTGAAATCGGCTTTTTTTTTACCCGGACAAATGCACTTTTGTTTGAAACCAAAATTTTTTCTGTTTCAATTCATATAATATTGTACCAATAATGAAAGGTAATTTAATTTTGAATAATTATCCGTTTAAATTGGGACGAAACAACCACCAGTTTTCTTGTAATCGTCGATTGAAATCGGCTTTTTTTTTACCCGGACAAATGCACTTTTGTTTGAAACCAAAATTTTTTCTGTTTCAATTCATATAATATTGTACCAATAATGAAAGGTAATTTAATTTTGAATAATTATCCGTTTAAATTGGGCCGAAACACCCACCAGTTTTCGTGTAATCGTCGATTGAAATCGGTTTTTTTTTTACCCGGACAAATGCACTTTTGTTTGAAACCAAAATTTTTTCTGTTTCAATTCATATAATATTGTACCAATAATGAAAGGTAATTTAATTTTGAATAATTATCCGTTTAAATTGGTCCGAAACAGCCACCAGTTTTCTTGTAATCGTCGATTGAAATCGGCTTTTTTTTTACCCGGACAAATGCACTTTTGTTTGAAACCAAAATTTTTTCTGTTTCAATTCATATAATATTGTACCAATAATGAAAGGTAATTTAATTTTGAATAATTATCCGTTTAAATTGGGCCGGAACAACCACCAGTTTTCTTGTAATCGTCGATTGAAATCGGTTTTTTTTTTACCCGGACAAATGCACTTTTGTTTGAAACCAAAATTTTTTCTGTTTCAATTCATATAATATTGTACCAATAATGAAAGTTAATTTAATTTTGAATAATTATCTGTTTAAATTGGGCCGAAACAACCACCAGTTTTCGTGTAATCGTCGATTGAAATCGGTTTTTTTTTTACCCGGACAAATGCACTTTTGTTTGAAACCAAAATTTTTTCTGTTTCAATTCATATAATATTGTACCAATAATGAAAGGTAATTTAATTTTGAATAATTATCTGTTTAAATTGGGCCGAAACAACCACCAGTTTTCGTGTAATCGTCGATTGAAATCGGCGTTTTTTTTACCCGGACAAATGCACTTTTGTTTGAAACCAAAATTTTTTCTGTTTCAATTCATATAATATTGTACCAATAATGAAAGGTAATTTAATTTTGAATAATTATCCGTTTAAATTGGGCCGAAACAACCACAAGTTTTCGTGTAATCGTCGATTGAAATCGGCTTTTTTTTTACCCGGACAAATGCACTTTTGTTTGAAACCAAAATTTTTTCTGTTTCAATTCATATAATATTGTACCAATAATGAAAGGTAATTTAATTTTGAATAATTATCCGTTTAAATTGGGCCGAAACAACCACCAGTTTTCGTGTAATCGTCGATTGAAATCGGTTTTTTTTTACCCGGACAAATGCACTTTTGTTTGAAACCAAAATTTTTTCTGTTTCAATTCATATAATATTGTACCAATAATGAAAGGTAATTTAATTTTGAATAATTATCCGTTTAAATTGGGCCGAAACAACCACCAGTTTTCTTGTAATCGTCGATTGAAATCGGCTTTTTTTTTACCCGGACAAATGCACTTTTGTTTGAAACCAAAATTTTTTCTGTTTCAATTCATATAATATTGTACCAATAATGAAAGGTAATTTAATTTTGAATAATTATCCGTTTAAATTGGGCCGAAACAACCACCAGTTTTCTTGTAATCGTCGATTGAAATCGGCTTTTTTTTTACCCGGACAAATGCACTTTTGTTTGAAACCAAAATTTTTTCTGTTTCAATTCATATAATATTGTACCAATAATGAAAGGTAATTTAATTTTGAATAATTATCCGTTTAAATTGGGCCGAAACAACCACCAGTTTTCGTGTAATCGTCGATTGAAATCGGTTTTTTTTTACCCGGACAAATGCACTTTTGTTTGAAACCAAAATTTTTTCTGTTTCAATTCATATAATATTGTACCAATAATGAAAGGTAATTTAATTTTGAATAATTATCCGTTTAAATTGGGCCGAAACAACCACCAGTTTTCTTGTAATCGTCGATTGAAATCGGCTTTTTTTTTACCCGGACAAATGCACTTTTGTTTGAAACCAAAATTTTTTCTGTTTCAATTCATATAATATTGTACCAATAATGAAAGGTAATTTAATTTTGAATAATTATCCGTTTAAATTGGGCCGAAACAACCACCAGTTTTCGTGTAATCGTCGATTGAAATCGGTTTTTTTTTACCCGGACAAATGCACTTTTGTTTGAAACCAAAATTTTTTCTGTTTCAATTCATATAATATTGTACCAATAATGAAAGGTAATTTAATTTTGAATAATTATCCGTTTAAATTGGGCCGAAACAACCACCAGTTTTCTTGTAATCATCGATTGAAATCGGCTTTTTTTTTACCCGGACAAATGCACTTTTGTTTGAAACTAAAATTTTTTCTGTTTCAATTCATATAATATTGTACCAATAATGAAAGGTAATTTAATTTTGAATAATTATCTGTTTAAATTGGGCCGAAACAACCACCAGTTTTCGTGTAATCGTCGATTGAAATCGGCTTTTTTTTACCCGGACAAATGCACTTTTGTTTGAAACCAAAATTTTTTCTGTTTCAATTCATATAATATTGTACCAATAATGAAAGGTAATTTAATTTTGAATAATTATCTGTTTAAATTGGGCCGAAACAACCACCAGTTTTCGTGTAATCGTCGATTGAAATCGGTTTTTTTTTACCCGGACAAATGCACTTTTGTTTGAAACCAAAATTTTTTCTGTTTCAATTCATATAATATTGTACCAATAATGAAAGGTAATTTAATTTTGAATAATTATCCGTTTAAATTGGGCCGAAACAACCACCAGTTTTCGTGTAATCGTCGATTGAAATCGGTTTTTTTTTACCCGGACAAATGCACTTTTGTTTGAAACCAAAATTTTTTCTGTTTCAATTCACATAATATTGTACCAATAATGAAAGGTAATTTAATTTTGAATAATTATCCGTTTAAATTGGGCCGAAACAACCACCAGTTTTCGTGTAATCGTCGATTGAAATCGGTTTTTTTTTTACCCGGACAAATGCACTTTTGTTTGAAACCAAAATTTTTTCTGTTTCAATTCACATAATATTGTACCAATAATGAAAGGTAATTTAATTTTGAATAATTATCCGTTTAAATTGGGCCGAAACAACCACCAGTTTTCGTGTAATCGTCGATTGAAATCGGTTTTTTTTTTACCCGGACAAATGCACTTTTGTTTGAAACCAAAATTTTTTCTGTTTCAATTCACATAATATTGTACCAATAATGAAAGGTAATTTAATTTTGAATAATTATCTGTTTAAACCAGTTTTCGTGTAATCGTCGATTGAAATCGGCTTTTTTTTACCCGGACAAATGCACTTTTGTTTGAAACCAAAATTTTTTCTGTTTCAATTCATATAATATTGTACCAATAACGAAAGGTAATTTAATTTTGAATAATTATCCGTTTAAATTGGGCCGAAACAACCACCAGTTTTCGTGTAATCGTCGATTGAAATCGGCTTTTTTTTTACCCGGACAAATGCACTTTTGTTTGAAACCAAAATTTTTTCTGTTTCAATTCATATAATATTGTACCAATAATGAAAGGTAATTTAATTTTGAATAATTATCCGTTTAAATTGGGCCGAAACAACCACCAGTTTCCGTGTAATCGTCGATTGAAATCGGCTTTTTTTTACCCGGACAAATGCACTTTTGTTTGAAACCAAAATTTTTTCTGTTTCAATTCATATAATATTGTACCAATAATGAAAGGTAATTTAATTTTGAATAATTATCCGTTTAAATTGGGCCGAAACAACCACCAGTTTTCTTGTAATCGTCGATTGAAATCGGCTTTTTTTTTTACCCGGACAAATGCACTTTTGTTTGAAACCAAAATTTTTTCTGTTTCAATTCATATAATATTGTACCAATAATGAAAGGTAATTTAAGTTTGAATAATTATCCGTTTAAATTGGGCCGAAACAACCACCAGTTTTCGTGTAATCGTCGATTGAAATCGGCTTTTTTTTTACCCGGACAAATGCACTTTTGTTTGAAACCAAAATTTTTTCTGTTTCAATTCATATAATATTGTACCAATAATGAAAGGTAATTTAATTTTGAATAATTATCCGTTTAAATTGGGCCGAAACAACCACCAGTTTTCTTGTAATCGTCGATTGAAATCCGCTTTTTTTTTACCCGGACAAATGCACTTTTGTTTGAAACCAAAATTTTTTCTGTTTCAATTCATATAATATTGTACCAATAATGAAAGGTAATTTAATTTTGAATAATTATCCGTTTAAATTGGGCCGAAACAACCACCAGTTTTCGTGTAATCGTCGATTGAAATCGGCTTTTTTTTACCCGGACAAATGCACTTTTGTTTGAAACCAAAATTTTTTCTGTTTCAATTCATATAATATTGTACCAATAATGAAAGGTAATTTAATTTTGAATAATTATCCGTTTAAATTGGGCCGAAACAACCACCAGTTTTCGTGTAATCGTCGATTGAAATCGGCTTTTTTTTTTACCCGGACAAATGCACTTTTGTTTGAAACCAAAATTTTTTCTGTTTCAATTCATATAATATTGTACCAATAATGAAAGGTAATTTAATTTTGAATAATTATCCGTTTAAATTGGGCCGAAACAACCACCAGTTTTCGTGTAATCGTCGATTGAAATCGGCTTTTTTTTACCCGGACAAATGCACTTTTGTTTGAAACCAAAATTTTTTCTGTTTCAATTCATATAATATTGTACCAATAATGAAAGGTAATTTAATTTTGAATAATTATCCGTTTAAATTGGGCCGAAACAACCACCAGTTTTCGTGTAATCGTCGATTGAAATCGGCTTTTTTTTACCCGGACAAATGCACTTTTGTTTGAAACCAAAATTTTTTCTGTTTCAATTCATATAATATTGTACCAATAATGAAAGGTAATTTAATTTTAAATAATTATCCGTTTAAATTATGCCGAAACAACCACCAGTTTTCGTGTAATCGTCGATTGAAATCGGCTTTTTTTTTACCCGGACAAATGCACTTTTGTTTGAAACCAAAATTTTTTCTGTTTCAATTCATATAATATTGTACCAATAATGAAAGGTAATTTAATTTTGAATAATTATCCGTTTAAATTGGGCCGAAACAACCACCAGTTTTCTTTGTAATCGTCGATTGAAATCGGCTTTTTTTTTACCCGGACAAATGCACTTTTGTTTGAAACCAAAATTTTTTCTGTTTCAATTCATATAATATTGTACCAATAATGAAAGGTAATTTAATTTTGAATAATTATCCGTTTAAATTGGGCCAAACAACCACCAGTTTTCGTGTAATCGTCGATTGAAATCGGCTTTTTTTTTACCCGGACAAATGCACTTTTGTTTGAAACCAAAATTTTTTCTGTTTCAATTCATATAATATTGTACCAATAATGAAAGGTAATTTAATTTTGAATAATAATCCGTTTAAATTATGCCGAAACAACCACCAGTTTTCGTGTAATCGTCGATTGAAATCGGCTTTTTTTTTTACCCGGACAAATGCACTTTTGTTTGAAACCAAAATTTTTTCTGTTTCAATTCATATAATATTGTACCAATAATGAAAGGTAATTTAATTTTGAATAATTATCCGTTTAAATTGGGCCGAAACAACCACCAGTTTTCTTGTAATCGTCGATTGAAATCGGCTTTTTTTTTTACCCGGACAAATGCACTTTTGTTTGAAACCAAAATTTTTTCTGTTTCAATTCATATAATATTGTACCAATAATGAAAGGTAATTTAATTTTGAATAATTATCCGTTTAAATTGGGCCGAAACAACCACCAGTTTTCTTGTAATCGTCGATTGAAATCGGCTTTTTTTTTACCCGGACAAATGCACTTTTGTTTGAAACCAAAATTTTTTCTGTTTCAATTCATATAATATTGTACCAATAATGAAAGGTAATTTTAATTTTGAATAATTATCCGTTTAAATTGGGCCGAAACAACCACCAGTTTTCTTGTAATCGTCGATTGAAATCGGCTTTTTTTTTACCCGGACAAATGCACTTTTGTTTGAAACCAAAATTTTTTCTGTTTCAATTCATATAATATTGTACCAATAATGAAAGGTAATTTAATTTTGAATAATTATCCGTTTAAATTGGGCCAAACAACCACCAGTTTTCGTGTAATCGTCGATTGAAATCGGCTTTTTTTTACCCGGACAAATGCACTTTTGTTTGAAACCAAAATTTTTTCTGTTTCAATTCATATAATATTGTACCAATAATGAAAGGTAATTTAATTTTGAATAATTATCCGTTTTAAATTATGCCGAAACAACCACCAGTTTTCGTGTGTAATCGTCGATTGAAATCGGCTTTTTTTTTTACCCGGACAAATGCACTTTTGTTTGAAACCAAAATTTTTTCTGTTTCAATTCATATAATATTGTACCAATAATGAAAGGTAATTTAATTTTGAATAATTATCCGTTTAAATTGGGCCGAAACAACCACCAGTTTTCTTGTAATCGTCGATTGAAATCGGCTTTTTTTTTACCCGGACAAATGCACTTTTGTTTGAAACCAAAATTTTTTCTGTTTCAATTCATATAATATTGTACCAATAATGAAAGGTAATTTAATTTTGAATAATTATCCGTTTAAATTATGCCGAAACAACCACCAGTTTTCGTGTAATCGTCGATTGAAATCGGCTTTTTTTTTTACCCGGACAAATGCACTTTTGTTTGAAACCAAAATTTTTTCTGTTTCAATTCATATAATATTGTACCAATAATGAAAGGTAATTTAATTTTGAATAATTATCCGTTTAAATTGGGCCAAACAACCACCAGTTTTCGTGTAATCGTCGATTGAAATCGGCTTTTTTTTACCCGGACAAATGCACTTTTGTTTGAAACCAAAATTTTTTTCTGTTTCAATTCATATAATATTGTACCAATAATGAAAGGTAATTTAATTTTGAATAATTATCCGTTTAAATTATGCCGAAACAACCACCAGTTTTCGTGTAATCGTCGATTGAAATCGGCTTTTTTTTACCCGGACAAATGCACTTTTGTTTGAAACCAAAATTTTTTCTGTTTCAATTCATATAATATTGTACCAATAATGAAAGGTAATTTAATTTTGAATAATTATCCGTTTAAATTGGGCCGAAACAACCACCAGTTTTCTTGTAATCGTCGATTGAAATCGGCTTTTTTTTTACCCGGACAAATGCACTTTTGTTTGAAACCAAAATTTTTTTCTGTTTCAATTCATATAATATTGTACCAATAATGAAAGGTAATTTAATTTTGAATAATTATCCGTTTAAATTGGGCCGAAACAACCACCAGTTTTCTTGTAATCGTCGATTGAAAACGGCTTTTTTTTTACCCGGACAAATGCACTTTTGTTTGAAACCAAAATTTTTTCTGTTTCAATTCATATAATATTGTACCAATAATGAAAGGTAATTTAATTTTGAATAATTATCCGTTTAAATTGGGCCGAAACAACCACCAGTTTTCTTGTAATCGTCGATTGAAATCGGCTTTTTTTTTTACCCGGACAAATGCACTTTTGTTTGAAACCAAAATTTTTTTCTGTTTCAATTCATATAATATTGTACCAATAATGAAAGGTAATTTAATTTTGAATAATTATCCGTTTAAATTGGGCCGAAACAACCACCAGTTTTCGTGTAATCGTCGATTGAAATCGGTTTTTTTTTACCCGGACAAATGCACTTTTGTTTGAAACCAAAATTTTTTCTGTTTCAATTCATATAATATTGTACCAATAATGAAAGGTAATTTAATTTTGAATAATTATCCGTTTAAATTGGGCCGAAACAACCACCAGTTTTCGTGTAATCGTCGATTGAAATCGGCTTTTTTTTACCCGGACAAATGCACTTTTGTTTGAAACCAAAATTTTTTCTGTTTCAATTCATATAATATTGTACCAATAATGAAAGGTAATTTAATTTTGAATAATTATCCGTTTAAATTGGGCCGAAACAACCACCAGTTTTTCTTGTAATCGTCGATTGAAATCGGCTTTTTTTTTACCCGGACAAATGCACTTTTGTTTGAAACCAAAATTTTTTCTGTTTCAATTCATATAATATTGTACCCAATAATGAAAGGTAATTTAATTTTGAATAATTATCCGTTTAAATTGGGCCGAAACAACCACCAGTTTTCTTGTAATCGTCGATTGAAATCGGCTTTTTTTTTACCCGGACAAATGCACTTTTGTTTGAAACCAAAATTTTTTCTGTTTCAATTCATATAATATTGTACCAATAATGAAAGGTAATTTAATTTTGAATAATTATCCGTTTAAATTGGGCCGAAACAACCACCAGTTTTCGTGTAATCGTCGATTGAAATCGGCTTTTTTTTTACCCGGACAAATGCACTTTTGTTTGAAACCAAAATTTTTTCTGTTTCAATTCATATAATATTGTACCAATAATGAAAGGTAATTTAATTTTGAATAATTATCCGTTTAAATTATGCCGAAACAACCACCAGTTTTTCGTGTAATCGTCGATTGAAATCGGCTTTTTTTTTACCCGGACAAATGCACTTTTGTTTGAAACCAAAATTTTTTCTGTTTCAATTCATATAATATTGTACCAATAATGAAAGGTAATTTAATTTTGAATAATTATCCGTTTAAATTGGGCCGAAACAACCACCAGTTTTCGTGTAATCGTCGATTGAAATCGGCTTTTTTTTTACCCGGACAAATGCACTTTTGTTTGAAACCAAAATTTTTTCTGTTTCAATTCATATAATATTGTACCAATAATGAAAGGTAATTTAATTTTGAATAATTATCCGTTTAAATTGGGCCGAAACAACCACCAGTTTTCGTGTAATCGTCGATTGAAATCGGCTTTTTTTTACCCGGACAAATGCACTTTTGTTTGAAACCAAAATTTTTTCTGTTTCAATTCATATAATATTGTACCAATAATGAAAGGTAATTTAATTTTGAATAATTATCCGTTTAAATTGGGCCGAAACAACCACCAGTTTTCTTGTAATCGTCGATTGAAATCGGCTTTTTTTTTACCCGGACAAATGCACTTTTGTTTGAAACCAAAATTTTTTCTGTTTCAATTCATATAATATTTGTACCAATAATGAAAGGTAATTTAATTTTTGAATAATTATCCGTTTAAATTGGGCCGAAACAACCACCAGTTTTCTTGTAATCGTCGATTGAAATCGGCTTTTTTTTTACCCGGACAAATGCACTTTTGTTTGAAACCAAAATTTTTTCTGTTTCAATTCATATAATATTGTACCAATAATGAAAGGTAATTTAATTTTGAATAATTATCCGTTTAAATTGGGCCGAAACAACCACCAGTTTTCGTGTAATCGTCGATTGAAATCGGCTTTTTTTTACCCGGACAAATGCACTTTTGTTTGAAACCAAAATTTTTTCTGTTTCAATTCATATAATATTGTACCAATAATGAAAGGTAATTTAATTTTGAATAATTATCCGTTTAAATTATGCCGAAACAACCACCAGTTTTCGTGTAATCGTCGATTGAAATCGGCTTTTTTTTTACCCGGACAAATGCACTTTTGTTTGAAACCAAAATTTTTTCTGTTTCAATTCATATAATATTGTACCAATAATGAAAGGTAATTTAATTTTGAATAATTATCCGTTTAAATTGGGCCGAAACAACCACCAGTTTTCTTGTAATCGTCGATTGAAATCGGCTTTTTTTTTACCCGGACAAATGCACTTTTGTTTGAAACCAAAATTTTTTCTGTTTCAATTCATATAATATTGTACCAATAATGAAAGGTAATTTAATTTTGAATAATTATCCGTTTAAATTGGGCCAAACCAACCACCAGTTTTCGTGTAATCGTCGATTGAAATCGGCTTTTTTTTACCCGGACAAATGCACTTTTGTTTGAAACCAAAATTTTTTCTGTTTCAATTCATATAATATTGTACCAATAATGAAAGGTAATTTAATTTTGAATAATTATCCGTTTAAATTATGCCGAAACAACCACCAGTTTTCGTGTAATCGTCGATTGAAATCGGCTTTTTTTTTACCCGGACAAATGCACTTTTGTTTGAAACCAAAATTTTTTCTGTTTCAATTCATATAATATTGTACCAATAATGAAAGGTAATTTAATTTTGAATAATTATCCGTTTAAATTGGGCCGAAACAACCACCAGTTTTCTTGTAATCGTCGATTGAAATCGGCTTTTTTTTTACCCGGACAAATGCACTTTTGTTTGAAACCAAAATTTTTTCTGTTTCAATTCATATAATATTGTACCAATAATGAAAGGTAATTTAATTTTGAATAATTATCCGTTTAAATTGGGCCGAAACAACCACCAGTTTTCGTGTAATCGTCGATTGAAATCGGCTTTTTTTTACCCGGACAAATGCACTTTTGTTTGAAACCAAAATTTTTTCTGTTTCAATTCATATAATATTGTACCAATAATGAAAGGTAATTTAATTTTGAATAATTATCCGTTTAAATTGGGCCGAAACAACCACCAGTTTTCGTGTAATCGTCGATTGAAATCGGCTTTTTTTTACCCGGACAAATGCACTTTTGTTTGAAACCAAAATTTTTTCTGTTTCAATTCATATAATATTGTACCAATAATGAAAGGTAATTTAATTTTGAATAATTATCCGTTTAAATTATGCCGAAACAACCACCAGTTTTCGTGTAATCGTCGATTGAAATCGGCTTTTTTTTTACCCGGACAAATGCACTTTTGTTTGAAACCAAAATTTTTTCTGTTTCAATTCATATAATATTGTACCAATAATGAAAGGTAATTTAATTTTGAATAATTATCCGTTTAAATTGGGCCGAAACAACCACCAGTTTTCTTGTAATCGTCGATTGAAATCGGCTTTTTTTTTACCCGGACAAATGCACTTTTGTTTGAAACCAAAATTTTTTCTGTTTCAATTCATATAATATTGTACCAATAATGAAAGGTAATTTAATTTTGAATAATTATCCGTTTAAATTGGGCCAAACAACCACCAGTTTTCGTGTAATCGTCGATTGAAATCGGCTTTTTTTTACCCGGACAAATGCACTTTTGTTTGAAACCAAAATTTTTTCTGTTTCAATTCATATAATATTGTACCAATAATGAAAGGTAATTTAATTTTGAATAATTATCCGTTTAAATTATGCCGAAACAACCACCAGTTTTCGTGTAATCGTCGATTGAAATCGGCTTTTTTTTTACCCGGACAAATGCACTTTTGTTTGAAACCAAAATTTTTTCTGTTTCAATTCATATAATATTGTACCAATAATGAAAGGTAATTTAATTTTGAATAATTATCCGTTTAAATTGGGCCGAAACAACCACCAGTTTTCTTGTAATCGTCGATTGAAATCGGCTTTTTTTTTTACCCGGACAAATGCACTTTTGTTTGAAACCAAAATTTTTTCTGTTTCAATTCATATAATATTGTACCAATAATGAAAGGTAATTTAATTTTGAATAATTATCCGTTTAAATTGGGCCGAAACAACCACCAGTTTTCTTGTAATCGTCGATTGAAATCGGCTTTTTTTTTACCCGGACAAATGCACTTTTGTTTGAAACCAAAACTTTTTCTGTTTCAATTCATATAATATTGTACCAATAATGAAAGGTAATTTAATTTTGAATAATTATCCGTTTAAATTGGGCCGAAACAACCACCAGTTTTCTTGTAATCGTCGATTGAAATCGGCTTTTTTTTTACCCGGACAAATGCACTTTTGTTTGAAACCAAAATTTTTTCTGTTTCAATTCATATAATATTGTACCAATAATGAAAGGTAATTTAATTTTGAATAATTATCCGTTTAAATTGGGCCAAACAACCACCAGTTTTCGTGTAATCGTCGATTGAAATCGGCTTTTTTTTACCCGGACAAATGCACTTTTGTTTGAAACCAAAATTTTTTCTGTTTCAATTCATATAATATTGTACCAATAATGAAAGGTAATTTAATTTTGAATAATTATCCGTTTAAATTATGCCGAAACAACCACCAGTTTTCGTGTAATCGTCGATTGAAATCGGCTTTTTTTTTACCCGGACAAATGCACTTTTGTTTGAAACCAAAATTTTTTCTGTTTCAATTCATATAATATTGTACCAATAATGAAGGGTAATTTAATTTTGAATAATTATCCGTTTAAATTGGGCCGAAACAACCACCAGTTTTCTTGTAATCGTCGATTGAAATCGGCTTTTTTTTTACCCGGACAAATGCACTTTTGTTTGAAACCAAAATTTTTTCTGTTTCAATTCATATAATATTGTACCAATAATGAAAGGTAATTTAATTTTGAATAATTATCCGTTTAAATTGGGCCGAAACAACCACCAGTTTTCTTGTAATCGTCGATTGAAAACGGCTTTTTTTTACCCGGACAAATGCACTTTTGTTTGAAACCAAAATTTTTTCTGTTTCAATTCATATAATATTGTACCAATAATGAAAGGTAATTTAATTTTGAATAATTATCCGTTTAAATTGGGCCAAAACAACCACCAGTTTTCGTGTAATCGTCGATTGAAATCGGCTTTTTTTTTACCCGGACAAATGCACTTTTGTTTGAAACCAAAATTTTTTCTGTTTCAATTCATATAATATTGTACCAATAATGAAAGGTAATTTAATTTTGAATAATTATCCGTTTAAATTGGGCCGAAACAACCACCAGTTTTCGTGTAATCGTCGATTGAAATCGGCTTTTTTTTACCCGGACAAATGCACTTTTGTTTGAAACCAAAATTTTTTCTGTTTCAATTCATATAATATTGTACCAATAATGAAAGGTAATTTAATTTTGAATAATTATCCGTTTAAATTGGGCCGAAACAACCACCAGTTTTCGTGTAATCGTCGATTGAAATCGGCTTTTTTTACCCGGACAAATGCACTTTTGTTTGAAACCAAAATTTTTTCTGTTTCAATTCATATAATATTGTACCAATAATGAAAGGTAATTTAATTTTGAATAATTATCCGTTTAAATTGGGCCGAAACAACCACCAGTTTTCTTGTAATCGTCGATTGAAATCGGCTTTTTTTTTACCCGGACAAATGCACTTTTGTTTGAAACCAAAATTTTTTCTGTTTCAATTCATATAATATTGTACCAATAATGAAAGGTAATTTAATTTTGAATAATTATCCGTTTAAATTGGGCCGAAACAACCACCAGTTTTCTTGTAATCGTCGATTGAAATCGGCTTTTTTTTTACCCGGACAAATGCACTTTTGTTTGAAACCAAAATTTTTTCTGTTTCAATTCATATAATATTGTACCAATAATGAAAGGTAATTTAATTTTGAATAATTATCCGTTTAAATTGGGCCGAAACAACCACCAGTTTTCTTGTAATCGTCGATTGAAATCGGCTTTTTTTTTACCCGGACAAATGCACTTTTGTTTGAAACCAAAATTTTTTCTGTTTCAATTCATATAATATTGTACCAATAATGAAAGGTAATTTAATTTTGAATAATTATCCGTTTAAATTGGGCCGAAACAACCACCAGTTTTCTTGTAATCGTCGATTGAAATCGGCTTTTTTTTTACCCGGACAAATGCACTTTTGTTTGAAACCAAAATTTTTTCTGTTTCAATTCATATAATATTGTACCAATAATGAAAGGTAATTTAATTTTGAATAATTATCCGTTTAAATTGGGCCGAAACAACCACCAGTTTTCGTGTAATCGTCGATTGAAATCGGCTTTTTTTTACCCGGACAAATGCACTTTTGTTTGAAACCAAAATTTTTTCTGTTTCAATTCATATAATATTGTACCAATAATGAAAGGTAATTTAATTTTGAATAATTATCCGTTTAAATTGGGCCGAAACAACCACCAGTTTTCGTGTAATCGTCGATTGAAATCGGCTTTTTTTTACCCGGACAAATGCACTTTTGTTTGAAACCAAAATTTTTTCTGTTTCAATTCATATAATATTGTACCAATAATGAAAGGTAATTTAATTTTGAATAATTATCCGTTTAAATTATGCCGAAACAACCACCAGTTTTCGTGTAATCGTCGATTGAAATCGGCTTTTTTTTTTACCCGGACAAATGCACTTTTGTTTGAAACCAAAATTTTTTCTGTTTCAATTCATATAATATTGTACCAATAATGAAAGGTAATTTAATTTTGAATAATTATCCGTTTAAATTGGGCCGAAACAACCACCAGTTTTCTTGTAATCGTCGATTGAAATCGGCTTTTTTTTTACCCGGACAAATGCACTTTTGTTTGAAACCAAAATTTTTTCTGTTTCAATTCATATAATATTGTACCAATAATGAAAGGTAATTTAATTTTGAATAATTATCCGTTTAAATTGGGCCAAACAACCACCAGTTTTCGTGTAATCGTCGATTGAAATCGGCTTTTTTTTACCCGGACAAATGCACTTTTGTTTGAAACCAAAATTTTTTCTGTTTCAATTCATATAATATTGTACCAATAATGAAAGGTAATTTAATTTTGAATAATTATCCGTTTAAATTATGCCGAAACAACCACCAGTTTTCGTGTAATCGTCGATTGAAATCGGCTTTTTTTTTTACCCGGACAAATGCACTTTTGTTTGAAACCAAAATTTTTTCTGTTTCAATTCATATAATATTGTACCAATAATGAAAGGTAATTTAATTTTGAATAATTATCCGTTTAAATTGGGCCGAAACAACCACCAGTTTTCTTGTAATCGTCGATTGAAATCGGCTTTTTTTTTACCCGGACAAATGCACTTTTGTTTGAAACCAAAATTTTTTCTGTTTCAATTCATATAATATTGTACCAATAATGAAAGGTAATTTAATTTTGAATAATTATCCGTTTAAATTGGGCCGAAACAACCACCAGTTTTCTTGTAATCGTCGATTGAAATCGGCTTTTTTTTTACCCGGACAAATGCACTTTTGTTTGAAACCAAAATTTTTTCTGTTTCAATTCATATAATATTGTACCAATAATGAAAGGTAATTTAATTTTGAATAATTATCCGTTTAAATTGGGCCGAAACAACCACCAGTTTTCTTGTAATCGTCGATTGAAATCGGCTTTTTTTTTACCCGGACAAATGCACTTTTGTTTGAAACCAAAATTTTTTCTGTTTCAATTCATATAATATTGTACCAATAATGAAAGGTAATTTAATTTTGAATAATTATCCGTTTAAATTGGGCCGAAACAACCACCAGTTTTCTTGTAATCGTCGATTGAAATCGGCTTTTTTTTTACCCGGACAAATGCACTTTTGTTTGAAACCAAAATTTTTTCTGTTTCAATTCATATAATATTGTACCAATAATGAAAGGTAATTTAATTTTGAATAATTATCCGTTTAAATTGGGCCGAAACAACCACCAGTTTTCGTGTAATCGTCGATTGAAATCGGCTTTTTTTTACCCGGACAAATGCACTTTTGTTTGAAACCAAAATTTTTTCTGTTTCAATTCATATAATATTGTACCAATAATGAAAGGTAATTTAATTTTGAATAATTATCCGTTTAAATTGGGCCGAAACAACCACCAGTTTTCGTGTAATCGTCGATTGAAATCGGCTTTTTTTTACCCAGACAAATGCACTTTTGTTTGAAACCAAAATTTTTTCTGTTTCAATTCATATAATATTGTACCAATAATGAAAGGTAATTTAATTTTGAATAATTATCCGTTTAAATTATGCCGAAACAACCACCAGTTTTCGTGTAATCGTCGATTGAAATCGGCTTTTTTTTTACCCGGACAAATGCACTTTTGTTTGAAACCAAAATTTTTTCTGTTTCAATTCATATAATATTGTACCAATAATGAAAGGTAATTTAATTTTGAATAATTATCCGTTTAAATTGGGCCGAAACAACCACCAGTTTTCTTGTAATCGTCGATTGAAATCGGCTTTTTTTTTACCCGGACAAATGCACTTTTGTTTGAAACCAAAATTTTTTCTGTTTCAATTCATATAATATTGTACCAATAATGAAAGGTAATTTAATTTTGAATAATTATCCGTTTAAATTGGGCCGAAACAACCACCAGTTTTCTTGTAATCGTCGATTGAAATCGGCTTTTTTTTTACCCGGACAAATGCACTTTTGTTTGAAACCAAAATTTTTTCTGTTTCAATTCATATAATATTGTACCAATAATGAAAGGTAATTTAATTTTGAATAATTATCCGTTTAAATTGGGCCGAAACAACCACCAGTTTTCTTGTAATCGTCGATTGAAATCGGCTTTTTTTTTACCCGGACAAATGCACTTTTGTTTGAAACCAAAATTTTTTCTGTTTCAATTCATATAATATTGTACCAATAATGAAAGGTAATTTAATTTTGAATAATTATCCGTTTAAATTGGGCCGAAACAACCACCAGTTTTCTTGTAATCGTCGATTGAAATCGGCTTTTTTTTTACCCGGACAAATGCACTTTTGTTTGAAACCAAAATTTTTTCTGTTTCAATTCATATAATATTGTACCAATAATGAAAGGTAATTTAATTTTGAATAATTATCCGTTTAAATTGGGCCGAAACAACCACCAGTTTTCGTGTAATCGTCGATTGAAATCGGCTTTTTTTTTACCCGGACAAATGCACTTTTGTTTGAAACCAAAATTTTTTCTGTTTCAATTCATATAATATTGTACCAATAATGAAAGGTAATTTAATTTTGAATAATTATCCGTTTAAATTGGGCCGAAACAACCACCAGTTTTCTTGTAATCGTCGATTGAAATCGGCTTTTTTTTTACCCGGACAAATGCACTTTTGTTTGAAACCAAAATTTTTTCTGTTTCAATTCATATAATATTGTACCAATAATGAAAGGTAATTTAATTTTGAATAATTATCCGTTTAAATTGGGCCAAACAACCACCAGTTTTCGTGTAATCGTCGATTGAAATCGGCTTTTTTTTACCCGGACAAATGCACTTTTGTTTGAAACCAAAATTTTTTCTGTTTCAATTCATATAATATTGTACCAATAATGAAAGGTAATTTAATTTTGAATAATTATCCGTTTAAATTATGCCGAAACAACCACCAGTTTTCGTGTAATCGTCGATTGAAATCGGCTTTTTTTTTACCCGGACAAATGCACTTTTGTTTGAAACCAAAATTTTTTCTGTTTCAATTCATATAATATTGTACCAATAATGAAAGGTAATTTAATTTTGAATAATTATCCGTTTAAATTGGGCCGAAACAACCACCAGTTTTCTTGTAATCGTCGATTGAAATCGGCTTTTTTTTTACCCGGACAAATGCACTTTTGTTTGAAACCAAAATTTTTTCTGTTTCAATTCATATAATATTGTACCAATAATGAAAGGTAATTTAATTTTGAATAATTATCCGTTTAAATTATGCCGAAACAACCACCAGTTTTCGTGTAATCGTCGATTGAAATCGGCTTTTTTTTTACCCGGACAAATGCACTTTTGTTTGAAACCAAAATTTTTTCTGTTTCAATTCATATAATATTGTACCAATAATGAAAGGTAATTTAATTTTGAATAATTATCCGTTTAAATTGGGCCAAACAACCACCAGTTTTCGTGTAATCGTCGATTGAAATCGGCTTTTTTTTACCCGGACAAATGCACTTTTGTTTGAAACCAAAATTTTTTCTGTTTCAATTCATATAATATTGTACCAATAATGAAAGGTAATTTAATTTTGAATAATTATCCGTTTAAATTATGCCGAAACAACCACCAGTTTTCGTGTAATCGTCGATTGAAATCGGCTTTTTTTTTACCCGGACAAATGCACTTTTGTTTGAAACCAAAATTTTTTCTGTTTCAATTCATATAATATTGTACCAATAATGAAAGGTAATTTAATTTTGAATAATTATCCGTTTAAATTGGGCCGAAACAACCACCAGTTTTCTTGTAATCGTCGATTGAAATCGGCTTTTTTTTTACCCGGACAAATGCACTTTTGTTTGAAACCAAAATTTTTTCTGTTTCAATTCATATAATATTGTACCAATAATGAAAGGTAATTTAATTTTGAATAATTATCCGTTTAAATTGGGCCGAAACAACCACCAGTTTTCTTGTAATCGTCGATTGAAATCGGCTTTTTTTTTACCCGGACAAATGCACTTTTGTTTGAAACCAAAATTTTTTCTGTTTCAATTCATATAATATTGTACCAATAATGAAAGGTAATTTAATTTTGAATAATTATCCGTTTAAATTGGGCCGAAACAACCACCAGTTTTCTTGTAATCGTCGATTGAAATCGGCTTTTTTTTTTACCCGGACAAATGCACTTTTGTTTGAAACCAAAATTTTTTCTGTTTCAATTCATATAATATTGTACCAATAATGAAAGGTAATTTAATTTTGAATAATTATCCGTTTAAATTGGGCCAAACAACCACCAGTTTTCGTGTAATCGTCGATTGAAATCGGCTTTTTTTTACCCGGACAAATGCACTTTTGTTTGAAACCAAAATTTTTTCTGTTTCAATTCATATAATATTGTACCAATAATGAAAGGTAATTTAATTTTGAATAATTATCCGTTTAAATTATGCCGAAACAACCACCAGTTTTCGTGTAATCGTCGATTGAAATCGGCTTTTTTTTTACCCGGACAAATGCACTTTTGTTTGAAACCAAAATTTTTTCTGTTTCAATTCATATAATATTGTACCAATAATGAAAGGTAATTTAATTTTGAATAATTATCCGTTTAAATTGGGCCGAAACAACCACCAGTTTTCTTGTAATCGTCGATTGAAATCGGCTTTTTTTTTACCCGGACAAATGCACTTTTGTTTGAAACCAAAATTTTTTCTGTTTCAATTCATATAATATTGTACCAATAATGAAAGGTAATTTAATTTTGAATAATTATCCGTTTAAATTGGGCCAAACAACCACCAGTTTTCGTGTAATCGTCGATTGAAATCGGCTTTTTTTTACCCGGACAAATGCACTTTTGTTTGAAACCAAAATTTTTTCTGTTTCAATTCATATAATATTGTACCAATAATGAAAGGTAATTTAATTTTGAATAATTATCCGTTTAAATTGGGCCGAAACAACCACCAGTTTTCGTGTAATCGTCGATTGAAATCGGCTTTTTTTTACCCGGACAAATGCACTTTTGTTTGAAACCAAAATTTTTTCTGTTTCAATTCATATAATATTGTACCAATAATGAAAGGTAATTTAATTTTGAATAATTATCCGTTTAAATTGGGCCGAAACAACCACCAGTTTTCGTGTAATCGTCGATTGAAATCGGCTTTTTTTTACCCGGACAAATGCACTTTTGTTTGAAACCAAAATTTTTTCTGTTTCAATTCATATAATATTGTACCAATAATGAAAGGTAATTTAATTTTGAATAATTATCCGTTTAAATTGGGCCAAACAACCACCAGTTTTCGTGTAATCGTCGATTGAAATCGGCTTTTTTTTACCCGGACAAATGCACTTTTGTTTGAAACCAAAATTTTTTCTGTTTCAATTCATATAATATTGTACCAATAATGAAAGGTAATTTAATTTTGAATAATTATCCGTTTAAATTGGGCCAAACAACCACCAGTTTTCGTGTAATCGTCGATTGAAATCGGCTTTTTTTTACCCGGACAAATGCACTTTTGTTTGAAACCAAAATTTTTTCTGTTTCAATTCATATAATATTGTACCAATAATGAAAGGTAATTTAATTTTGAATAATTATCCGTTTAAATTGGGCCGAAACAACCACCAGTTTTCTTGTAATCGTCGATTGAAATCGGCTTTTTTTTTACCCGGACAAATGCACTTTTGTTTGAAACCAAAATTTTTTCTGTTTCAATTCATATAATATTGTACCAATAATGAAAGGTAATTTAATTTTGAATAATTATCCGTTTAAATTGGGCCAAACAACCACCAGTTTTCGTGTAATCGTCGATTGAAATCGGCTTTTTTTTACCCGGACAAATGCACTTTTGTTTGAAACCAAAATTTTTTCTGTTTCAATTCATATAATATTGTACCAATAATGAAAGGTAATTTAATTTTGAATAATTATCCGTTTAAATTGGGCCGAAACAACCACCAGTTTTCGTGTAATCGTCGATTGAAATCGGCTTTTTTTTTACCCGGACAAATGCACTTTTGTTTGAAACCAAAATTTTTTCTGTTTCAATTCATATAATATTGTACCAATAATGAAAGGTAATTTAATTTTGAATAATTATCCGTTTAAATTGGGCCGAAACAACCACCAGTTTTCTTGTAATCGTCGATTGAAATCGGCTTTTTTTTTACCCGGACAAATGCACTTTTGTTTGAAACCAAAATTTTTTCTGTTTCAATTCATATAATATTGTACCAATAATGAAAGGTAATTTAATTTTGAATAATTATCCGTTTAAATTGGGCCAAACAACCACCAGTTTTCGTGTAATCGTCGATTGAAATCGGCTTTTTTTTACCCGGACAAATGCACTTTTGTTTGAAACCAAAATTTTTTCTGTTTCAATTCATATAATATTGTACCAATAATGAAAGGTAATTTAATTTTGAATAATTATCCGTTTAAATTGGGCCGAAACAACCACCAGTTTTCTTGTAATCGTCGATTGAAATCGGCTTTTTTTTTACCCGGACAAATGCACTTTTGTTTGAAACCAAAATTTTTTCTGTTTCAATTCATATAATATTGTACCAATAATGAAAGGTAATTTAATTTTGAATAATTATCCGTTTAAATTGGGCCAAACAACCACCAGTTTTCGTGTAATCGTCGATTGAAATCGGCTTTTTTTTACCCGGACAAATGCACTTTTGTTTGAAACCAAAATTTTTTCTGTTTCAATTCATATAATATTGTACCAATAACGAAAGGTAATTTAATTTTGAATAATTATCCGTTTAAATTGGGCCGAAACAACCACCAGTTTTCGTGTAATCGTCGATTGAAATCGGCTTTTTTTTTACCCGGACAAATGCACTTTTGTTTGAAACCAAAATTTTTTCTGTTTCAATTCATATAATATTGTACCAATAATGAAAGGTAATTTAATTTTGAATAATTATCCGTTTAAATTGGGCCGAAACAACCACCAGTTTTCGTGTAATCGTCGATTGAAATCGGCTTTTTTTTACCCGGACAAATGCACTTTTGTTTGAAACCAAAATTTTTTCTGTTTCAATTCATATAATATTGTACCAATAATGAAAGGTAATTTAATTTTGAATAATTATCCGTTTAAATTGGGCCGAAACAACCACCAGTTTTCTTGTAATCGTCGATTGAAATCGGCTTTTTTTTTACCCGGACAAATGCACTTTTGTTTGAAACCAAAATTTTTTCTGTTTCAATTCATATAATATTGTACCAATAATGAAAGGTAATTTAAGTTTGAATAATTATCCGTTTAAATTGGGCCGAAACAACCACCAGTTTTCGTGTAATCGTCGATTGAAATCGGCTTTTTTTTTACCCGGACAAATGCACTTTTGTTTGAAACCAAAATTTTTTCTGTTTCAATTCATATAATATTGTACCAATAATGAAAGGTAATTTAATTTTGAATAATTATCCGTTTAAATTGGGCCGAAACAACCACCAGTTTTCTTGTAATCGTCGATTGAAATCCGCTTTTTTTTTACCCGGACAAATGCACTTTTGTTTGAAACCAAAATTTTTTTTGTTTCAATTCATATAATATTGTACCAATAATGAAAGGTAATTTAATTTTGAATAATTATCCGTTTAAATTGGGCCGAAACAACCACCAGTTTTCGTGTAGTCGTCGATTGAAATCGGCTTTTTTTTACCCGGACAAATGCACTTTTGTTTGAAACCAAAATTTTTTCTGTTTCAATTCATATAATATTGTACCAATAATGAAAGGTAATTTAATTTTGAATAATTATCCGTTTAAATTGGGCCGAAACAACCACCAGTTTTCGTGTAATCGTCGATTGAAATCGGCTTTTTTTTTACCCGGACAAATGCACTTTTGTTTGAAACCAAAATTTTTTCTGTTTCAATTCATATAATATTGTACCAATAATGAAAGGTAATTTAATTTTGAATAATTATCCGTTTAAATTGGGCCGAAACAACCACCAGTTTTCGTGTAATCGTCGATTGAAATCGGCTTTTTTTTACCCGGACAAATGCACTTTTGTTTGAAACCAAAATTTTTTCTGTTTCAATTCATATAATATTGTACCAATAATGAAAGGTAATTTAATTTTGAATAATTATCCGTTTAAATTGGGCCGAAACAACCACCAGTTTTCGTGTAATCGTCGATTGAAATCGGCTTTTTTTTACCCGGACAAATGCACTTTTGTTTGAAACCAAAATTTTTTCTGTTTCAATTCATATAATATTGTACCAATAATGAAAGGTAATTTAATTTTGAATAATTATCCGTTTAAATTGGGCCGAAACAACCACCAGTTTTCTTGTAATCGTCGATTGAAATCGGCTTTTTTTTACCCGGACAAATGCACTTTTGTTTGAAACCAAAATTTTTTCTGTTTCAATTCATATAATATTGTACCAATAATGAAAGGTAATTTAATTTTGAATAATTATCCGTTTAAATTGGGCCGAAACAACCACCAGTTTTCGTGTAATCGTCGATTGAAATCGGCTTTTTTTTACCCGGACAAATGCACTTTTGTTTGAAACCAAAATTTTTTCTGTTTCAATTCATATAATATTGTACCAATAATGAAAGGTAATTTAATTTTGAATAATTATCCGTTTAAATTGGGCCGAAACAACCACCAGTTTTCGTGTAATCGTCGATTGAAATCGGCTTTTTTTTACCCGGACAAATGCACTTTTGTTTGAAACCAAAATTTTTTCTGTTTCAATTCATATAATATTGTACCAATAATGAAAGGTAATTTAATTTTGAATAATTATCCGTTTAAATTGGGCCGAAACAACCACCAGTTTTCGTGTAATCGTCGATTGAAATCGGCTTTTTTTTACCCGGACAAATGCACTTTTGTTTGAAACCAAAATTTTTTCTGTTTCAATTCATATAATATTGTACCAATAATGAAAGGTAATTTAATTTTGAATAATTATCCGTTTAAATTGGGCCGAAACAACCACCAGTTTTCTTGTAATCGTCGATTGAAATCCGCTTTTTTTTTACCCGGACAAATGCACTTTTGTTTGAAACCAAAATTTTTTCTGTTTCAATTCATATAATATTGTACCAATAATGAAAGGTAATTTAATTTTGAATAATTATCCGTTTAAATTGGGCCGAAACAACCACCAGTTTTCGTGTAATCGTCGATTGAAATCGGCTTTTTTTTTACCCGGACAAATGCACTTTTGTTTGAAACCAAAATTTTTTCTGTTTCAATTCATATAATATTGTACCAATAATGAAAGGTAATTTAATTTTGAATAATTATCCGTTTAAATTGGGCCGAAACAACCACCAGTTTTCGTGTAATCGTCGATTGAAATCGGCTTTTTTTTACCCGGACAAATGCACTTTTGTTTGAAACCAAAATTTTTTCTGTTTCAATTCATATAATATTGTACCAATAATGAAAGGTAATTTAATTTTGAATAATTATCCGTTTAAATTGGGCCGAAACAACCACCAGTTTTCTTGTAATCGTCGATTGAAATCGGCTTTTTTTTTACCCGGACAAATGCACTTTTGTTTGAAACCAAAATTTTTTCTGTTTCAATTCATATAATATTGTACCAATAATGAAAGGTAATTTAATTTTGAATAATTATCCGTTTAAATTGGGCCGAAACAACCACCAGTTTTCGTGTAATCGTCGATTGAAATCCGCTTTTTTTTTACCCGGACAAATGCACTTTTGTTTGAAACCAAAATTTTTTCTGTTTCAATTCATATAATATTGTACCAATAATGAAAGGTAATTTAATTTTGAATAATTATCCGTTTAAATTGGGCCGAAACAACCACCAGTTTTCGTGTAATCGTCGATTGAAATCGGCTTTTTTTTACCCGGACAAATGCACTTTTGTTTGAAACCAAAATTTTTTCTGTTTCAATTCATATAATATTGTACCAATAATGAAAGGTAATTTAATTTTGAATAATTATCCGTTTAAATTGGGCCGAAACAACCACCAGTTTTCGTGTAATCGTCGATTGAAATCGGCTTTTTTTTTACCCGGACAAATGCACTTTTGTTTGAAACCAAAATTTTTTCTGTTTCAATTCATATAATATTGTACCAATAATGAAAGGTAATTTAATTTTGAATAATTATCCGTTTAAATTGGGCCGAAACAACCACCAGTTTTCGTGTAATCGTCGATTGAAATCGGCTTTTTTTTACCCGGACAAATGCACTTTTGTTTGAAACCAAAACTTTTTCTGTTTCAATTCATATAATATTGTACCAATAATGAAAGGTAATTTAATTTTGAATAATTATCCGTTTAAATTGGGCCGAAACAACCACCAGTTTTCGTGTAATCGTCGATTGAAATCGGCTTTTTTTTACCCGGACAAATGCACTTTTGTTTGAAACCAAAATTTTTTCTGTTTCAATTCATATAATATTGTACCAATAATGAAAGGTAATTTAATTTTGAATAATTATCCGTTTAAATTGGGCCGAAACAACCACCAGTTTTCTTGTAATCGTCGATTGAAATCCGCTTTTTTTTTACCCGGACAAATGCACTTTTGTTTGAAACCAAAATTTTTTCTGTTTCAATTCATATAATATTGTACCAATAATGAAAGGTAATTTAATTTTGAATAATTATCCGTTTAAATTGGGCCGAAACAACCACCAGTTTTCGTGTAATCGTCGATTGAAATCGGCTTTTTTTTTTACCCGGACAAATGCACTTTTGTTTTTCTGTTTCAATTCATATAATATTGTACCAATAATGAAAGGTAATTTAATTTTGAATAATTATCCGTTTAAATTGGGCCGAAACAACCACCAGTTTTCTTGTAATCGTCGATTGAAATCCGCTTTTTTTTTACCCGGACAAATGCACTTTTGTTTGAAACCAAAATTTTTTCTGTTTCAATTCATATAATATTGTACCAATAATGAAAGGTAATTTAATTTTGAATAATTATCCGTTTAAATTGGGCCGAAACAACCACCAGTTTTCTTGTAATCGTCGATTGAAATCCGCTTTTTTTTTACCCGGACAAATGCACTTTTGTTTGAAACCAAAATTTTTTCTGTTTCAATTCATATAATATTGTACCAATAATGAAAGGTAATTTAATTTTGAATAATTATCCGTTTAAATTGGGCCGAAACAACCACCAGTTTTCTTGTAATCGTCGATTGAAATCCGCTTTTTTTTTACCCGGACAAATGCACTTTTGTTTGAAACCAAAATTTCAATTCATATAATATTGTACCAATAACGAAAGGTAATTTAATTTTGAATAATTATCCGTTTAAATTGGGCCGAAACAACCACCAGTTTTCGTGTAATCGTCGATTGAAATCGGCTTTTTTTTTACCCGGACAAATGCACTTTTGTTTGAAACCAAAATTTTTTCTGTTTCAATTCATATAATATTGTACCAATAATGAAAGGTAATTTAATTTTGAATAATTATCCGTTTAAATTGGGCCGAAACAACCACCAGTTTTCGTGTAATCGTCGATTGAAATCGGCTTTTTTTTACCCGGACAAATGCACTTTTGTTTGAAACCAAAATTTTTTCTGTTTCAATTCATATAATATTGTACCAATAATGAAAGGTAATTTAATTTTGAATAATTATCCGTTTAAATTGGGCCGAAACAACCACCAGTTTTCGTGTAATCGTCGATTGAAATCGGCTTTTTTTTACCCGGACAAATGCACTTTTGTTTGAAACCAAAATTATTTCTGTTTCAATTCATATAATATTGTACCAATAATGAAAGGTAATTTAATTTTGAATAATTATCCGTTTAAATTGGGCCGAAACAACCACCAGTTTTCTTGTAATCGTCGATTGAAATCCGCTTTTTTTTACCCGGACAAATGCACTTTTGTTTGAAACCAAAATTTTTTCTGTTTCAATTCATATAATATTGTACCAATAATGAAAGGTAATTTAATTTTGAATAATTATCCGTTTAAATTGGGCCGAAACAACCACCAGTTTTCTTGTAATCGTCGATTGAAATCGGCTTTTTTTTTACCCGGACAAATGCACTTTTGTTTGAAACCAAAATTTTTTCTGTTTCAATTCATATAATATTGTACCAATAATGAAAGGTAATTTAATTTTGAATAATTATCCGTTTAAATTGGGCCGAAACAACCACCAGTTTTCGTGTAATCGTCGATTGAAATCGGCTTTTTTTTACCCGGACAAATGCACTTTTGTTTGAAACCAAAATTTTTTCTGTTTCAATTCATATAATATTGTACCAATAATGAAAGGTAATTTAATTTTGAATAATTATCCGTTTAAATTGGGCCGAAACAACCACCAGTTTTCGTGTAATCGTCGATTGAAATCGGCTTTTTTTTTACCCGGACAAATGCACTTTTGTTTGAAACCAAAATTTTTTCTGTTTCAATTCATATAATATTGTACCAATAATGAAAGGTAATTTAATTTTGAATAATTATCCGTTTAAATTGGGCCGAAACAACCACCAGTTTTCGTGTAATCGTCGATTGAAATCGGCTTTTTTTTACCCGGACAAATGCACTTTTGTTTGAAACCAAAATTTTTTCTGTTTCAATTCATATAATATTGTGCCAATAATGAAAGATAATTTAATTTTGAATAATTATCCGTTTAAATTGGGCCGAAACAACCACCAGTTTTCTTGTAATCGTCGATTGAAATCGGCTTTTTTTTACCCGGACAAATGCACTTTTGTTTGAAACCAAAATTTTTTCTGTTTCAATTCATATAATATTGTACCAATAATGAAAGGTAATTTAATTTTGAATAATTATCCGTTTAAATTGGGCCGAAACAACCACCAGTTTTCGTGTAATCGTCGATTGAAACCGGCTTTTTTTTACCCGGACAAATGCACTTTTGTTTGAAACCAAAATTTTTTCTGTTTCAATTCATATAATATTGTACCAATAATGAAAGGTAATTTAATTTTGAATAATTATCCGTTTAAATTGGGCCGAAACAACCACCAGTTTTCTTGTAATCGTCGATTGAAATCGGCTTTTTTTTTACCCGGACAAATGCACTTTTGTTTGAAACCAAAATTTTTTCTGTTTCAATTCATATAATATTGTACCAATAATGAAAGGTAATTTAATTTTGAATAATTATCCGTTTAAATTGGGCCGAAAAAACCACCAGTTTTCGTGTAATCGTCGATTGAAATCGGCTTTTTTTTACCCGGACAAATGCACTTTTGTTTGAAACCAAAATTTTTTCTGTTTCAATTCATATAATATTGTACCAATAATGAAAGGTAATTTAATTTTGAATAATTATCCGTTTAAATTGGGCCGAAACAACCACCAGTTTTCTTGTAATCGTCGATTGAAATCGGCTTTTTTTTTACCCGGACAAATGCACTTTTGTTTGAAACCAAAATTTTTTCTGTTTCAATTCATATAATATTGTACCAATAATGAAAGGTAATTTAATTTTGAATAATTATCCGTTTAAATTGGGCCGAAACAACCACCAGTTTTCGTGTAATCGTCGATTGAAATCGGCTTTTTTTTTACCCGGACAAATGCACTTTTGTTTGAAACCAAAATTTTTTCTGTTTCAATTCATATAATATTGTACCAATAATGAAAGGTAATTTAATTTTGAATAATTATCCGTTTAAATTGGGCCGAAACAACCACCAGTTTTCGTGTAATCGTCGATTGAAATCGGCTTTTTTTTACCCGGACAAATGCACTTTTGTTTGAAACCAAAATTTTTTCTGTTTCAATTCATATAATATTGTACCAATAATGAAAGGTAATTTAATTTTGAATAATTATCCGTTTAAATTGGGCCGAAACAACCACCAGTTTTCTTGTAATCGTCGATTGAAATCGGCTTTTTTTTTACCCGGACAAATGCACTTTTGTTTGAAACCAAAATTTTTTCTGTTTCAATTCATATAATATTGTACCAATAATGAAAGGTAATGTAATTTTGAATAATTATCCGTTTAAATTGGGCCGAAACAACCACCAGTTTTCGTGTAATTGTCGATTGAAATCGGCTTTTTTTTACCCGGACAAATGCACTTTTGTTTGAAACCAAAATTTTTTCTGTTTCAATTCATATAATATTGTACCAATAATGAAAGGTAATTTAATTTTGAATAATTATCCGTTTAAATTGGGCCGAAACAACCACCAGTTTTCTTGTAATCGTCGATTGAAATCGGCTTTTTTTTTACCCGGACAAATGCACTTTTGTTTGAAACCAAAATTTTTTCTGTTTCAATTCATATAATATTGTACCAATAATGAAAGGTAATTTAATTTTGAATAATTATCCGTTTAAATTGGGCCGAAACAACCACCAGTTTTCTTGTAATGGTCGATTGAAATCGGTTTTTTTTTACCCGGACAAATGCACTTTTGTTTGAAACCAAAATTTTTTCTGTTTCAATTCATATAATATTGTACCAATAATGAAAGGTAATTTAATTTTGAATAATTATCCGTTTAAATTGGGCCGAAACAACCACCAGTTTTCGTGTAATCGTCGATTGAAACCGGCTTTTTTTACCCGGACAAATGCACTTTTGTTTGAAACCAAAATTTTTTCTGTTTCAATTCATATAATATTGTACCAATAATGAAAGGTAATTTAATTTTGAATAATTATCCGTTTAAATTGGGCCGAAACAACCACCAGTTTTCGTGTAATCGTCGATTGAAATCGGCTTTTTTTTACCCGGACAAATGCACTTTTGTTTGAAACCAAAATTTTTTCTGTTTCAATTCATATAATATTGTACCAATAATGAAAGGTAATTTAATTTTGAATAATTATCCGTTTAAATTGGGCCGAAACAACCACCAGTTTTCGTGTAATCGATTGAAATCGGCTTTTTTTTACCCGGACAAATGCACTTTTGTTTGAAACCAAAATTTTTTCTGTTTCAATTCATATAATATTGTACCAATAATGAAAGGTAATTTAATTTTGAATAATTATCCGTTTAAATTGGGCCGAAACAACCACCAGTTTTCTTGTAATCGTCGATTGAAATCCGCTTTTTTTTTACCCGGACAAATGCACTTTTGTTTGAAACCAAAACTTTTTCTGTTTCAATTCATATAATATTGTACCAATAATGAAAGGTCATTTAATTTTGAATAATTATCCGTTTAAATTGGGCCGAAACAACCACCAGTTTTCTTGTAATCGTCGATTGAGTCCGCTTTTTTTTTACCCGGACAAATGCACTTTTGTTTGAAACCAAAATTTTTTCTGTTTCAATTCATATAATATTGTACCAATAATGAAAGGTAATTTAATTTTGAATAATTATCCGTTTAAATTGGGCCGAAACAACCACCAGTTTTCGTGTAATCGTCGATTGAAATCGGTTTTTTTTTACCCGGACAAATGCACTTTTGTTTGAAACCAAAATTTTTTCTGTTTCAATTCATATAATATTGTACCAATAATGAAAGGTAATTTAATTTTGAATAATTATCCGTTTAAATTGGGCCGAAACAACCACCAGTTTTCGTGTAATCGTCGATTGAAATCGGCTTTTTTTTACCCGGACAAAGGCACTTTTGTTTGAAACCAAAATTTTTTCTGTTTCAATTCATATAATATTGTACCAATAATGAAAGGTAATTTAATTTTGAATAATTATCCGTTTAAATTGGGCCAAAACAACCACCAGTTTTCGTGTAATCGTCGATTGAAATCGGCTTTTTTTTTACCCGGACAAATGCACTTTTGTTTGAAACCAAAATTTTTTCTGTTTCAATTCATATAATATTGTACCAATAATGAAAGGTAATTTAATTTTGAATAATTATCCGTTTAAATTGGGCCGAAACAACCACCAGTTTTCGTGTAATCGTCGATTGAAATCGGCTTTTTTTTTACCCGGACAAATGCACTTTTGTTTGAAACCAAAATTTTTTCTGTTTCAATTCATATAATATTGTACCAAAAATGAAAGGTAATTCAATTTTGAATAATTATCCGTTTAAATTGGGACGAAACAACCACCAGTTTTCTTGTAATCGTCGATTGAAATCGGCTATTTTTTTACCCGGACAAATGCACTTTTGTTTGAAACCAAAATTTTTTCTGTTTCAATTCATATAATATTGTACCAATAATGAAAGGTAATTTAATTTTGAATAATTATCCGTTTAAATTGGGACGAAACAACCACCAGTTTTCGTGTAATCGTCGATTGAAATCGGCTTTTTTTTTACCCGGACAAATGCACTTTTGTTTGAAACCAAAATTTTTTCTGTTTCAATTCATATAATATTGTACCAATAATGAAAGGTAATTTAATTTTGAACAATTATCCGTTTAAATTGGGCCGAAACAACCACCAGTTTTCGTGTAATCGTCGATTGAAATCGGCTTTTTTTTACCCGGACAAATGCACTTTTGTTTGAAACCAAAATTTTTTCTGTTTCAATTCATATAATATTGTACCAATAATGAAAGGTAATTTAATTTTGAATAATTATCCGTTTAAATTGGGCCGAAACAACCACCAGTTTTCTTGTAATCGTCGATTGAAATCGGCTTTTTTTTTACCCGGACAAATGCACTTTTGTTTGAAACCAA